>CAUIVZ010000007.1:26235243-26565243 GCA_961763995.1 Juglans cinerea | reverse complement strand
CGAATGCGTGATAGCTTGGTCATGGAGTTAGGCCAGAGATTCAAGGTATGTACAATTATAATCTTCATTTTCTTTCTTTGAACTATGAAGTAAGGTCGCTAGCTTCAAACATTTTTTTTTTTACAGAACTTGCGGACTATGGATCTCATTGATTGTAATTTCTTAACAAAAATCCCAGATCTTTCAAGTGCTTCAAATTTAAAGGAATTGAATGTCGAATATTGTGCAAGTCTAATTGAGGTGCATGATTCTGTTGGATTCCTAGATAATCTTTCTTTTTTGTCTTTTGAACAATGCCCTAACCTCTCGATATTGCCAAAAAGTCTCAAGTTGAGATCTTTATATATGCTTAAGCTTGAAGATTGCCCAAGCTTTCGTAATTTTCCTGAAATCGAGGGTAACATGGAAGATTTACGTACATTACATGTAGTGGGCACTGCAATTGAAGAACTACCTTTATCCATAGGGAATCTAGTGGGGCTTGATCATTTAAATCTAAGGAGCTGCAAAAAACTTACTCGTCTCCCAACTTGCATTCTTCAGTTGCAGCATCTAAGCCAGGTTTGCATCAGTGATTGTCAAAATATTTTAAATTTTGGAAAGATGGGTTATAACAGACAACCCATTCTGGCTTTTGAGTCTAAACCAATGGAAGACGAGATATCGTCAAGTGAAGAACAACTCCATGAATTGCCGCCTCCAGCAAGTTCAAGCCATGGGAGCACTACATTACAAGTGTTGAATCTTCCAAACTGTTCCCAACCATTATCAAATTTCTTTCCATTATCAAATTTCTTTACCATGTTTAATTCCTTGGCCAGTTTGTCTTTCTTGGATCTATCAAGGAGTGAAATTGTTAGCCTTCCCACTAGCATCAAAGGACTTGTCAAACTGGCTTACCTTGACTTGAGCTTTTGTGAGAAACTTGAAGAAATACAAGAACTTCCACCAAATATAGAACAAGTAGATGCTTGTGGATGCAAGTCCTTAGAAAGATTTCCAGAAGTATCAAAAATAATGCAATTCCATAGAAACTGCATCAGATCGTTAGCATTGATTAACTTGTCCTACTGCGACAAAATGCACGTAAATATATGGAATCATCATGGGCCAAATCCTTTATTGCGGAAGGTATCTCTCTCTATCTCTCATACACGCTTGTGGGTAACTCTGTATATAGTTTGCATGACTGAAAATTGATGGCATTCATTTTACAGGGACATTATCATAAAGTGTCATCAGATGGTGGGTGTTTTACGAGGCCTGATGATGTCCAACTGAGTGGAACCAAAGCATGGGTTATAGATATTGAGGGGCCACACAATTTGGAGAATATAAGTGGGATAACATTATATTGTGTTGTGTTTTTCAATCGAGATTACTGGTTTTGGGATAAGATAAGGGCTGAGATAACCTATGACGTCTCAAATCATGTATGCTACATTGAAAGAGGGGTTGAATTACTTAAACTTGATATTCATTCAACGCCATATAAAGTATGGGTGGCATACTCATCAATAGAATCTTTTAAGCTTAAGGTTTTGGACAATCTTAGAGTTCATTTCTATATCCAGAATGATCATATAACGAAGTTTTATAAAAGTTGCGGAGCCAATGTGGTATACAAGCATGAAAGGATAGCAAAGGAAGAAAAATAAACGAGGATGTAACCAATCCAAGGTGATATATTCCTTGAATTTTTGTTGTTTCTCTCTGTCTGTCTGTCTTTTTTATCTATGTTTTGTAATGATTAGATTAGATGAGATGAGATAAGATGAGATGAGTTTAGAGACTCTCAATCCAAACAACCCCTTAAACTTCCTTTTGTTTTAGCGAGCTTCATATTAAGAAGATTCAAACTTGCTGATAAAGAGTTAAGGATCTTTGCCACAATGGACATCTAATAGGTGTTGTGGGGTTTTGTTAGGTGTATGCAGGCTGCAGCCCAAAAAATTGTTGGATGAACCAGCTCTGAAATGGTCTTTATTTTGACTCACACTGCTTTTAAAAATGGATAAATTAATGATATCCCAACTCGCCCATGTTGGTCACTGATGACTGTGAATCGCCTGCCCTTTCATCTGATCAGGTAAGATTTTCCATTAATATGGTCCATTCCTTTAGTTCGAGTGGAATTTTGAATTAGATATAACCAAATCAGGGTGAAGAATCCTCAACTCTCCTGCAGCAGTCAACAGAAAACTGGATAAGGCCGTGATCATTGAAGGAGATTTTCTAGTGCTAACCACAACATTTCAAAATCTGCACATCTCATGTTCCCAAACAGACACTGACCACATCCCATCACTGACCACATATCATCTGTACTAAAAAAGACATCGGTTCCCAAATCGATTTGGAATTAATGATAACTCAAGTAAGTCGGTCGCCCCTGTTTGTACTATGTCTTTTGTGAATCGCCTGGCCATCCATCCCCTACCACAACGTTGGACGACCTGGTATTTTCAGGGGATGGTTTCCTTTAATTTCTGTTCCTTCTCTCTGCATATTATATATGTTTTCCCTTCCTTTCATGTTAGCATATTTTACATGTGGTATGAGAGCTTATGGTTAAATAAAATCTTGATATTAAGTCTTGAATGAGAATATAATTTGAGATTGACTTTATTTATTTAGTTTTTTCATAACAAGAAACATAGCATTAATAAGATAAACTATTACATCTAGGTTTTATCAAGCCGAACAGCCTGAGAAACAAACATTAGGACATCATCCCGCCACATTTCAATGTTCTCAACCTTCCAAGCATTACAGGCAAGTCTATGTGCAGCCTCATTTCCCATCCCAAGTACATGTTGGACTTTGTACTCAGCTAAGTGTTGTAGCATCCCCTGCACTTCTTTCTGCAGATTCCCAAGATTTGAAAATGATGCACCTTCCTCTTGTAGTGCCTTTACCACAACATACAATCACTTTCAAGAATTAACTTTGAAAACCCCAAATGTGCACAGAGCTATAAGCCTCAAAGCATAGCAATAAGGTCAATTGTTTCCAGGTCAAACACTTCATTCTCAATTTTGTTGGCAGCCATCACAACATTGTCATTTTCATCTCTTAGAATAGCTCCCACGGTTGCCTTATGGTGGTCAAAAAATCTTGCTCCATCCACATTAAGTTTAAAGTAGCTAGTAGGGGGAGGATTCCAGCAGCAAATTGTCTTTGATTTTGTACTTGGTAAAGATGCGAAATCCTTGTGAATTTCTGTAGAGACAAGGCATAGTCAATCACCTTTGTAGGTTCAATATGGCTTTGCTCAACTATCATCTTGTTCCTCCTATACTAAAACGCCCAAGCTATTAAGAAAAAGGTGGTTAGGTCATTTATATCTCCCTTACTCAGTATAAACAGTGCAGTATTCATTTTATTCATGTCCTCCTCCATATTCAGCAAAGCAGGAATATTTCTGTTCCAAAAATCTCGAATGGAAGGGCAGTAAATTAAAGCATGCTTGAGATCTTCCAAATTGTTTTTACAGAAATCACATTTGGCTTCAACCTCCACCTTATTTTTCCGGAGATTTGCTTTGGTAGGAAGGCCTTCTCTACAAGCTCTCCATGCAAAGATTCTGATTTTGTTGGAAATTCTCATCTTCCATAGCACTTTTCTTGTGTCCATAACCACTTGTATTCATACTCTCCTTGACTGATGACTACTTTCATGATATCAACAGCCACACTTGGATTGAAAAGAGCTCAAACTTTATATGTATCCCACCACATTGTATTTCTGTCAATAAGAGAAGCCACCAATTCTTCACTATTATGGTCCACATTCATTCTCATTTCCTTTTGCAAAGCCTGATGCCCAGGAATCCAAGCATCTTCCCAGATCTTCACCAAGTTTCCATTACCAATTCTCCATCAACAGACTTGGAATAACATATGTTTTGCTTCCCAAATACCTTTCCATGCATATGATGGATTTGTGCTCAATTGTGACTAAAAAAACTCACTTTCGGAAAGTACCTTGCTTTACGTATCTTATACAACAAAGTACCTTCTTCTTGTAACATTCTCCATCCTTATTTTGCCAAAAGAGCATTATTAAAAGTTCTCAGGTCTCAAAAATTTAACCCACCTCTGAATTTAGATTCACACATTTGTTCCCAACTAATCCAATGAATTCTTCTCTCATTTCTTTTTTGACACCACCAAAAACGTGCCATCATATTCTCCAATTCAATACATAAGTAGGAATAGCTAGTGCCACTACCTTAATAAGCACTTCCCTATCTCCTTGAGATAAAAGTTTTTCCTTCAAACTCTATAGCTTCTACCAAACTTTCTGTTTAATCTCAGCAAAACCTTGTGATTTTAATCTGCCAACCATAGTAGGTAAACCAAGATATTTTTCATACTGCTAGACATAACTAGCAGCCCCACATAGTCATAATGTCATATTTTACTTCCTCTGTGACATTCCTGCTGAAAACCATAACAGTTTTTTCCTTATTAATTTTCTGACCTGAGGCAAGTTCCTACTTTAGTAAGAATTGGATATTTCTGCATCTGCTTTACAGAAAATGACACTATCATCTGTAAAGAGCAGATGATTTAGTCTTGGAGCGCCTCTACAAATTCTAATTCCCATAACAAAGTTTCCCTTTAGCTTCTTTTAGCAGGCTTATAAGCCCTCAGTACATAACAGAAATAAGTAAGGGGATAGTGGATCCTCTTGCCTTAATCCTCGGCAGGAATTATAGGGTCAGTTGGTACACCATTAATCAACACAGAAAAAAAAAAAAAAAAAAAAACAGATTGAACACACCTCATGGTTAGCTAGATCAGTTTACTAGCAGAGCCTATCTTCTGCAGTATCTTCCCCAAGATACCCAGAGCCTATCTTCTGCAGTATCTTCACAAGTGATTTTTTCTTAGGAATCAGAGTTATGAAGGTATGATTCAAAGCATTTAGAAACACACCTATATTCAGAGCTTGAACAGCAGCAGTAACAAACTTTTCCTATGATATGCCAGTATTTTTGAAAGATTATGGGAGCCATACCATCAGGTCCAGGAGCTTTTGTAGGGTGCATTTGTTTTAGTGCTTGTGTTACTTCATCCTCAGTGTATTTCTAGGATAGTTCATCATTCATGCCACTGGTTACTCTCCTTTCTGCACCATCCAAGACATCCAAAGAGCCCCTTTGATCAGAAGCTGTGAACAGAGATTGGAAGTAATCTACTACTAATTTGTCTTTGTGCTCTCCTTCGTGTCATTCTCCCAACTCATTTTGTAGCTTCATAATTTGATTCTTTCTTCTACTTTGGGAAGCTTTAGAATGAAAATACTTCGAGTTCTGATCCCCCTGCAACATTAGAATCTTTGACCTCTGCCTCCACATTATTTCACCCCTCTCTAACTACAAATGAACCTCCTTTCATGTATAGATATTATCCTCAAGCCCTGCACAGTTTGGATCTGACTCTTGCATATGCTTGTTTCAGTTTTGCTTTATTTAATTGATACTGAACTTTCCCAAAACTATTTATGTTCCAACTGACCAGTTTTCCACTACAACATTCTATCATCTTCATGACCCTTTCCATATTAATATTTCTCGAGCCCTCAATTCATGAATCTTTGATTATCTGTGCACATGCATCTTCTCCCACCGACATAGCTTCAAATCTAAAAGGCCTCTTCCCTTTGCTGTGAACTTATCCACCCTCAGTATTTAATCATAAAGGCAAATGATCTGAATAAGCAGCTACACCATGATTCACTACTGCTTGTGGAAAACATTTGCACCATTGGGAGTTTGCCAGAAACCTATCCAACCCCTCACTGATTCTATTTGTACCTTCTCTCGTATTACACCATGTATATTTAGAACCTAGGAACCCCACGTCCCTTAAAGCACAGTCAGTGAGAACATCTGTAAAATCAAGCATCTGTTTCTCTGGTCTATTTCTCCCTCCCCATTTCTCAGTTTGGTCTAAGATTTCATTAAAATCCCCAAATACCGACCATGCTTGTCCATCCAGCCGAGACAATGATCTAATTAAATTCTATGTTTCCATTCTATAGGCAGTATTAGGGTGGCCATAAGCACCAGTTAGTTACCAATCCTTAGTATGATCAATAACATCTTTAATAAAAGAATGAATATGGAATTTAGAATAACTAAGCACAAATAAATTTATATTTTCCTTCCACGGTAATGCAAGACCTCTACTTCTACCACTACAATCAACAGACAAACAATTCACAAAACCAAGTCGAAACTTACAAGTTTCCATAGCTCTGGCCTTATTTTGTTTCTTGAAGGAATATTATGTCAGGATCTTCCTTCTTGACAATGTCACGAAGTGTACGAATTCCCCAAACCCACAGAGAGTTCCAGCCTAAGGTTTTCATGGCTCCCGGCGGGGCTATGAGTCAGCCACCGCCGATTTCTTTGGTTGGTCATCAACAAACTATGCATACTTCGTCCTCTGTACGAGCACACGTTTTGGGGTTCTCTGCAAGTCATCTTCAATCTTAGGAACTTCCCGTTTCTTCGTCATTGTTTCTCCAGAGCAAGTAGCATCCTTTTGGGCTTTGCTTTTAATAGACTTTGTTTTTCTCTTTCATTTTCGACCTGCTAACCCAGTTCCACTTTGGATCAACGTTACAAGTGGGCCCTCGTCTGACTAAACTCATTTTGGTCCTTGCTTTTCATTTGGTGGCCCAAGTCCACTAAAATATCTCCTTCGGAATTCAGTGGCAAAGATCCATGTTCATCTTCCCAAGCAAGTTTCTTTTTCATGTTTCACTTATCATGGGTTTCTCCCACAGTAACTGCAGCTCCTGATTTTCTGCCACCTCAATCCCTGAGATTGGGAGGTCCCTCCTAAGAATTCAGTATTTTGAAGTGAGTAGTTTCCATTGAAATTACCCACTCCGTATTCAATGTCACCCGTTTTTGCCTTTGCTTCATAACCGTTACCCCAATCTATGGGCGTAACCGATCGTCCGATTTTGAACATTTTTTAGAATCGAACCGGTATGTACCAGTTTTGAAAATTTAAGAACTTAGACCGATTCAATATCGAAACCTAAACTTTCGATTTTTCCGGTTTCAGTCTAATCCAATCCAGTTTTTCCGGTTTTATGAATTATCTATGTTAGTAATAATATTATGTTTACATATATTAAACTATTAGTCTATTTATATTATAGTATAAGAATATTATTTTATAATAATTAACACATACTAGTATAGTATTGAATTTAACTATAGTCTATATAAGTTCAAGACTTTTTATATGAGTATATATGATCAAATGTAAAAAAATGTATTTATCATTGATATATATATATATATATATATAGTAGGTTATATTAATTAGTTAATATTAATGTTTATGTTATAAGATTAAATGACTTGAATAATAAGATTAGAATTCATGTTATATGAATTAACAGTTTAACATATAATATATATAATATAATATAAAAAATTATAAATATATATACCAGTTTGATTCGGTGTTAACCGGTTTTTAAAATATGAAAACCGATACCGCACTGATTTAAGGCAGGTTTTGATTCTTAATAATTGGTACCAGACATATTCAGTCCGATTTAACTGGTTTTTTAGTTTTTTTTACACCCTTAATCCAATCTAAGGATGGGCACCAAAGTCGAATTCCCCTGCATCGACTCTGACTCCGTTTGAATACCCATTAATAATTAATTCCCCTAATGAGCTTTGACTTTTGGGATTTCTTAACCTGGGTCCTTTGTAAATTTTATCACATTCAGTACTTATTCCAACATCTTTATTGAGAGCGTAAAATATAAACTTTCAAATAGATTTTGTTTTCAATTTATCTATCGAGTAATACTACATACAGTCGTAGAATGCATAAATACTGTGCAGTTACTTTGAAAAAGAGTGGGTTCATTATTAAAAAATTAATTTCTTTTCATGTGAGTCTCATATTTATTCACTTTTTTCAAAACGATTGCACGGCGCTTGCACACTCATGACTGCAAGTATCATTTCTCTTATCTATAAACTTCCTTTTGTTTTCAAAGTGAGTACTGAATCTATCTCACTAGTGTCACTTCCTTTTGAAAGCGCAATCAAACTGCATGGGTGAATTAATCAAGGAGAATGGATTTGCTTAAGAAGAGAGTACGGTAATTAAAAATCAGAATATCTGAGAACACCTTACTGTCCAAACGCATGACTACTCACGTTAAAGAGCAATTAAACATGTTAATTATAAAACTACTAACGTACAACTGTGGGGACTCGGATCAACATACACGGTTTTTTAACAAATTAATTAATTACTTGTGCGTAAAACACACCCAGAAAAACCATTACTAGGTTTATTATCAATTTCCAGTACTGTGAACTTTAGAGCTTTGGATTCTTCTTTATCGATTATGATCTGCAGTGATGAACTAATTTAGACCAAATCAATCACTTTAAATAAGCATAAAATGTCACAAAAGTATAATCATTGGGCAACACATGATGCATATTCCATATTTTCTCCATTCTTTAGGCCAAATTGATCAAGCGCCTAGCTACTTGAGGAACATCCCCAGTGCCATAACTGGACCTCTGTTGTGAACATTTATCACATATACAGAGGAGATCTTGATCACTTCTTCCATGGCCTTACAAGGAGCTTCTTCCTCGCTCTCGTCCTCTTCTTTCTTCCATCCGCTTGTGGAATCACGACGTGTTCTTGAGTTTCAGAGGCAAAGATGTTAGGCAAAAGCTTATTTCTCATTTATACAATGCTTTGTATAAAAGCGGAATCAACACTTACATAGATGACAAGCTCGAAAGGGGAGAGGAAATTTCACATGAAGCACTTCTCAAAGCTATCGAAGGGTCAAGCATTTCTATTATTATACTCTCTAAAAACTATATTGTATGGAAACAATGAAACAAATTGTTCAACCAGTATTTTACGACGTAGATCCATTAGAAGTACGACATTAAAAAGGAAGTTTTGGTGAAGCATTCACTAAGTTTAGATACTGGTTCGAGGGTAACGTAGAGGTACTGAAGTGGAGGGCAGCCTTAGAAGAACTAGCCAATATGTTGTGGTTCAAATTAGAGAATTACAGGTACTAATTCTGATGATCTTTGACAATATATATGTGTGTGTGTGATGTTAAAGAGATCTTTATGGAGTAAACTGAGACAAATTCGGGATCTGATCAGGGGGGAAATTGTTGGTAGAGATATATGTATATATATATATATATATTATATATGTCATACAAAACTATTTTATATTTATGATTATTTTCTGATTAGGGGTGTAATATTGTACTACCGTATTAATTTTACCTAAAGTTTATAGGAGGAACTGAAGAACATGAAAAAAACAAAACAAATCTAAATATACTCTTTGTATTTTTTTTTTTTAATTTCGTCTATAAGTTAAATGAATGATAGTTGGAAAAAATAATTATGAAACAAGATGGGAATAGTTTAATTTTTGAATCACACCTTGAAAAGAAAATAAAAAGTACTATTTTAAATAAGTAGCGGTTTATAGTTTCAAATTGTTTCAAGATATAAAGACTGAAAACAGTACAATTAATTATAAGTTTCAAATTCGAGAATGGAATACAAAAAAAATGGTAAACAGTTAGTAATACATATAAAAGATTGAAAAATGTAAGTGGAGCGACAAATGCATAATCTATTGATCAAAGATTCTCACCAAGGAAAAACAATGTTGCAATCATTCTCATATGTCTTTTATTGTGAAAAGTCTTGACTCTTTGAATTTTTATTATCTTTTATATTGATAGGAAAGAGTCAAATTTTATCGAGGAAATCATTCAATGGGTAGACAAAAGAATAGTAAACCATACATGTCTAAGGGTTGCCAAGTATCCAATTGGAATAGAGTCTCGTGTATGAGACATTTATCAGCATTTAAGTATTGAAAGGAATGATATTATACGCATGGTAGGGATATTTGGAATAAGTGGAATTGGTAAAACAATTATCTCTAAATATATCTACAACAGGATTTCTTCCCAATTTGAATGAAGTTTTTTGAAAAACGTTAGATAAACTTCAAAGGAAACAGGAGGTCTAATTTAGCTACAAAATACACTTCTTTATGAGATTTTAGGAACAAGTTTAGATGTTCGTGATATGGATATATAGAGGAATCAATGCGATTAAGCATAGACTATGCTGTAAAAGGATTCTCCTAATTCTTGATGATGTGGATGAGTTGGCCCAACTAGAAACATTAGCTGGAGATCGTGATTGGTTTGGTCTAGGAAGTAGAATCTTGATAACAACAAGAGATTTGCATTTATTGAATAACTCTAAAGTTGATTCAAAATACGAGGTGATGATTTTGGAAGATAACGAAGCTCTTCAACTCTTCAGCTTGTATGCTTTCGATAAAAAGGAACCATTAGAAGATTATGCAGAACTCTCTAAACTAGTAATAAAATATGCTAAAGGCCTTTCACTAGCTTTAACAGTGCTGGGTTGAGATCTAAAAGGTAAAAGTATACACAATGGAAGAATGCATTGGGTAAATATAAAAAACTCCGGAAAATAAATATTCAAAAAGTACTTCAGGTAAGTTATGATGGATTGGATGATAATGAGAATGATATGTTTCTTGATATAGCACGTTTCTTTAAAGGAGAACCCTTGGCTTATGTCACTAAAATATTTTACAGTTGTGATTTCTTTCCGGATGATGTATCCATAGGCTTGTGGACAAGTGTCTTAGTACTATTGATGAGTTTAGTAGATTGCCAATGCAAGACTTGCTACAAGATATGGGCCGAGAAGTTGTTTGATAAGAATCACTTGAAGAACTGGCGAACGCAATAGATTGTGGTTTCACGAAGATGTTCGTCAAGTGTTTGAGGAATGTACGGTAAGAGTCACAAAAGAAATCTTTAATTTTACATTCATTTCCTTTTAAAAAGTGAAACCAAGTGGGAATTATTGACTTATAAACGAATAGATGAATGAATATGTATATATCCTTTATCTCAATATGAATCTTTTGTTATATATAGAATTCTCTTAATTAAGATGAATCAATAAAAAGTATAATATCTCCTTAATTTTTGGTTTCTAATATATTTCCCAAATATCTTGATTTTTAGTGTCTACGTATTGTGTAGTTGGCGTTTGTTATATGAAAAGTTAAAAGAGTAATGCGTACGTTGGGAACAGACAATCTTTAATATTTGAGCGGTGCTACTCTGCCGCTCAGAGTGCACCGCTCCATCTTACCGCTAATTCAAAATTATCTTTTTCTTTTTCTTCAATTTTTTTATTCATATTTTTTTATTATTTTAAAACATTTTTCAAAAATTAAAAAAAAAATCAATACACTAATAGTCACCTTCTTAACTATTAAGTAAAAAAAATAAAAAAAAAATAATATTAAAATACATGATGTGTCAAAATGAGGGGGCAAATAGAGTGAGCAAAGTAACATTTTTCTTTAATATTTTAGCGGGGCTATTTAATATTGGGCATCTAAATAATCAGAAAATACTAGTTATTTTTAAATTTTCAAAAAGAAAATAGCATGTAAAGACGAGGATGGAGGAGTACTATTTTTATAGAGGAAAAATGCTTTAATCATAAAAATATCCAACAAAAGTAATCTCACAAACTAATGTGTATTGATGTGCTATGTTACATTATAAAGTTTCTTTTATTGTAAAACAAATCTAACGTATCATATGTAATCATATCAGTTTGTGAGTTTACTTTTGTGAAAAATTTTTGTGGCTCTAGCACTAGAGAACGCAAAAGTTATTAATTTTAACATTGTTGGAATTAATGAAGAACTTTATGCTCTAATTTTGCTGACACTCTTATGTATTCTCTTACAAGGAAACAAATCAAATCAAAGGCATTCTACTAGCATATTTGCCTGAAGGCGAGAACGAGATAAGCTTGCATCCAGAAGCATTTATGTGGATGAAAAGACTGGTGTTTATAAATCATAGTGCACGTTTTTTGTAGACCTAATTATCTATCAAACGAGCTAAGAATACTTGATTGGCCTGAATATCCTTTACAATATTTGCCATCCAATTTTCATGGAAATAAAACTCATTGTCTTTAGAATGCATGGTAGCTTCATCAAGGAGGTAGACGAGAGATTCAAGCCCAAGGTACAATTATAGTCTGCAATAATTATTTTATTTTATTTTATTTATGCAATAAATTTCCTTCAATTTTCTTTTCCTTTTTCTTCTACAGAATTTGACAACTACAGATTTCTCTAATAGCAAATTCTTAGCAAAAATCCCAAATGTTTGAAGCACCCCAAACTTGATTGTATTGAAGGCCGGTTGTGTGAAAGTTTAGTTGAGGTGCATGATTCCGTTGAATCCCTAGATAATCTTTCTTATTTATGCTTTTCGCATTGTTCTAACCTCCGAATTTTTCCAAGAAGCCTCAAGTTGAGATCTTTATGCCGTCTTAGGACAAGCTTGGGAAATTAGATGAGATGAAAATTTTGTGAATAGTAGTAAGATAGTTTGTGAACAGTAGTGAGATAGTTTAAGTTAATGTTTTATGGAATTTTGATAAATGAGAGATAAAAAGTTGAATAAAAAATATTATAAAGTTAAAATATTATTGGAATATAGTTTTTAATATTATTTTTGTTTGGGGATTTGAAAAAGTTGATTTTTTGTTTGTTTGAAAGTTTGAGAAAATTGTAATTATTAGTTTGAAAAAATTGTAATGATTAGTTTGAAAAGGCTTAGAGGGCAGCATTCTCGTACGTAGAAGCACACTCTCAATCTAAAAATGTCACATCTAGAGTGGGTCTATGGGGAAAACACTACGATACTGCAGATCATACTGTCTAAACCTAGAGATATGGCTAGCACCATGTGGGAGATGCCCATTCAAGGAGAGATTATGAATTGGACCCAAGGCAGGCCATAAGGAATTGTGTGCCTTGTCTTAACAGTTTGTCCCTGTCATCCTGTAGTGGGACGATCGAGACCAAAGGGCTCTTGACGATCCCATTTTATAAATGGTTTAAGATAAAATCCAAAATCTTTCTTTTGAGATACCAAGTGTTGGATCTTCTTTGAAGCCGAAATCTTTAAAAGAAAAAGCAAGTGACTTCAAAAGTGTGACGGAAGACGAAGAGCAGCTCAGCATCGCCGTAGTGATTTTACTATTATGAGGTAGGTTAGCTTCTAAGTCAGTATTGAGAAATGTGAAGTAAATGTTTTGGGTATGTCATGGGATTTGCATTGCGTATTATGTAACTTTTTCCATTGCTAATCATGAATAAATGAATATTTTCCTCCATTATATTTACAATCATTTTCAATTCGAGTTTAAACATATGTATTCCTTGATTTGAAGATCTTGACGTTTAAATGACTTGGATTTGTAATGTGGTGATTTAGGGTGAATGTGTGTGTGTGAGTCTTAACATATGTCAATTATCATAAAGGAAGGAGAATGCCTCGTGATGATTAGGGTAAAACTTTTTTGTATCAACCTCACTTAATAGACGGGAAAAGGAATACCCCAGGCGTATCATGTGTGGTGTCTTCGAGTTAGTTAGCAAGCTGATGTGTTCTCCAGTGCAACATGTATATCTCTGTGTGTGATTTGGTGATTTGATATTCTGTGTAAAATTTGGTGATTTGAAATATCGATGTGTGAGAATTGATAATTTGAAATGTCTCTGTGTGAGATGATTTGAAATATTTCTATGTGAGATCGAACGATTGAAAATATCTCTATGTGAAATTGGACGATTTTATGTATTAATTTCTATATGTTGAAATACGATGAGCTTTACCCACTTAAGAATAAGGTGATTCCTTGCCTCGACTATAAATATATATATATATATATATATTCATGTTCACTTGAGCTTTGCACAGAGGTTAAGTTCCCAGAGGGTGATTCCTCGTTGTGCTTATATACTTGTATTTTACTCAGAGGACGATGCCTCGCCATGAATGCATGTGTTTTGCTTAGAGGGTGCTTCCTTATCATACACCATACATGTGTTCATGGTTCTGTTTACATGAAACTATGCAATCCATCATCACGTACATTATCTCTTATTAACATGCTTGTCATAGCTATATAACCTACCTATAGTTTCATTTATAGGAATTGTAGACTTTGATATAGAGGTAGATCCAGGAGAGGTACTTGAAGAAGAAGAATAAGAAGAACCAATCCCACACAAGTAATATACATGGAGGAATGTATCCGTTAACGGTAATTATGTTGCTCATTTGGAGTTGTAATGCTTACTCTGGCGACCAATTATGCTCGGTTTGCCGTATTTGGATTTAGGGAGCAAACAATTGGGTCTTAATGTTATTTTGGGAATGAAGTGACATATGGATATTTGGGTGTTTATCAAATGGATCTATTTACAGTTTAAACTCTGGTACAAATAGTACTTAACCTTTACTTATTCCGCTGTGATTTAAACAACCATTCGCTTACATGTGCACTTCCATGTGAAGATTGCACGCCAAATGTCGACCTAAACCCTGAGTGTTACCAACCGAATGGCACCTTTAACACTACAAATCCTTCTCAGGTCCTTTATCGATGAATGGGACGCTCTCAGTTTGAATATCTGTCTTCCTTGTACAATTTTCTTTCTTTTCTACGTCATTTTTGTCTTTTACACTTTTTCTTTTCTACATCATGTTTTGAGGAGAAGATTACAAAGTTTGATTTCTATTTTTTTTAATAAAGAGAAGTGTTAGTTCTACATAGAAAATCTTATACAATGAAGTTCACAAACTGACATGACTTAACGTGATTTGTCAGATTGTAAAGCTCTTTTTATTATAATGTATATATGACGCATCATTTTAAGACCGTCAGTTTGTAAACTTATTTGTGTAACACTTCTATGTGAACTAAGCCTTTCTCTTTAATAAATGCCAAATCTATTATCTACAATTGTCACCAAAGTTCCAAACTGAACTTTGAAAAGAAGAATACAAGTACATTTGCCTTTACAATACCCTAAAGCCTCGTTTGGATAGTCAGATGAGATGAAATGATCTGTAAATAGTAATAAAATGGTTTGTGAATAATAGTGAAATTGTTTAAGTTAGAATGTTCTTAGAGTTTAGGATTTGAAAAATAAGAAGTTAAATAAAAATATTATAAAGTTAAAATATTGTTAAAATATAATTTTTTAACATTATATTTTAATAATATTTGTTTAAAAATATCACTTCTCTAAGTATTTTTCTTTTCAATTCCTCTTTGGAACAGACCGTCTGTTGTTAAGCCATCAACAACATCCAATAGAAGTCTTCCATGTAAGCAAGCCCACACAAAAACCATAAGGATCAATACACTAGACGAAATCTTTATTTCTGCTGAAAATACAAAAACACAACCCCTTCTGAGCCCCTCACAAACTTCAGACCGCCGCTGGCTACAAAGTCTGTCGCCCACCGCCATGTTTTGCGTCACCCACCAGTTTCATCGCCACCAGCTCAGTAGGCACTTGTTTCATCGCCACCTGTTTCGTCGGCCACCAAATTGCAGCGGCAATTCGCAGGCTGAGAAAGAAAGATTTCAGGGGGGAGACAAACACGCCTCAAACAACGTAAATCTTTCTGTAAGATCAAGATTTTTTCTGCTTTCTTTCCCTTTTCCTTCTTTTATACATGTATTTGAGTTTTCTTTTGGACTCCACTCGTGTATTTCTGAATGTTCAAGGCTTGAATCTTTCTAACGGATAAGCTATGATTTCAATTGGGTATTCTTAGGGTTTTGGAGAATTCTTCTTCATTGGAGAGTTTTTTCTCATCTACCTCCATCCTGTAATTGACGTTAAGTTCAGTAGACTTATAAAATGTTGAAGTAATTTGCGTTCAAATCCAACGGAGACTTACCTAATACGTTCACATTGTCAAGAATTGTTAAGTTTAGTAGTCTTATTTTTTTTTTTTTTTTAGTTTTCAGGGAAAAAGATGATGTTGACAAAAGTTGAAACTGGGAAGAAGGTTGGTGATGATTCAAGTAATTGGAAGCTATTGAATGAGATTGAAACTATAAGCAAAGCCTTATACTTGGAAAGAAAAATCCATCTAGGAGTTCGATTTCTAGAGCCAACACTTGGTCCAAGTCTTCTGGAAAAACCCACTTACCAAATCCCAGTTGAAGCTTAAACTAGATGAAGCGGACCCCTCACGAAAAGAAAAGAAGTCCATTTGGAACTAGACTCCATTGAAGGCCCTATCCCATATCCGAAAACGGAGGATTAAATCGACGTTGTCCCATCCTCTGAGTGTCACGGCTTAAACGAATACTCGATGGCGGCGGCTTCATTTGGTCTAGTCTAGGAGAGGGGTGGGTGGAGAGAGGGGTGGGTTTCATGCGAAAGGATGGGAGACGGGGGAGAGGGGTGGTGTAAATGACGTGTTTCACACCACCAACCGTACGGATGACCTATAACAATGAAGAGACAACACTGGTTGCCCTGGATAGACTCCGATGCTTAAGTCAATAATATAGTGTGAGAATAAATGTATATAAAGATGAAGATGATTCTATTTGTTACCTCTCATAGGTTATTTATAGAAGGACATGGAAGTGGCGTGATGGTAATTGACTCTAACCCACCATTCTTGTGTGTATATCCTTCATGATCCCTTACTAATGGAGGGGGGAGATAACTCTTGTTTTATAGAAGTTATCTTCCTTAAGATAATAGCCTTTAACTGTGGATCAATACTCCGATCTCATGGTAGTAATTTGCTGCGTAGTTATAGCTACGGGCTCTTCAGACGTGACCCTCTTGACCTTAGGCTAAAGCTTTGGGTCTACTTCTTTGTCGAGGGCTTGCTTCTTAGTAGTGGGCCTGGACAGGTAGGCGGATCAAAATATCCCTTCCAGTTACCTATCTAATTTTCTTTGTGCTGGCACATGGAAAATTAAACTTTTGATTTTTTATACCCATTGCTTACCCCACTAGTCCGTGGGCGCACATCTGTACTTTTCCCTCACCTGGCTAAGGCCCATGGCCCGAGCCCATACCCTTTCTTTTTGAAAGGACGTGTCATACGTCAGCCATAACTGTTCCCGCTAATTAAATGGTTTTCAAAAGAAATGGTAACCATTGGTGCAACCAACCGTTCAGATTCCAAAGAACCTTCATGATTACTTTCCCAGGTTTTGCCTAACACTTTCACTTTTGTCCGTGCTTCCTCTTTTCGCCTTTCCTTCTTATTCTTCTTCTTTTTCGCTCATACTTCCTCTCTCTGTCTTCCTCTCATTTTTTTGTTTGTGCCCCGTTCTCCATTTTTCTTTCGCGTTGTCTTCAAAGACCCTTCTTTCTTGAAATGGCTGGTCGCGATTCTACAAAAGCTTTCCCCAACTCAAAGGGTGAATCCTCCCTTGCCCGCAACCCTGCTTTTTTCGACTGATATTCGTGGCGTTCGGTCTTAAACGTGGTGGGCCTTGTTGACTTGAGGGAGTTTTCCGCATCCCCGAATCGGCGGACATGACCGTTCTAGAAGGGGGGGTGCGTCGACAGAGAGGCCTATGCCGGAGATGTGGCTCTGAAGGCTTGTGCCCTAACCAATGGGTTGCGCCTCCCTTTCATTCGCCTAGTATGAGACGTTTTACACTTTTTGAAGCTTGCTCCTGCCCAACTTCATAGTAAGGCGTGGCGTGTGTTGATGTGTGCCTGTGTAGTCTTCTACCTGGTGTTGGAGCCCTTCAGGGAGAAGTACCCGGACTTAACGATGAAGGAATTTCTTTCCTTTTATAGCGTGGCATCCCTGCTAGGAAATATCTGCAGTTTCTATATTCGTGGGCAACACCTAGCGACTTTTGAAGGGCGTTACTCCTACTCCAAACAATGGACCAGTAAGTTTTTCTTCATTTCTGGTAACAGTTGGGAATTTCCCTCTGATGAAATGCATAGAAGGGATTACCCTATTAGGGCCAATTGGGGGCGTGCCCCCAATGATGAAAGTCTGTTGTTGGAGCTGATTGATAGTCAGCGCTCTCAAATTGACCTTGTCCGTGAATGGGCTAAGGAACACGACCGTGATGGTCTATGGTCAGATGGCCTCCTTTCCCCCGCCCAGCATAGATAGGTTTTTTATGATGCTTAGTCGCGCTCACGTCAAGGGGGCCAAGCTCAAATTAGTTCTGCCCCTAGCGAAAAGGAGTGCCCCCCAAACTAGGGGGCCAAAAGTGAAACGTCCCTGTGTGAGGGCATGAAGTCTAGTGGCATTTATGATTCCCATGCGAAGGTGGCGTAGGGGCGACTGTAGATGCAACTGTTAATGGGGAGGCCATGCCAATTGCTTCTCTTGTTAGGGCCTCCCCAGCGACAAGCCCAGGTCTTAATGATCTGGACGCCTTGATAAAGCAGGCTATCAAAGACCTTTCGTTAGCCTATGACTTTGAATTGCCTTTGGGGGTGACTCTGTGGACACCCCTTCCTTTGAATTTCCTATCGTTCCTACTGTTGTTCCCACGCCCTGCAACAGGAGTGACTTGAGCGATATATAGGGGGTGCCCGATGCTTTTGTCCCTACTACTGGTGATGTCATGACTAAAACTGAAGGCGGCGGCGCTGTTCGTTGTGGCGGGTAGGACTCTTCCCCCACACTCTCTTCCAACTACTGCCTCGAGTGGTGAGACCCCGCCTACTGACTAAGATAAGGTGTCTATTCCTTCATCCAATCCTTCTTCATTTGGCAGGGATGGGAGCACCACCCCTCGCAACCTCGCAAGGGCGAGATCTCGTTGGGTAGCCGGGACATTATTGGTGATAACTCCTTTGACGAACGAGTGGACTTGGAGGTAGGCGCCCAAAGTGATGAGCCAAAGGGCAAGCAAGTTGGCACCCAGCAAGATGAGCCAGTGGGTGATCATGTTTGCACCCAACATGAAGGTAACCCCTCAAGGGGAGTGTCTGCACTCGAGCTTGGGGCCGTAGTGGCTTCGGACCTGAGTTTTGGGTGGCCAGTGTTGGCTGAAACAAATGTGATGGGAGACGCCAGTTGGGTGGAGGATGTTGGCCCTCGCTGCTCTCCGCCCTCATCAGAGGCAGTCGTGGAGATGGTCAAGTGCCTGAAGAAAATGTTATCTCCGGTAAGGCTATTTTCTATACTTTTTTTTTTGCATGTGGGGTGCCTGTTGTCCTTTATGCTTGTATAGAGTTTGGCTAACCCTTTGTGCTTGCGCCAAATGTGGATGCCTTGGCATCTTGGATAGGGATGAAAGAACCTGCCTGGAGGAGGAAGTTTGTGAGCAGCGGAAGTTCTCTTATTTTGACAACCAAGAGAACGACCACCTTAAAGCTGAGAGGGACCATCTACAATGCTACCTGGAGCAGTCGGACGGGTTATGTTCACTCCCTGGAGGCAGACCTTGACTCTCTTCATGAGGAGTCGTGCAGCCTACACTTCAAGCTCCTCTGCATAGAGAGCCTCCATGCTCGCGACAGTTTTGCCTTGCATATGGCAGAGATGGAGAAAGCTACAACCAAGGCAGAAGTGTTGCACCTAAGGGGAGCGTTGGACTCCTCCGAGCGATCTTGAGCTAATGCTAACAGAAAATGTAAGGAGGCGGTTGCAACCTTGGATTCCTTCGAAGAAAAGTGTGAGAAAGTGGCCAAGGAGTTGGCCCAAAGAAAAGAGGCATTATGGAAGGAACCCCACGAGAAGGACACAAAGGTAGCCGAGCTATAAGGGGACTTGGCTCACGCACATGCTAAATATGATAAATATAAAAAGGAGCGTGAGGCTATAGACGCTCGAATACCAAACACTAGGGAGTGTGACCAAGCTGGTCGCGTAGGTGGAAGAGCTGCAAGAGGCGTGGGGGAGGTTGGAATCCCAGTTGGTTGCTGCGAACAATGAGATTGTTCTACTGCACCCTCAGTTGTTCGCCGCCAAGGCCGTTCAAAACTAGGCCTTTAGATAAGGGTACGGGGCAAGAGTGGCTCGTCTGCAAGCGCATTTGTTAGACAACCCTAGGGCCATTTTAAGGAATCTAAACTTGAAGGATTTCAAACCTGATGCTGCTACAGTCCAATATGCAGATGCTATGGGTCGCAACATAATGCCTAACGCCTTCCCACGCCCCCGCCGCCAGAGTGAATTTGCTTTTTATTTGTGATGATTGATGGGCCCCTGTTTTGGGCTTTTATTACCGCCCTCTTTTGGGGTTCTTTGTATCTTTGGGTGCTATCTCTGAACAATTTTATTTTTGGGCCCTTGAATTGGCCTTTTGCTTTTTGCGCGTAGTGTTTTGTTGTTTTTAGACAACTTTTTGGCCCTTGAATTGGCCTCTTACCTTTGCGTGAGATTTGTGTCTTAGATAATGTTCTGTTTTGCTGCTCTATGTGTTTTTGTTCTTTCGCTCCTTGGGTACTTTGTCTTTAACCGTTCATTCAACTGGTCTACTGAGAGGGTTGTGGGATCTTCTGACCTCTACGCCCATTTTGATTACACCACGAGTGTGAAACTCTACCTCTAGTGACTAACTGTTGAGTGCACCGTGAGTGTGTAACTCAACCTTCGGTGGCTAACTTGGAGATGGGGTCGTGGGGTCTTTTGAGCTCCACGCCCGCCTTGATTTCACCACGAGTATGTAACTCGATCTTTGGTGGCTAATTGTTGAGTGCACCACGAGTGTGTAACTCGACCTTTGGTGGCTAACAGTTGAATGCATCACGAGTGTGTGACTCAACCTTTGGTGTCTAACTTGGCAATGGGGTTGTGGGGCCTTCTTACCTCCACGCCCACCTTGGTTGCACCGCGAGTGTGTAACTCAACTTTTGGTGGCTAACTGTTGAATGCACTGCGAGTGTGCAACTTGACCTTTGATGGCTAACTTGGCGATGGGGCCGTGGGGTCTTCTGACCTCCACACCAGCCTTGGTTGCACCGCAAAGTGTTTAACTCGACCTTTGGTGGCTAACTGTTGAGTGCACCGCGAGTGCGTGACTCGACCTTTGGTGGCTAACTGTTGAGTGCAATGCGAGTGTGCAACTCGACCTTTGGTGGCTAACTTGGCGATGGGGTCATGGGGTCTTCTGACCTCCGTGCCCGCCTTGGTTGCACCGCGAGTGTTTAACTCGACTTTTGGTGGCTAACTTTTGAGTGCACCGCGAGTGTGTAACTCGACCTTTGGTGGCTAACTTGGCGATCGGTTCGTGGGATCTTCTGACCTCCACGCCCGCCTTGGTTGCACCACGAGTGTGTAACTCGACCGTTGATGGCTAACTGTTGAGTGCACCGCGAATGTATAACTCGACTTTTAGTGGCTAACTGTTGAGTGCACCACGAGTGCACAACTTGACCTTTGGTGGCTAACTTGGCAATGGGGTCGTGGGGTCTTCTGACCTCCACGCCCACCTTGGTTACACCGCGAGTGTGTAACTTGACCTTTGGTGACTAACTTGATGACAGGGTCATAAGGTCTTCTGACCTCCACGCTCGCCTTGATCGGCAATGGGCTAAATGCTTACCCGTTTTTATTGCCTTGAATTTTGTCAAAATTTACATTCAGAAAAAAAATGTCTTTAAAATAAATGCATAAGAAAATGAACTTTCTAAGGGTATAACCTTTTTAGGTGTTCAGCATTCCACGAGTGTTGGAGCTCCCTTCCCTCGATGTCTTTAAGCCGATATGACCCTGGACGGTTGCTAGCGGCCACTACGTAAGGCCATTCCCACCGTGGGCCAACCTTCCTTTCATCTTGGGTTGTGACCCCTGTTTCCCTCAGGACAAGGTCGTCGACCTTGAATGACCTGGGTTTGACTATTTTGTTGAAGTATTGCTCGGCCTTTCTCTTGCTGAGGATGTTCTGGACTTCCGCCTCTTCTCTTATCTCATCGAGTAGGTCTAGTTGCTCGCCGAGATCTTGGTTGTTCTCCGCCTAATTAAAGTGGCTGGTCCAATATGTAGACAAGCCAACTTCCGTGGGGGTGAGTGCTTTACTCCCGAATGTCAAAGTGAAAGGCATCTCCCCTATGCTATGAGGGTCTTCATTGAAGTTTTGTAGGCCCACAAGACCCATGGAAGCTCTTCTGCTCACTCGTCTTTCTAGTCGCCCAACTTCTTTTTCAAGATCCCGAGTATGGACTTATTTGTTGATTCTGCTTGCCCATTTGCCTGAGGGTACCTGGGCAATGAGTACCTTACTTTATCTAGAGTTCTTGGCACCACGCCTTGTAATACTCTGAGTCGAACTACCTCGCGTTGTTAGAGATTATAGTGTTGGGGATCCCGAATCTGCACACAACGCTTTTCCATAAGAACCTGGTGACGGCTTTGGCTGTTATGTTGGCTAGAGCTTCTGCCTCCGCCCACTTCATGAAGTAGTCTACCGCTACTATCATGTGCTTTACCCTACCCTTTCCCAGTGGGAATAGTCTAACAAGTCGACCCCCCACTGGGCAAAGGGCCATGGGGAGGTTATGGAGGATAACTTTTATGGTGGGCAGTGTGTGACTGGGGCGTATGCTTGGCACTAAGTGCATCTCCTAGCAAACTGTTTGGCGTCCCTAAGAACGTTGGGCTAATAGTGCCCTGTCCTTAGGGCTTTTCTCGCTAAGGCTTTCCCACCCAAATGGTTACCGCAGATGCCCTCGTGTATTTCTACGAGGACATACTGCACTTATTCGGTTGAGATGCACCTTAGTACGGGAGTTGTGAAACCCTTTTTGTACAAGACGCAACAGATTTTGACAAATCGCGCCGCCTTCCTCCTGATCTTCCTCACCGCCCCTTTTCCTTCGGGGAGCTTCCCTTTCTCTAGGTGGTTTTCTATCTCGTTGGCCATTATGGTGTCCCAGGTCCCACTTATGTTACTGGGATCCTAACGGCTAGTACCTCGACCAGCCTCCTCTGTACCTCCCATTGTAATTTTGCATCATCTTTCGCTAACACCACCCTCACCAACCTGTCATTTCAATGAATTGTCTGCCCTTGGAATTTGTTATATGGAAAAGTACTTAAACTGTTAACAGAGCACAAGTACTTGCTTGAGATATTTCTCCAACTTCTCCCCCTTAGTGGCGTAGGCCCCTGTTACCAGGTTCACCACTATCTAGGAATCATCTTTTACCTCGATCTGCTTGGAGCCCAGCGCTTGGAAGCAGATAGTCCCACTATCAAGGCCTCATACTCTGTCTCATTATTGGTGATCCTGAAGGTGAGCGTTGCAATATAGTGGTGCTCCCGACTTGCCTCTGTGACAATATGGATCCCTATGTCGCCCCCAACTCAACAGGCAGACTCTTCGACAAAGACCGTCCAGGGTCAGTCGAGGGGTGGCACCGCGACCTCTGCTGGGAAACCGTTAAATTCGGCCACAAAATATGTTGATTGTGTTTCTGGGTGCATAGCCAATTTCGAATTCACTAAACTCAATTGACCACACAACTAACCTTCCCGAGGAATCCGACTTTTGTAGTACTCTCCCGAGAGGATATTCTGTTAATACCTTTATTGGGTGAGTTTGGAAGTATGGTCGCAGCCTCCTGGCAGCTACCACTAGTTCAAACGCCAACTTCTCCATCCGTGGGTATCTGACTTCGACGCCCCTTAGGGTGTGTCTTGTGTAGTAGACTGGCGTCTGGTTTCCTTCCTCCTCCTTCACTAGGACGGCAAAGACAACTTGGGGGGATACCACCAAGTAAACATACATGATGTCCCCTTGATTAGGCTACCTCAACAGGGGCAGATTGGTTAGGTATCGCTTCAATTCTTGGAATGCTTGGTCGCACTTTTCATTCCAAGGGTGTACTTTCCTTAGAACTCAGAAAAATATGAGGCATTTATCCGTGGACCTTGACAGAAACATGTTCAAGGTAGCCACCTTCCCTACTAGTCGTTGGGCGTCATTGATGGTTCGCGACGGTGCCATGTTTAAAATTGCTTCTATCTTCTCTATGTTGACTTCGATTCCTCTCTCCGAGACTATGAACCCCAAGAATTTGCCCAAATTCACTCCGAATGTGCATTTTGATAAATTCAACTTCATCTTGAATTTGCGTAATACTGCGAAGGATTCCTTGAGGTCTACTAGGTGTTGGCCGACTTCCTTGCTCTTCACCAGGAGGTCGTCTATGTATACCTCCATGGTCTTCCCAATTTGGTGCTTAAACATTCGATTGACCAGTCTTTGGGATGTTGCCCTCGCGTTCTTCAATCCGAAGGGCATCACTCTGTAGCAGTAGATTCCTCTGTCCGTTATGAATGTCATCTTCTCCCCATCCGCCTTATTCATCCTGATTTGATTATAGCCGGAGTAAGCATCCGTAAAGCTAAAAAATTTATGTCCGGTTGTGGCGCCCACGATGACGCCAATCCGAAAAAGTGAGAAACTATCCATGGGACAAGCTTTGTTGAGGTCGGTGAATTCCACGCACATCCTCCATTTACCATTGGATTTTTTGACAAGCACTACGTTGTAGAGTCACTCGGGGTAGTGCGCCTCTTGTATAAAACCCGCCACTAAGAGCCTATCGATCTCCTCAACTATAGCCGCGCATTTCTCTGTGCTGAATGACCTCCTTTTCTGCCGCACTTTCTTGGCTTTCAAGTTGACGCAGAGGCTATGCTCTATGACTGTATTATCAATCCCCTAACATGTCTTCATGGCTCTAGGAAAATACGTCCCTTCAAACAGCAGCTATTTCAGGGCCTCTTGGTACTCTGGTGGGAGCTTCGTACCAACCCTTGTGGTGGCAGTTGGGCATTTTGGATGTAGCCTTACTATCTGTAAGGGCTCGTTAGCCTCAGCTTGTAGTAAATTGCTTTCATCCCTGGCTTCTATGTTTTGTTCCTCTTCTAATCGAGATGGTGGTGGCAGCTGCTCCCCTGAGTTGCCTACTGAACATACTGCTAGCACGCCCGCCTTCAACTCCTGAATGTAACACGCTTGGGCCAATATCTGCTCGCCTCGAACTTCACCGACTCCCGCTTCTGTTGGGAACTTCATTTTAAGGTGGTAAGTGGAGGTTACCACCTTTAAGTTATTAAGGGTCAGGCATCCCAATATGATGTTATAAGATGATGGGGCCTTGACCACTAAGAAGTCCGTCATGCTAGTGACCATGTGGGCCCCTTACCCCACCGTAACCAATGGGTTGAACGGCTTCTCCTGAAAATCCTTTGAGCGGAGAAGGTGATGGATGCAATCTGTTTGGGTTGATAGCCATTCTGGTGAACGCACCCCAAAACAGGATGTCGGCTGAACTCCAGTTGCCGACCAAGACCAGTCTGGTCGTGTAGTTGGCGACTAGTAGCGTGACCAACAGAGCGTCGTCATGGGAGTACATAACCCCTTCGCAATCTTCATCCCCAAACAAAATGGTCGGGGTTGCCCCTGTCCTGGGATATTTGTGCGGCCTATCTGCCATGTATACCTCGTGATACCTCGCTCTACAGGCGCAGGCTTTCTTGCTTGATGTTGTGGCGCCGCCCCTAGCGAATCTGCCTACTATTGTGCGAATTTCTCCAACGGGGACCTGTTCTTGGTCCCTTCTTGGAAGAGGAGAGTTGTTCCTTCCTGGTCTTTCTTGCCGCTGACGCTTGGGGTTTCTACTTCGCCTTTGCTCTCGTTGGCAATTCTCCTCCCTTTGCGACCTGATGTAATCGGCCAACATCCTTTCCAACTCCCCACTCCCAAACAGCTCGTCAACCCTCTTCTTTAGGGTGATGCAATCTTTGGTCCAATGGAAATTGGTTTGGTGATACGTGCAATGACGTTGGCCCCTGCCTAGCAAATGCTCTTGCTTTCTTGCGGCCCTATTGTTTTCTTGTACATTGTGGTTGTTGTGGATTAGGCTACGCCCTTGGTCTTGTTGACTGGTGTATGGATTGCGTTTATCATCCTAGTGCCCTCGGTTGTTGACCCTTTTGTCTTTATCTCTGGAATTTTTCTGGTTATTGTTCTTTAGTTTTGTTTCCTGCTTCTGTGGCTCCAAGAAGGCTTATAATGTGTCCTCCGCATTAACGAAATCGTCTGTTCGATCCATAAACTTCCTTAGGGTGGATGGGGTCCTTCTGGCTAGTTCGGCCATGAATGGGCTTCGGGGCCAAATTCCACCTAAGAGGGTGGCCAAGGTGATCTTTTATTCTTGGTCGTCCGTGGTGAGCCTCTCTTTGTTGAAGCGAGTTAGGTAGGTTTTCAGGTTCTCGCCTTCCCTCTGTTTATGGTCAATAGATATGCGACTGGCTTACGGCTCCTTCTATTTGCCATGAACTGCGTAATGAACTGTTTTGCAAGCTCCTCAAAACTGCCAATGGATCTGGGCGCAGAGTCCCGAACCAGCCTCGTGTTATTCATTTCAATGTCAACGAGAAAGTGCAACAAGCCACCTCCCCGGGGTTGTCGTGGAGGCTCATGTGTGCTTTGAAATTTTCGAAGTGATCAATAGGATCCTTGGATCCATCATATAGGTCGATCTGTGGTATCTTAAATCTAGACGGTAGTGGAACCGCCATGACCTCCTTGTTGTAAGGGAGGTCTGTACGCGTGAGGAGCTATTCCATGGAAGAGGAACCACCCATACTCTTCGCCATCTCCTCATATTTTTCGACCAAACTGCGCAACTCGTCATGCATCTTTTTCTTTTCAATCTCTTCACTATTTACCTCTTCCGCGCTATGTGCATCTCTTTCAGCTTGCCCATTCTGGGCCAGGGGCTTATCCTTCTTCCGTTTTAACTCCTCGTTCTCCTTTTGTAGTTGGTCAACAACTGACATCACTTGCTGTAGCCTTTCTTATGTTTCTGCTAACCTCACCTCCACTTTTTTCATGCTTGTTTCTGGATCTCGGTTTATGTGTGATCGCGTGATGGTTGGCATGTAAAAATCACGTTTAATGTCTGTCAGAAGATCCCATAGACGGCGCCACTGTAAAGGATGTGTTTCACACTACCAACCGTACGGATGACCTGTAACAACGAAGAGGCGGCACTGGTTGCCCTGGGTAGACTCCGATGTTTAAATCAGTAACACAATGTGAGAATAAATATATAAAAAGATGAAGATAATTTTGTTTGTTACCTCTCATAGGTTATTTATAAAAGGACGTGGACGTGGGGTGATGGTAATTGACGCTTAACCCATCATTCTCGTGTGTATATCCTTCATGATCCCTTACTAATTGAGGGGAGAGATAACTCCTGTTTTATAGGGGATATCTTCCTTAAGATAATAGCCTTTAACTGTGGATCAATACTTCGATCTCATGGTAGTTATCTGCTACATAGTTACAGTTACGGGCTCGTCAGACGTGACCCTCTTAACCCTAGGCTAAAGCTTTGGGTATCCTTCTTTGTCATGAGCCTACTTCTTATTAGTGGGTCTGGACATCTAGGGAGATCCAAATATCCCCTCCAGGTGGGTTTCGTGGGATTTCCTCCAGTATGCAGGCACATGAAAATTAAAAAGAAAATTCTATTTGTTATTCACCTATTAAAAAGTTATTGTTTAGAATTTATTAGACCAACGGGTACTAAGATTTTCTCTTTTCTTTTACTTTTAATATAACCACTTTTTTTTTTTTAATTATTTTAGTGCTGCTTTTTGTTTGTTTTGGAAAGATTGTCGGAACTTCCACCTCACTGAATTTTGTATCTTTGTAACCGAATAATTTATATGTTATGTTTAACTTGCGGAAAAAAAAATATTAAATAAATAAATTAATATAACCACTTTTCTAAAGTTGGAATAGAATAGAAAAGCAAAAGAGACATTTAATACGAAGAGGCAGACATTAAGAGTATTGGTATTGGACTCATCCAATCTTCAAAATTTGATATTTTAGTTTTAAAATCTTAGCATTCACCATATGCTCAAATGTCAAGCTTTTAGCTACATTACATTTTCCTTTATCTTCAAATTTGAAGATTCACTATTCACACTCTATAACCATTATTTTATTTATTTAAATTATTGTTTTCTAATTTTGAGTCATAATATATTTGAGTTGGGAAATAATAATTTAAGTATCAAATTAAATTATTAATTAACATATAGTTAGTGTAATTATAAAATATGAAAAAAATAAATTAAAAATATTATTATTAATAAAATAATATTATATTATTATTTTGATGAATCTAATAACTAATTCAATGTGAAGTTATAAATAGAGAGATTTTAAATTTATAAAAAATATATACTTTCATCAAATTTTAAAAATAAAAATAATGGATCTAATGCTAATGTTCTAATAGGAAGAGGCATAAGGTACACTCATTTAATTCGATAAGATCGACATCCGACACATCACCTGCTGCTAAAACAATTGTACTTGCTTTTATTTAAATAAAAATATAATTGATTTTGTTGTATATGTGGACTAATCACATAGGAAGAGTCGGTGATGGTTTCAAGGACTGATTTGATTTCAGAAAATATCTCATCTCATCTAATTATTATAATTTTTTTAATTTTTAATATAAAATAAAATAAATAATTCAAATTTTTCAAATATCAAAATAAAAATAATATTAAAAAATATATTCTAACAATATTTTATTTAATTTTTTAACTTTAATCTCAACACATCTCATCTTACTCCCGAAATGTAACACATGGCTATTTTATTTTATTCAGTCCTCGATTTTCTTAATACTCAGTACGTCATGGATTTAATTATTCCTATCCACTAAATTATCTCAAAGGATAAAAGAGATTAGTCAATTGTCCAGAAGACTAATCAAACAAACAACCGTTAGGAAGACTAATCAAACAGAAGCTTCTAAAAGAAATTAATTAATCAGTAATATAATATATAGTTTTAAAATGTTTAAGCCTCAACACTTATTTTTTTTAAAAAAATGAGATTTACAATTTTAAAATAGATTTTTTTTATATAATTTTCATATTTGCCAACTTGTTTTAAAGAATGTACACAAGATTTGTACACTTTTTCTTTGAAGTATGACTAAGCTTTTTGAAATCACTAGGTGGAATATTTAAGTATAATTAAGATTTGTCAATATGTAAAATATTTAATTAAATAGAGTAGAATGTATAATCAATATTCAAACTCATGATTTATATTCTGATATCAAACTGGTAGGTAGATATCTCATTATTCATAACCTTATGAATAAATAATTTAAATGTTTGGATACAAGAAGTGTTTAATCTTATCTTATTATTATAATTTTTTAAAATTTTCACATAAAATATAATAAATAATTTATTTTTTAAAATTATAAAATAATAATAATAATAATAATAATAAATAATAATATTTTCACAGTATTCTATTTAATTTTTTATTTTAATCTCAATTCATTTCATTTGCCAGTCATACAAGAAAGATGAACTTTTTTTTTAATAAACCTGTGTAATCTTTACTGATATAAACAATATCACTCTTTACAAGTTCTCTCTTCCTTAGAAATATTTCTAATGCAATTTGGTGTCTCATCTATCCAAACAATTTCTGTATGATCTAATTGTAAAGCTTCCTTTGCTAAAATATGTGTTATCTTGTTTGCATTCAAATGAAATAAGAATTTAAAAGTTGATAATCAATATCTTCTCATCGTAGTGAAATATTGAAATAAGAGTAGGAGGATGATATAATTTATAGAATTCTCTTTGTTTTTATAAAATATGAAAATTATATAAAAAATCTATTTTTATAGAAAAAGGAACTTTGAAAGTTAAGGAAGGGAAAGAAGCGTGGAATCCAGGGTTATTGGGTAAGTATTGAAATAACTTAAAAAAAAAAAAAAAGGAAACGGGAAAACCATTGGGTCAGCCGCCAAATTCCAAAGGGCGCCCGCAGTTGTGCGTACCCTTTTGATCAAATCCAGGTACGGATTCCACAAAACAGGGAGTGGACCGGCACAGGTAGGCGGCGATCTTCGCTGTCACTCCACCGGCACAACATCTCACACGCGCTTATTTCCACGCGGCTGTTTTTTTTTTATATATATAGTAGATAAAAAAACCAACAATTTTTGTACAATTTTCTAATATGATTTTATTAAATTTATATGATTTTTGTTTATTTTTTATGACTTTGAATTTTAAAAATAATCATATTTTATTGAAGAGTTTAGTAAAAATCATAAAATAATTATGTACATATCCTTTCTTTTATTTTATTTTTTTAATTCTACTTTTAACATTTGTGTAATATATATGTATTAAATATGACATACATTTTGCTTAAAAACAAAGAGAATTCTATAAATTATATCATCATCCTACTCTTATTTCAATATTTCACTACGATGAGATGATATTGATTATCAACTTTTGAATTCTTATTTCAAAGAAAATAAGGTACTTGATCCATGAGTGATGAAAGGTGCAACATTTTGTATTGTAGCAATCTAACAAATTCTCGTATCCAAATTTTGATATTACATAACATTTTTTAAAGATGTCCCAAAATTCCTACAAGAGAGATCATGAGTTTCTTTTATTTGAGGTTTAGAGCCACGATCAACACTCAAGAGTCTCCGAGCAAAGACTATATTAGAGGACCTCAAAAAAGTTTCAATCTTTGATTGTAAATAGTACAACACGAACTAATTCTCTTCCATTGGGATGGATAGAGAAAATGTTTTCAATCCACCCATAGGCTTCTTTGTCTTGTCTATGAATTAGATGAAAGATCATGTGCATACATGCAAAGGCTAAGGAAAGGGGTCAAGGAGGCCATGTCCACCAAACCAAATTTCTCCTATTCGGCCCTAAAAATTGGGTAAAAATGCTTATTTGTGTTCTACGTATGTTTACAGAACCCAAGTTCTGTAAAATTTGGGAACATATATTTGAGTTAAAATTAAAAAACCTCATTAAAAAATAAAGGTATGTATGCAGACGGTCTTTAGATCTATCACGTTTTTAACAATGATTCACAAGAAAAATTAGTTAATAACTTTTAATTACGAGTCAGTATAAATGACATATTTTATATCATTGATATAATAAGATTTAATTTATAAAAAAGATCTAAAAACTTTTTGACCGGATACATTTTTTTATATCTTCATATCAAACATGACATTATAAACTAAAATAATACATTTGGAGCTCCACCAGTACACTATTTCCTTTTATGATTGGTCTGGTTTGGTCTTCACTATTGCTGATACTCTTTACAGACAAACGTCCAACAGACAACACAATCTACTTAAATAGAAACTCAAGCTCACCCTTCATAGAAAGAGAGGACTCAACCTCTATAGATAAATGTTCGAGAGACAAACTTTTTTTTTAATTAACAATAAGGAAACCAAAAAAGAAAACTGTAAAATAGATGCGAAAAAGAACGGATTACAATTTAGACCAACTTCGGTAGACTTTGGAATCTATGATGGCCCGTGAAGACAAACACATTTGTTTCTTTTCAATTACAAAGATCATATCTAAAAAGTCTTGTGGTCGCCAGTTCGGTGAATGGTGTGTATGTCGAGAAGAGCTGCCGGAAGGGGTGGCGTGTAAGGACCACGCACGGTGATTTTTACAAAACCACAACTTTCTTCGGAAAGATTTTTGAGCTGTGAATCTGCTTTTACCGTGTGTGTCTCAAGAGAGTTGCTAGAAAACTGTAGATCTGTCTTTTTCGACTTTAAAGAAAACAAAATAAAACTAAGTAAAAGAAACCTTGATAGATAAGGTGAGTGAATGAAGGAAGGAGAGGGAGGAGGAGGAGGAAGTCAAAGCCTTCTCCCCTTGGGATAAAAATCAGATCTAGAGCCCTTAATTTTTTACGAGAGAGGGGGAGGAGGCGCTTAGAGTTTTTTCTTTAATTGTCCTAGTTGAAAAACGATAAAGATCTATAAACTTAAACCTTATAGGTTGATGATCTAATGTAGACGAAAAAAAAAACATATTAGTGAGCTAGATAGTGCTTCTCTCATGTCATTTTCAAGTAAAATGAATTATTTTCAAAATTTTGAAACTGACGCGTGCTGAACGGATAGTAAAGAATGCGAGTAGGATTGGTTCCGGAACATAAGGGACGTTAAGCCACAATGTGGCGACTCGGCCACACTCTGAGCACTGGACGTGGTTACACGTGTTGTTCCTTCTTTTGGACCAATTTGCATGGGTTTTTCTTCTTTTATCAGTCCCCTTCCTATTACCTATAATTACAATGCAGCCACGATGAAAAACATGAAACATCGGTTGTCTTTCTCAAATTCTTGAAAAAAATACCCGAGCCTAGAATTTTGCTAAAATTAAAAAAAACTTAACTTTAAAATTGGTTTGGATACTGAGATGAGATGATTTTAGATGAGTTAAATATAATATTATTAGAATTTTATTTATTAATATTATTATTATTTTAAGATTTAAAAAAATTGAATTGAATATTATATTTTATGTGAAAATTTAAAAAAGTTATAATGATATGATGAGATGAGATGAGATGAAATGAGATAAAACCATCTCTGTATTCAAATAGAGCCTAAAAATTTAAAAAACACAGATTTTTTATTTATTTTACTTTACCTTCTGGAATGTTTATTTGAAAACACTTGAAGTATGTGTTTCGGTGTAAGATTCCGTTTAGATTCAAAAAGTGTTTCATCTTATCTCATTTTATCTTTATAATTTTTTCAAATTTCTACGTAGAATATAATAAACAATTCAATTTTTTAAATTCCAATTCAATTTTTTTAAATTTTAAAATAGTAATAATATTAAAAATAATATATTTTTTAATATTTTAAATCATCTGATCTTATTTTTAAATCCCAACCAGCCTAAAAAAGTTACGTGGAAAGTTCCCATACTCCTCAACAGTCAAACATTAGATATGTTCGACGACGATGTATTTCACTGAGATAGGGCAAACGCGACATTTCGCATACATGAGAGTGATATCATGTCTCATTTTCTCGGAAAACAGCCACCTTCCACAATACCATTTTCTCGGAAAAGAAACTGCGGCCACCCACAAACCCACGTCCTCTCCTCGCTTACAAATATGCCTCCTTGCCGCCTCCACCACCAAACTCATTTTTCTACCCTAGAATCTCAGACAAATTCCTTAGGTTCTCCCTGTATATTGATTTTCTCACCTTTTTCTTGCTGAACAAACATAATACACCTGAACATGCGGATGAGTTGCAATGGTTGCCGAGTCCTACGCAAAGGCTGCGGCCAGGACTGCACCATCAGACCCTGTCTCCAGTGGATCAGAACCCCCGAGTCCCAAGCCAACGCCACTGTTTTCCTTGCCAAGTTCTATGGCCGCGCCGGCCTCATTAACCTCATCAATGCCGGACCCGAACATCACCGTCCTGGTGAGCAGTTTAAATTCCGTTTTCTAATTCAAATTCGTTGATGAAATAATGAAACGTATATGTTTCTAATTCAAGTTCTATTTTTGGTTGCAGAGATATTCAAATCCTTGCTATACGAAGCTTGTGGGCGGGTTGTGAGCCCGATTTACGGGTCAACCGGGTTGTCTTCGTCCGGGAGCTGGAATCTCTGCCATGACGCCGTGGAAGCCGTTCTTAGGGGGGCTCCGATCATGAAAGTCTTGTCGGAGTCGGTCGTGAATCCGCCAGTTCAAGCCTGCGATATACGCCACGTAGTAAAACCGGCTCCTTCCGATCAACTCCACAAGGTCAAAAAGTCTCGAAGCAAGTTCAAGAGCTCGGTCGTTAAGCCGCAACCGAAAGCGAAGCCGGAGGTGGAGTCTGCTTCTATCCAGTCGCCGGGAAACAGCGGCTCAGATCGTCAGTTTTGGTGTGACAATGACCTTGGTGTGTCTGTGATTCGGAACCCGAGTCGCGGAGGCAATAGCACAGAAACCGACTGTATTTCGGCCGAGACTGTGGAGGCGTCGCTGTTCGCTAAACCGGACGAACGCGCCGATGGCTGCAGCGACGTGGACTTGGAGTTGACTTTGGCATGCGGCAATTGGGAAGACGTAAAGAGGGACGAGCAGGAGGACGGGTACGATAATGACACGTGTAAGAAGCTAGTGGGGTCTCAAGCGGCTTAGATGATATTTGTTTTTTTGGTTAAATACTGCAGAAATTGTATATTGTATGCAACAAAATTACCAATGTTACAGAATATTAAAATGTCCAATGTCTTTCTCTTTATAGAAATGTCATTTATCTTCATTTTCATGGAGTTTTTCTTTATCAACATCTCAATTGCCCAACTTTTCACAGTGAAATATGTTGAATGGATGCTCCTAATTATTATCATAGAACTTAATTTCAAAAATGATTTATTCAGAATAAATAGCACTAGCATTGATTTCTTTATATGCATACGTAAAATCACATTTTTTTTAAATTGATTTTGCATATCAAGAAAAACTTCCTCATTAGATTATGCATCTTTGATCCAAATAATAAACAAATATTATTATTTTTTTATTATTTACTTTTTTCTTAAAATTATTTTTTTCTTTCAAATTTTTTTTCGTTGGTGTTGAGAGAGAGGGAAGAGAGAGAAAAAAGTAATAAAATAAGATTTGGAGAGTGAAGAGTGCATATTCAAATTTATAAAAATACTGGTCATAGCTATATAAATTTTTGGATATACATAATCTAATGCACAAATATATGGATGCATAACTCAATACTAATGCTCTAAGGACACGTAAATTATGCATAGACACTTTAATAAAAAAGTAGAAGTTATATGAAAAACTTCACCTTTTAAGGATGATCTGTATGAAATTTGCATACCATAAAACATTTACCAGAATTATTCTCTTAATAAACATGATTGTGAAATTATAAATAATGATTTGATCAGTACCAAATAAAGAGAAATGATAGTTGCAGTCGTGAGTGCGCAAGGATCGTGCAATCACTTTAAAAAAAATGAATAAATACAGGACTCAATTGAAAATAAACTAATTTTTTAATAGTGAATCCTACTCATTTTCAAAACGACTGCACAACGCTTGCATACTCCACAACTGTACGTAGCATTACTCCCAAATAAATCATAATATTTGTTAAAGAATTTGGGTTTAACTTAAAGTTTTGTAATCTTCAATTATTTTTATTAAAAAAAACACATCCGTTGATACAGTGCATTTTAAATAATCATCCATTTGAGCGGCTGACTATAAAATAATATATAAATGCAATAAAGTTTAAGAGAAAAAAATCTTATTTTTTTATAATTAAAAAAAAAAACCATATTTCTTTATAATTTATAAATAATGCATTTATACTCTAAGATGAAGTGAAGTAGATGGGCCGGGTAAGGCCTGATGTAATGTCATGTTACGAAGCCCTAAAACTCAAAGGAGAGTAGGCGGCCCAAACGAGAAGTAAAGCTACATTTACAGCGGTAGCTGTGGTGGTGGGAGTGGGACTGGTGGTGAGAAAGAGAGAGTAGGCACCAGAGAAGAAAGCGAGAAAAATGGGGAGAAAGAAGGGCGTGGATTTCGATGAGTTGCCGCCGGACGACTTCGATCCCTCGAACCCGTACAATGACCCGGTGGCGATGCTTGAGATGAGGGAGCACATAGTGCGGGAGAAGTGGATCCAGATCGAGAAGGCGAAGATCATCAGGGAGAAGCTCAAGTGGTGCTACCGCGTCGAAGGCATCAACCATCTCCAGAAGTGCCGCCACCTCGTCCAACAGTACCTCGACGCCACTCGCGGTATCGGCTGGGGCAAGGACGGTCGCCATCCCTCCCTCCACGGTCACCCTCCCTCTCTCTCTATATACTTTTCTCTATATATTAGATCGATCGTTTAAAGAATTACGTTTTCAAACGGCTAGAAAATTGGTTTAGTGGGAAGTTTAGCTTGTTATCACTTCACTTACCTAAAGTCCATTTACTTAATGTTCTGGAGATTTTAGTTTTTTTTTTTTAATTGCGAGTAGAAAATAATGCTGTTTGGATTGTGAATTATTAATCTACCAAGTCATTAGTAGCTGTCTTTACAGACTAATGAGTTAGATTATATACCTTAATTTCTTACCAATGTCCAGAATTCTTCTCTCTCGCACATAAACATATCTATTTGAACCTCGGTATGGGTGTGGTGAAGGAAGATATTATGAAGGTATTTCACGAGTTCTACTAAAAAATTTGAGAAGAGTCTTAATACCACCGTCATATTATCTCAAAGAATCCTGGAGCGATTGAGGTAAAGGATTTTTGACCAATTAGTCTTGTTGGTGGTATCGCTAAAGTTCTTGCCAATAGATTAAAACGAGTGCCACCCAACGCCTTTGCCAATGGAAGGAAAATTCTTGACTTGGTTTTGATTGCTAACGAATGCTTGGATTGTAGGTTGAGATCAGGCCAGCCAAGGGTAAGTTGCAAATTGGACATTAAAAAGGTGTACAACCATGTGAATTGGGGTTTCTTATATTATCTAGTGAAGAGATGGTTGGGGAAAAAATGGCGTGGTTAAAGCATTGTATCTCCTCAGTTCAATTCCTAGTATTGGTGAATGGAGCCCCCATGGGATTTTTTAGTAGTTCTCGAGGCATATATATAGGGGATCCACTAACCCCTCTACTCTTTTGTTATTGCCATGGAGGCATCAAGTAGGATGATCTTGGCTATGGAGCTTAGGGGCTTATTGTCAAGTTTTTCAATGGCCTCGAGAATGGATCTGGCCTCAACATATCTCATTTTCTATTTGCCAACGACGCACTATTATTCTGTGAGGCCAACCGTGATCACATCGGCTATTTGTGGTGTTTATTCTTACGTTTTGAATTGGTATTTGGGTTGTACGTGAAATCTGGAAAAGTTGGAATTGCTCCTGATCGGTGATGCCAAGAATGTAACTAGTTTGTCGGATGTATAGGGTTGTAGGGTCTCATCCTTTCCCATGACATAGCTTGGCCTTCCTTTGGGAGCTCCCTTCAAAACCAAAACTATATGGGATCGCATTATTGAAAGGATGGAGTGGTGTTTAGCTGAATGGAAGCATATATATTTGTCGAAGGGTGGAATGATTACTTTGACTAAAAGCATGCTTGCCAACTGGTCTACCTATTTTATGACCCTTTTTCCACTTCTTGATGGGATTTGCCAACTGTTTGGAGAAGATACAATGAGACTTTTATGGGGAGGGATTGGGGAAGACACCAAGGTCCAACTTCTGAAATGGGCCCCAAAAAAAATAAAAAATGAAATATTTTCATATATTTTTATATATTTTTTGTATTGTTTTGGTGACATGGCCGAGCGGTAAGGCTGCTAATGTGTGCTCACTGGTCAAAGAAGGTGGGCTTGGGGGGAGAAACTCAATTCTCTTTAATTGGGTTCGTATGGGGAAGTGGCTTTGGCAGTATGTGTATGGAAGGGAGAGCCTATGGAGGATGGTAATAGACAAAATATGGGAGGAGGTTGGTGTCCCATTGAGGTCAATGGGTCTTTTAGGGTCGGCCCTGGGAAGAATGTTAGAAGAGGATGTGGTGATTTTGCCCATTACTCTAGATTTATGCTGGGGGGATGGGTCAAATATAAGCTTTTGGCACAATTTTTGGTGTGGTGATCAATCTTTCAGAAGTACTTTAGCAATTCTTTATAGAATCTCTTTGATGAAGGAAGCATACGTGGCTGGCCTCTATAATCATCGGCATGATTCAGCTCAATGGGGTGTCATCTTTCCTAGGGAGGTGTATCTTTTTGCATCATTCTTTGACAAGTTGGATTCATATAGGGTGGAACATAATGGTGTTGATAAAATGATTTGGACCCATCTAGGAGAGGAAGTCATACTATAAGGTGCTATGTAATCACACCAAGGAGCCTTTCTCGTGGAAGTTTATTTGGAAGAATAGGGTTCCTTCAAGAGTAGCTTTCTTCATGTGGACAGTGGCATTAAGGAAAATACTTACCTTGGACAACGTGAGGCATGGCATGATAATGGTCAACTAGTGTTACATGTGTAGGAAAAATGAGACGGGATCTCCTACTTTTACATTGTGAGGGTTCTAGCATTCTATGGAGTGTGTTCTTTGATCTCTTTGGGATTAAATGGGTGATGCCCTTACGGGTGTTGGAGCTTTTAACTTGTTGGAATGGATAGTTCAACCACCATCAGTATGTTTCATTGTGTCAAGATGATCCGTAGTGTGTCCTATGGTGCATATGGACGGAAAGAAACTGGCGCAGCTTTGAGGAGCATGGAAGATGGTGTTGGATTTAAAGTTTTATGCTTAAACACCTTGTATCAGTGACAAGGGCACGTAATGGTGTTTTCTTTTATATTTCTAATTTTCAGGATTTCATGGTTCTCTTCTCCTTTGTTGTTGAGTGAGTTCGTGTGTACTTCATGTATACATAGATAACATCCCTTTTCTCTATAATAAAATCTATCTTAGTCATAAAAAAGAAACGAAAAACAAGAAAGTAAATGGTTGAGTGTGAGTGTTATGGTGTTCTTAGGTTGTTAAAGATGACTGAAGAAAAGAGAGAGAAACGTGGAGAGAGAAGAGAGTAGAATGTTTTTAAAGTAAATACCATACTGTTTTTATTTGTACGACTATGAAGTAGCTGACTATGCTTTTGAATTTTGTGGGTTCTGTATGGTGAAGAATATCAGAATTTAAATCCATATTATTTCTCCTCACTGTTGCCATGGTAATTATATTTTTTTGATCGGTAAAAAAAAAAAAAATAGAACAAAGCATGACTATGTTCTATGCCCCTTTGCTCTCCAGGTTACTGAATTTTCTCTTTTGATTTTCTGAATCAGGTCCAAAGGTCGAGGCAGTTGAATCTGACTGATTCACAGCATAAATAAGTTAAGGTATTCTTGAAGTTTGCCGCCTTAACTTAAAATCCGTACTCAAATGACAATCCTAGAATTGATTCATCTTTCTTTTTTGTTTTCCTTATTGTTGTTTGTGGAACTATGGGGTTGTTTCTCTTTCCTCCTGTAATTTCTGAGAACATATATGGGAGAAAGAGAGAAATTGGAAAAAAGAATCAATTTTTTTTTTTTTTACAAGTAAAAGAAAGAATAGTGGTTGTAAAAGAATCAATTTATCTAAACCTAAATCTTTGGATCTTGTTTCAACTTTATAGCAATCTAAGGTAGCATTGTAGAAAATAAGCTACTACCTTTAGGCTTTCCTGATGAACAGAAAGGAGAATTGAGCATTGGCAAACTGTGATGTATGGATTCAATATTTTTTTAATGGTTCTTCTTCTATATAAGCTATATAAAAGAAGTGAGTATTATTTTCACATACTAGAAGAGAAAGTAGAGTATGAAACAAGGCTGTTGACAATAATAGGCATGTTGTCTTAGCTGTCCTTTTGCCACATTTTAAAGGATCTACCATCCTTTACGATGTTACATTTTCCTGTGCTTAAAGTTAAGATTGTTGACAATAATGTTTTGCCACGCATAGGATGAATCAATTCAGTCCAGCTTCCTTCTTGCAGGGAACTCAACCCGGTCGTTAGGTGTTTAGGTGAAATGCTCAAACAAGACGGAAGCGGGGGGGCCAGCCGGTGTAACAGTTTGGGGTTGTAATATGGTTCTTTGGTTTTATTTGGATTCCCATCATCCAAACATCTCTCTTTTCTTTTGATATCATTGTGCAGAAGCCATTGTTGTTGCTTCAGATTTCATCTTAGATTTTATTGCCTGACAGAATCCAAAACATGGCAGTGGATGAAAATGAATCAGATGATTAAACAAATTTGCTGTACCCGCTTGGTTTTCCCTCATTAATAATGGTAACTTGAATTCCCTTTGGTTAGTGCATTAGCATTGATTTAGCTAAATTCAAAAGCGGAACCTCACATGCATTGGATTACCCATCTTACTCTCCATAATAATTTTTTTTTTTTTTTTTTTTTAAAATATACTTTTTAAATGCATATTTTTTAATTAGGTTCTGTTAAATACTTTTTTATCTTCATTTTCGTAATCTTCAACTACCTATGAATAAAAATATATAAAATCTGTTCAGTAACCTAAATTAACTTAAAATCAGCTTGGCATATATCTAACAATTTAGAAATCATAAGACCAATTTTTCCACATTTTGAACAAATTTTAGATAGCACAGGCATGCACATGGTTAACCTGATGTCAATGCTCTCATAATTATGTACCTTTTATTTTCAAAATGTGCTTGTAATAAATATATATATATATATATATATTTATTAAACAGTTGCAAGATACAAGAGTGATTTAAATGGTGGGAGGCCCTTACAACAATCATTTCAGAACCAACTAATACAACAAAAGAAAAGAAAAAAAAAAAAAAAAAACGGTTCCTTAACCAATGGCTTCTACCCATTTTTCACAAAACGAAGTCGCTTAAAGTGGTTTTTTTACTGTCTGATAAACGAATTGCAACACTATGTAGTAGATTGTGTTGTGCTGCACTTTGTTGGTCCAGTTTGGTTGAAAGAAACTCACTTCTTTTTCCTCATGATCTTTGGTTAGAATAAGCTGTAACATAAGAAAATAGCATCCAGTAGATGGTCCGATAGGCCAGTGAACAACCGTCAATGGCTGTGAAGGCGTGTGAGAATCATGCTCCACTATTTGTAGGAAGACGTTTGTTGGATATGCAAGATCCAAGGCTGTTGATCCCATTTCTACCGTGCATGGCGGCAGAACATGCATTGTGACACAGCGACATGTGGATCTCGCGCTATTCGAATGAATGCGGTTCTTCTAGAAGCCAACACATCGGCAGCTGGGAGTCTTGTGGAACCGTGCGTGATGGTTGAAGGTGTCCGGTAATTAGTAGATCAACCCATTTCCATGCTATTTCCGAAAAATAAAAGAAAAGATTAGACAAAAGCCAGTATACAGCGTTTGAAAGTATTGAAGGGAAAGAGGGAGACGAGGAGCCAAGCTCCCACCCCTTCTGGACTGTGGAGGGAATATGCTAGGAGATAGTTTTGGGAGAACTTTTCGGGAGGAGAGAAAAAAAAAACAGTACGTTTCCTTGCATGTTAGGTGATGACGATGGTTGATGTAAAAAAATATACAGTTTCCATTCTCCGGTTAGTATTCATTTTGTACTCTTTGTTACATATAATCCGTTCAAGTATTGGCGTTAAGTTAAACTTCATAAAAGAAAAAAAGAAGACAAAAAAAGAGAGAGAGAGAGAGAGAGAGAGAGAGAGTTTATCTCAATATCTCACAAAAATTGTAGGATCGAATTAAGCAACGTCGGGAAATTCTTTCCTGCTGCGTACGATGTGTGAGGCTGCCACTGTTTAATGCCAAGAAGAAAGCTTCTGCACGCATGCGGCCTCATCAACTGCGTCTATATATACAGCACTTGTCAGCAGCTGTCCTTTATTTTCTACGTACCCTGTCCATACCAAACACAAGTTTGAAATACATGTTAGTCACTCCAATTAAGTAGTATACAGCGAGACCAACCACATGATCAATAAAAACATATTAACATTAATCTCAACAAGATCATGATCTAGCTAACTACAATCCTCCAATAATTTATATGAATATATATTAAAACGAGAAAAATAATTGATATAATGGATACGAGTCCTTCATCTACATATATAGCTAACACGACAAGAATACTTGATTTGTAAGAGAGGTTTAACAGTTTTGAGCTTTAGATTTTTTTCAATCTAACGTGTCGGTAGTGTAATATTACTCTTCCTTCTAATCCTCGGAGATTCTAAAGGTATATATATATATATATATATATATCCTCCATGTTGGCTTGCAAATAAAATTTTTCGATGGATATTATAGAAGATGGAATATTATGCTAATTTTCTGATGTTGCGAAAGTGATGAAACTTGGGGAGCTCCCTTCAGTCCAATGGGCGGGCAAAGTAGGCGGAAGGAGTTGCTCCCACACCATGCGCTTGGCCAAACTTAACGTTCTTTTTCGGTGTTCCGTACGTACGTACGTACATACATGCAAGATGATGATGATGTTTCACCACGTCCTTTGATCTGTACAGGAAAACATCAAGGATAACCGAGTGCATGAGATGGCAGCTCTATCCGCACCTCAGCCCCCTGTATTGGACTAAAAGGAGCTCCTTATCTCTCTCTTTGATCTCTCATTTAGAAGCTAGTAAAGATTAAGCAAAGCTGTTTGGGACATCATATGGGTCCATGTATCCCTAGCTAGCTTGCGCTTCCTTTTATATACAGCTTTTGATCACTCCCACAAATGGACAAAAGCCTAATATTGAGGAATCCGAGCCTTTTGGAGTTGGAATAAACTATTGCAGTAGAAATTTCTTTAAAGCCGTTGATCACAGCTATCTGAACCGCGTGATGTAGCACTGTCTATCAATTTTGAATTATTCTTTTAACCATAGGAAAGGCAATGAATAGGATATCTCACGTTGCTTTAAAGAGAAAATTCTTGCTCTTCATAATAATTTTAAGGGGTTAAAGACGTTGTAACCATGCACCTTTCTTGAGGGCTCGTGATCTAAATTCTTTTATCTTTTCCTCATGAATAGGTTTCCCGTGAGCGTCCTTTGTCGCCAACTTCTGCTCCTTATTCCTGCGGTAATAGTGATCAGGATCATGATCTCGATGAAAGCCTTGCATGCCTGCAATCTCAGCGTACAACATGATATGATCACTAGGGACTGATCATGATCTTTCCTTTCCTAGTACTACTGGACAAACTAGCTTTACATCATATGTAAATATGTATTGATTGATTATGAATTGAGGTGCTGTCGTATGCTTTGGCAATATATATAGCATATATGGTGACTTTATTAAGAGATAAAGACGAATATATGTGATCCAATGGGATCCACGTACTTACCCTAGATTTTTTTCGGGAATTCTTCCGGGACAGATGAATATCATCGGATCCCGGTTTTCTATCTCTATCTCAGTTTGAGTCAGGTCTCAACTATATATTAGGCAAGAGACCTAGATTCTTATTCATATAGATAAAGTAATATGCTTTTTCGGTTTTTGATCATCTTCGAATAAAATTATGAGAAATGATTTGTACAAATCATAAATTCCATTCAAGTTTTTGTAAAAAAATTGATCCCACCTAAAAAGTATAAAAAAACTATTTTTCATTAGTAGGACTTGCTTTTTTACAAAAAAACTTATGTGGTTTGTTTATTTGATGTTTATACCTAACATTACTCATATCAACTATCGCCGACATCACGCAAAGGCCACTGTTTGATATCAACACTTCTTTAGATAAGAAAATTCAATATTACAGTATACTCTCATTCCACTTTTATCTTACCACGATGGTATTCATTAGCTTTTGAATTTTTAATTTTAAAGAGGAAGAACTAATCTGATGATCAATATAATGCCACATCAACACAATCATGTGCAATATGTTCATTTAAATTAATAGTTCGGGTATAAAGCGTAACATGACGCCTTTTAGTTGAAAGATTTAAAATCATGCATATTGTTTCCCTGATCTTCTTAACCATTATTATTTACATGCATACCCCTAGCTCCATCATTAACAAAATCAAATTCAACCTTGTCGATCTAGCGCTAGATGCTATTTGGATGTTCTAACTAGATGCTATTTTGTAAAATATTGGCAATGCTAACTCTGTTTTGTAGTGATTGACAAAGAGTAGTTTTGGCAGCTGAAAAAGTGGGTCTCAAGACTCAAATCTATTTTTTAATGAATTTTGATGGAGTAGGACTTATATGTGTCTGATTTTGGATGTAGATGGAGTAGGACTTAGGTTGGCTTTTTTAGTTTGTTCAAAGGTGCAAAAGGACTTGAAGATTGGTAAAGTATGAGAAGGTAACCACCGTCTTTCTAGTTATAATTTATATTGATATCAACTTACAAAAAAAATTATATTGATATCAACATTGATTCTTTTTTCCTCCAACATCTTAATAACTGCTACTGGTCAATATTGGTTGGAACATATGTATATTATCTCTTGGACATTTTTCTGGCTTTAGTTCTACATTATCAGCATGGTTTACCAAATTGGATTATTGTTATGTTATCAACATAGTTCTACATCTGCTTTAGTATTATTTTTTATTTTCAGTTTATTGGACAAATCTGGGAGCATACCACTTATAATGGTATATTGTGTTATAACATTATCGATTTTCTAGATGTACTAATTTGATTCAGTAACTCCTTTTGAGATTTTGTAATCTAGTGAAGCAGATGCCATGTGCTGAGCCAGTAAAATCTCTAAAGTAAAATCTCTATTAACTTTTTCTTTTACATTTTTAATATTCATCTTCATCTATTGTGACAACAATTCATGAACTCTTGTATGTGAATGTGAAAATTAAGCTTAATTTGGTAATTTTTAACTCCTCAAACCTATTGAAAGCACCACTTTGATTCGTGTATGAAACTGTTCACATATCATTTTTGCTACATTTGCTTTGAATTTGGGATGAAAAAAAAAATACTACAACCGTGTAGTATTAGTCTTGAAGATGATGAGATGTAGGAGCAGTACATGATTTTCAACGACTAAACATGCCAACTATTGAGAACCATAAATCTTCACATGTATATTTATTTCTTGTGCCAGGAGCATTCTATGCTTTGCTTCAAAGTCCGCAACTGTTTAAGCAGGTGTTAATGTTCTTTGGTTTAATTTTCTAGCAATATTCAGTGAATTTTGTGATTCAATTTTTATCTCATCTTTATAGATGTTTTTGAAATGAAGTTTTCACACGTACAACTAGATATTGAAATGGTTTTCACTCTTTGGAGGACAAAATTTCTGCAAGTATGTTGGACTTGATGTGTTTTGTACTTTGATGTGCCTTGAGAAGTCTAAAGTTGTACACAAATATAATGTAATTGTTTTATGCATTGTAATATAATGTAGTTGCTTAGAATATAAAGCAAGTATTTTGTGTAATTGCTTTATGGATTGTAATGTAACATAAGATGTGTAATCTTTTTATTTATTTTGCGACAATAGTTTTGAAGCCGACAATATATTTTCCCTGATAAACTGTTGATATTTGTGACACTACTAGTTAGTTACAAATATATTTCTTGATTGTGCAGTCGATCTTTTTGCGTCACAAGAATAACACATTTGTGAAGCTCTTTCTCGCCACAAATATTAAATACTTGGGGCGATACCTATTTGTGACACTAAAAACAGCTCGGGAATGATATTTTTTTACGGTGATATTTTTCAGTTGCGGCACAAAAATATTGCTGCAATTGTGTTTTTTTACCATCAACTCACTCTTTTATTTCTAAATTGAAACATGTTGGTGGCGACAAAATTCGCTATAAATATTAGAGCTATTTGCAACCCACACTAGTTTTGCCACCATAAACTTTTTGAAATGCTCTAGTTGCATCCACTTCGCGTCTATTGGATTTGGACAAAATTAATTATTTGCAACATTTTGTAGTAATTTCGTGGTGATTTCATTCGACGCAAAAAATCGTTTTTGTTGTAGTGAGTTGATAATCTTCACTTTCATGGAGGTGATAAATGACAATTAATATTATGATTAACGTAATCTTCACTTTCATGGAGGTGATAAAAGACAATTAATATTCTGATTAACGACTAACTTTGAACAATGAGTCTTATAATTACTTTCATCATATCAACAACATATAAAATTAGTTGGAAGGTTGACCTTTTCTTATACCATAGAATCAATGTTAGTCGTTTGAGCTCATAATGAAATCTTGAAAGAGATTAATTCGTACATAAAAGTACTTTAGTATTCTCTCGATGAGATCACAGTTTTTCAGCTCTTGTCATGGTTCAGCTCTTTTCCTTTTAGTTCTTTTCCATACAATAAAGACAAAACAAACAGTAAAAGGTGGTCTGTTTAGGAACATCGCAAGTCCTTGATTGCTTTGTAACATGCATGGGAGTAACATATGGACGATTCTCTTTGGGTTGATCTGAAACCTCATGATCTTGTTTGTATATTAATTAACCCTAAACAACATTTGCCCAGATCGAGGATCCTAATCATCATCAACTTTATAGGCAAATAATCTAACCCTATATCCAATTCCTATAGCAGGAGGGAAAGTAATATGAATGTAATCTGTGCATGTAGAGAAGATCATAGATTTTGCTGACAAGATCTTGTTGAGTTGCGAGGAGAACTTTGTAAGTTGGCCTGTTACTTAGTATTTGTCTTTGGACTAATAGACAAGTATATAGGACAAAACTTTTTTGGATGGTATTGTCAATTTGTTCTTATTGGATCTGATTAGGTTTAATTGTTAAGCAAATTTTTAACAGATTGAATCAGATTAGATCTTGTCACCAATATGGAGAACGTGCGTACATTTTATATCCTAAGAGCACTCCAGTGAAATGTAAAATTTAACTCATTTTACATAAAATTGCCTGCATTGGATTATCCAAATACAAAATTATATGACTTTTAGCTATATTAGCAACCATCCCATGATCATATTTGGGTCTTCACTATACAAAAGCGAAAGCAATAATTTAATCAATAAAACTAGTTTACTGCTTCTTTGTGATCTCTAGTATAGAAAAGTTGTTTTATTTAATTATACCATTAGTCTCTATCAATCATATGTTAATTATAATTTGATTATAAATTAACTTATGATTGGTATAATTGTATAATCCAATACTAATGTTCTAAATAGCAAGAGATCAAAGTTCAAGATTTTGAAACCTAGATATTTTCAATTTAGCATGTCAAGTGTCAACAACGTGGAGGTTATATCCTCCATGGACAATCTTCCAAAACCCAAAGACAATTCACAAAATATTAATTTTGAAGAACTAAGAAGAAGAAAAATTATAGATGGTCAAAGATATCTTAATTTAGTGTAGAAGAAGGATTTGAACCAATCTAGTACCATCATCCTCTTCTCCAATTAAATTTTATGAAGTTACTAAATTGTCAATAATAGAGCATAATAATACGTATACTGACATTAATGATTATGAAGAAAGGTTATTTTATGAAATCCCCATCAAAAGTTTGTTCTAATCTTTGTCCAAATAAAATATATGGGATTGTAATCTACTCTTTGATGTTGAAAAATTACCTAAGGTTAAAGAGGATACTGATCTTGTGAATCAAAAAGATAAAATTATTGCTATATATGATCAATCATTAAATATCCCTTGGCGTGTTTGACATAAGGACTCTTGTAATGTTTAGAAGTTGTTCCTTTCATGATTTTATCATTTTGGTAGCACTATTAATACTTGTCTATTTTATGACTTTTAAAAATATTTGTTCAAATGATATTTTTTTATGCATTGCCCTAATTTTATGGGAAAATTGTTTCAACACATTACAATATTATAAGTTATACCTGACTCTTGATATTGCTTACATGGTAGTATTTTATTTACAAACATTTGATTTTTTTGAAATTTTTCCACTTAGAATTCACATTCCCTTTTAGAGCACTTCTAACATTTTTATAATATCCTTAATCCGAATTGAGTCAAAGCATACATACATACATATACACATGAAGATATTCTATTTTGGTATATTTTTCCCATGTGTTCATAACAGACATATATATATAGCAGAAGACTAGAAAGTTGATAAACATATCTTCTTGATCTCTTCGTTTCAAACCCAAACATAGCATATATGGGAAAGTTCCCAAACATATCACTTCTCATCGTTTCAAATCCACCCTTTTCATGCTAACAATACCCTCCAAATTAATCTACGGCCATCATATTCTTTTTTGCAAAAGATAACATTTTGTCCAATTATTGTCATTAAAATGAATAAAAATTAGGTGAAAATAGGTTATGTGACATAATTTTGATCTTTGATTCTAATCTAATGTAAAATACCTATAAGTTGAAAAATAAAAAGTGAGAATTTTCACAAATTTTAACGGTTTTGTACAAGTGTCAATATATATGACAGAAATTACACTGAGATTGCACAATTATTGGACCTATTGGTGCATTATTCCTGATTCATTGAGCCTTATTCTGAAACCAATTAAGGGTGTCCATACATCATTTAAATGGGTTCCTAACGCATCTTAAAGTTAGTATTCATGATAAGCTTTTTCTCTCAATTGATTCATTCCTCTTAATAAGAACCTTTAATGGTATGTTCATGAATTTGCAAAGAGTACTAGAAAGAAGATGTTTAATGCTTTCATTTTAGTAAGTACTAGAGAATACAAATATGTGTGTGTGTGTGTGTGTGTGTGTGTGGGCAAGAAATGATAATCTTAAACCCAAGAAGCTAACTATTTGATGGCTTTACCTAGCTAATTCCTCACTCACAAGTTCTTCTAGCCGAGGTTGAATCGACATTTTTAGATGAGCTTACATTTTTCACCTCATCATGCAAAAGTTATCTTGAATAGTGTCGTCCGATGAATGATAAAATCACTGCCTACGTATTTGACGTACGTTACAAAATGGGACTAAATGTCACTTATGAATTAATCTTGTGAGTGTAAATGAGTTTTTCGTATCAAAAGAAAGGCTAATGGATTTATTGAATGTTATGTCCAAAGTTCACAGGTCCGGTTTAGTCCAGTTTTGAAAATTTAAGGACGATACAGATCAATTCATCACCGAAACCAAAACTTTCGAGGTTTACCGTTTACACATGTGGCACTACATAAGTTGAAACTTGAGAATCGATTTCTCTAATACTAGTTCTACATAAGTTTACTGTTTACACGTATGATACTACATAAGATTTCATGTTATATTATTTTTATGTTATAAGTTTAAATTTTATATTTTATATCAAATGATATATTAAAAAATATAAAATTAATTTTATGTTATAAGATTAATTGACATAAATAATAAGATTAAAATTTGTTATATAAATTAGCAATTTAGTATATAATATATACAATATAATAAAAAAATTATATATAATATAAAATATTGTATAAAAAATATCTTATATATAATATAATCGATAATATAAAAAATAAATATACATATATAAGAGTAATATCTTATATATATATATATAAATATTTTTTATATATAATATAACAAATTAAATATATATCATTCCAGTTCAAACTGGACTAAATACCTCTGTTATCAGTCCAGAGCTGCTTGATATTTTCTACTCATTTCTATGTACATCTTTAACTACTCAATTTTGTCTTTCGAGAAAAGAGCAGAAGAAGTTTTTTTAATTCTGAAATGTGGAATACAAGCTAGCTAGCTAGCATAAATATTAATGGATGAAGGTTCCAGTTAAAGGAAGAGATCGGCTAGGTAGTTGGAGTTTACGAGTACAAATGATCTCAATGCCAGAGCTCAAAAAGAGCATGTAGATGTAGCTATCATTGTTTACAGAACCATTTCAAAATGATCATTTTCCATTCAGAAGATAGAATATTGTGGCGTAATACTAATAACGATTTCATTCAAACAATTATATATTTTCCTTTATCATTTGGACAACTTCTGGAACCATGGCCTTGATCTCCTCAATGGGTTTGCCTTGGAAGAATGCATAGTAATAATCATTACCTCCAATTTCTCCCACCATGAATAAGGCTTTGTTACGCTTCTTGACACAATCTATCAAACATTAAAGACAAAAGTAAAATGAAAAATGTAGATGCTAAATATTAATCGTTACATAGAATGCGAGCCTTACTCAAACAAGACTTACCTTGGTCGCTGAGACAAGCTACATTGAAATGGGAAGACATCCAATCCAATTGTACATCGAGAGAACTATTAGTAACCAGAAATAAAATATACTTCTTTGCAAGAGTATTTGTAGACAATGAAGTAGAACCAACCACAACAAAGTTCTCTCCTAGGCAAGGTAGAAAGAGCACATCCGTATTCAAATAAGGATAAAGAAAGGGAACTCCAGCCACCAATGCTGTGTAATTATATAATGCAATAAATTTTAGTATAATTTGATTCTAACGCTAAGACCCGCTATTAATGTAGTAATTATGTGAATTCAAGTTGATAAATCAAGTCATATATATTGCGAAGAATCCCATTCTTGACAAAAAATAAGAAAAAAAAAACTCATATCAATTAGCAAGAGGAAGAACCTCACTTTAATCCCCTACACAGTCATATTTAATTTATATGCTTATTGCAAGAAAGTATATTGAATAATATACGGGGAAGGAAAATAAAAGAAAAGAAAAATGAAAGAATGAAATAAGTAATTAATATGATCTTAAAATCTTGTCATCATCGCAATATTGATTGCGAAGATCAGCGGTAGAAGATCACATGATATTGATCAAGTCATAAAACAAAAGACAGCTAGAGGAACTTTTTTTTTTATCAAATATATGTAAATTAAATTGAACGCAAATCGTTCATATCTACGTACGAATAAATTTAATATCAATGATTTCATTGACGTTTTCGATAATTTTTATTAACTAAAAACAAATCTATAAAAATTATATATTTTTGAAGAACAAAAATTCTGTCAACAAGATTAATAACATTCAATCCAAATCTAAATATACACTAGAAAAGATTTTAAAGAGAGAAAAAGAAAAAAAATAAGTAGATTGAAGGGCATGCAATATCATGAAATATAATGAACTGTTTTGTCAATGCTCACTGGTGTTTCCCTATTTTATCTAAAACATGATCTTATTTTGAATAAAACAACTACACTCAAACAAAGCGTACAAAGTAAAGGGAACTAAAAATAAAACAAAGAATATAATAAATAAGATTTTTACCTATATTATCGATCATAAGCAAACCATTGGAGCACCGTCCTGTTGCGTTCTTGAAGAAGGTCTTGTCGTATGCAAGTCGAGCAAAGGGTCAAGTCGAGTTCTCTCGAACCAAATTGCTGGTGTCGGACTTGGAGTCGCCGACGTTGTATATCACATCAAACTTACAAGCCATAAGAGGGTGTGCATCAGTCATGCATTGAGGAAGAAAGAACAGGAGAAGAAGAGCATTGAGGGTAAGAAGAAGAGAAGAAATTGTTTGTGTCGAAGCCGTTGCACAGTGTTGAAACGAAAAAAGAAACAATACTCTGGCCTTGAAGATGAAACTTGGTAATAAGATGAGCAACATCCGTGAAGGTACGTGTAAATATATAGGAGATGTTTCAGCCTGTTCCTACTAGGACTACAAATCCTATCACGTGTTCCATCTTATCCTTCCAATGGCTATTTTATAGATGCATGGTATAATTATGTAAAATCGTTGTTGGATCAATGGCAACATGGTTGTGGCCTTAGCTTTTATAGGTGATCATTATGAAATCATGTCCTCTATTCAACCATCCATGTCCACTTGTTCTAATTGCTTTGTGGGTTTGTATATCATGGTATTATTATCTTTTAATTGGCCTTCACCAAGTTTTTTCCATCTCCAATGCCATATTTTATACTATTGGAAAAGTAAATTAGAAATTCCATGTGCCCATTTGGTAATTCTATAATTCACATGATCAAATGCATCAACTGAACAAGATATTCGTTTTGTTCTAATGCTTGCTTTTCTTTGTATAATATTGTTGTGTTTATATATAGTTTAAGATTAAGATTTCTATAGAATAATTGTTTCCTATTATTACAAGGCATTACAGACAAACCAAATCTCATATTTGAGTTCAAAGTTATAATCATATAGGAAAAGTTTCCAAATTAAAAATATATATAAAAAACAACTGGTAAAAAGAAGTCTAAATACTCAAGTGATGTTTGTTGAGATAATGATAAATTCTCCGAAGTTAATGCTTAGGTATAAGTGATATTTCTACCTTCAATAAATTGAGATCATACCATCTCCAGCATGTGTTTTGGTGGGGTTCTAAAAGTTTGTAACATTTATAATAGCAATTTTTAATAAATGACCTTGACAAGTGTCTTATAGTTATAATTGCCAATGCTATCCTCATTTCTCCTGTATTTTATAATTAGGTATGATTGCTTACATATAGGGTATAACTGTTTTACTTATCCCATATTGAAGCAAAACATCATGTGTATTAGTAACTCATACTAATATCAATATTTTCTTCAAAAGAACAAAAATTACATGCACCTGATCGATAGGTTTAGGTAAATGGAATATGCCTAAGGGGTTAGAAAATTTCTAACAATGGCGAGAGCTCATGCTCTTGGAAACAACAGTGTCAGGTGTCTATATCGAAGATGTTGCAATTATTTGTTTCATGATATAAGTGAGTTGAAACGCCATTTATTTATTACTAGGATCAATCCAAATTACACTGAATGTATCTTTTATGGGGAGAAATAATCTATGAATTTTAACGATGATGAGGAAGATTATAAAGATAATGGTGATCATTGGTTACATTACTGACATAAAAGCTATGTTAGGTGACATTCATGCTACTACCGCCTGGAGTGTTGACGAGGACATGACTCCACATAGTGGGGGATCCAGATCGACCTAGAGGGAAGCACTTTTGATACTTTGTTGGAAGATCTCTGAAGTCCACTTTAAGATGGTTGTACAATCTTTTGAAAACTTTTATTCATTGTAAAGTTTATCCACATCAAAACAATTAGCGGCTGGAATTTTAAGTCATTTGACATATTTTTGAAACTATTAAAGAATTTCTTTCCCAATTCACTCTTAGGGTTTAGATACACAAAAATACATGCATGTCAACAATTGCATAGTATATTTTAAAGAAAATTCTAACCAACAAGAGTGTTTTAAGTGTAAGACGTCTAGGTAGTTGTCTATAACATGTAAGCAACAACCAATACCCCTAAAAGGTATTACATTATTTTCCACTAAAACCAAAGTTTCAAAAACTGTTTATGTCCAACAAAACAGTTGTCTCCATGCAGTGGCATCAATCATAAATGGTTGCGGATTAAAACATATGGAGGCATCCTGCAGACTTGAGGTGTGGAACCTCATTTGATAGATAACATCTCTTGTTTGCTGAAGATGCTTGCAATGTCAAGCTCGGACTTGCAAGTGACGGCTTCAACCCATTCAATAATATGAGTAAAGCGTATAGCATATGACCTATTATCCTAGTTCCATATAACTTTTCGTCATAGTTATGTATGAAAGATCTGTTCTTCATGCTGATATTGCTCATTCTTGGTCCTAAATCACTAGGTACTAAAATTGATGTTTTATGTCTTTTAGTCGATGAACTCATTGATTTGTGAGAAAATGGTGCATATATATATATATATATATATTTATATATATATATATATATGTCATGGTGAGGCAAAAATTCCGATTGCATATAGCTTTATTGTGGACAATTAATAAATTTTCAACATATGGTAACCTTTCTGGGTGGAGCACTAAAGGCAAATTAATATGTCTATCATGCAATCTGAATATTGATTCCTTGTTGTTAAGCCATGGTCCGAAGCATTATTACATGGATCATAGCCATTGGCTACCATCAAGTCACTTCTAGAGAATGAAAAGAAACTTTTAAAAAGTAAAGAAGATCATTGAACTCCACCTACACTGCTTTCTTGGGATGATATAATTCTACAACTACGGAACACCAAGAATGTGCCTTTTGGCAAAGGTAGTCAAAAGAGAAAACATAACTCCGAGTTAAACTGGAACCAAAACCAGTATTTTCTTCCAACTACCCTATTAGTCATCTTTGAAACTAAAACGTAACCTCGACCTGATGTACATCGAGAAGAACATTTTTGATGTCTTAGGTACATTTATGAATATTCAAGGTAAGACAAAAGATAATGTCAATGTTCATCGAGACTTGGCTGAGCTAGATTTAAGAAAATAATTACATCTGAAGCAAGATTGTGAGCAAGTTACAATCCCTCGTACCTATTTGAAGCTACATCGACATGAAATGAAAAAGTGTTGTGCTTGCCTTAGTAGAGTTAAATTTTCCAATGGGTTTGCTTCTAAAATTTATAGATGTATTAATGTAGAGGATTGTAAGATATCCTGTATGAAAAGGTCATGATTCTACATTTTCATGCAAAGACTACTTACAACAGCAATCAATGGGTACTTACGACATGATATATGTTTGGCATTGATAGAGCTTAGCACATTTTTCAAGGAATTGTTGCACGAACTTGTAAGAAAGATGTTTTCAAGCATCTTGAGTCTGATATTGTCTCGATTCTATGCAAGTTGGAGATGATATTTCCACCAGCCTTCTTTGACGTAATGGTCTACCTTGCCATCCACTTACCTTACGAGGTTCTGCTCGATGAACCAGTTCAATATAGGTGGATGTATAATTTCGAGAGGTATTTTGGCAAATTTAAGCGATATATTAAAAACAAGGCCCGAATGGAAGGATCCATAGCAAAGGCCTATATTCCGTAGAGTGCCTAACATTCTCATTAATGTATTTTGAATGATGTTCAAACTAGGCTCACATGAGAGGAACGAAACGCTAACGTTGGTGGAAACAACGTTCAATCAAACGTGTTCTCAGTTTTCTCACAAAAGTTAAGACCATTGGGTGTGTTGACACCTATCAGATTAGACAATAAGCTATTTCATTAACTGAATGGTACATCCTCAATAACTCCACAAAGATTGTGCACTACTTGAAGTGAGAATCTGCAAGCTGCATTCCTAAAGAGTTATCATGTTAAGAATTCTTTAACTTCAATATGTATGTTGTTTTTACCCATAGCTTGATATTTTTTTATAGTGAGCACTACAACTTGTTGAAGGATCATAACATAGTTAATGTTGAAAAGAAAAATTAAGTTGAATTTATAATTCGGTTTAAGAAACACATAAATTCTATTTCTAGCCACATAGTTAAATGTTGTTTCTCAAGGAATGTGTATGCGTGCTTTTGTTATTATATTTACTGCCAATCTACCTTCCATGACAATAGATACAAGCATTGTATGCTTCCAACTCTGACCAAATCTCTAATGATCTTTATGTAATAATTTGTGGTCTTGACCCTTGGGCGGATTCATATACTAGTTGTATAATGAAATGTATTATGTTTCATACAAAACATCGTGACACAAATCTAAAACCAAAAATAGTGGTGTGCTAGTTGCAGGTTAGTTATAAACAAAGATAGTAGATTTCTATGGTATTATAAATGACATATTGGAGCTACGCTACGTGGGATGGCAGAGTATCGGGTTATTTAGGAGTAATTGGTTTGATGTCAATGATGTCAGGCGAGGAATACATGTATTTGGCCATTTTACTAATTGTAGTATGTGTCCCGTCCATGGTATAAAGATGAGCAATTTGCTTTGGCGTGCCAAAGTTCACAAGTTTTCTACCTTTGAAACACTAACGTAGGTGGGTCTTGGAATGTGGTACAAAAGATCACGTATAAAAATGAGTATGACATTCCACAGTTGCCCTTGATTGATGATAGAAAGCATACCACCGAAGGTGATGCATATAAGGAGGATGAATATTCTAATGTGTACACAATTGTACACATCGACCACAACAACCTACCATCTCCATGGCTCATGTCAAATATTGTGCCCATCGTTGTTCTTCCCCTGGCATTAAAAGAAAGATCTAATGAATTTGTTTACGACCATACTTTTATCGACGACTGTTGGGAGGATGACAGCTCGGATGGCAGTGCCGATGAGGAGATGTAGCTCCCTCAGGTTACAAGCACTCTTTTCTTGCTCTGGTACAAGATGTTGTAGCTTACCCCGCAGCGAGTTACTGTTTCTCGACTTGATGCAAGCACTATTTCAACAATAATTCATAAATTTTTTTATATTTCTTTATAGATTTAAAATTATTATTATTCTTCTCGTATAATATTATTTGGAAAAAATAGCAATTACTTTCATATTATTTTGCACAATATTTCACAAAAATAAATAATAATTGTTGGACTAATATTATTATCATTTTACAAAATATAATTCTTATTTTTAGGTTTCAATTTATGAATTAATTTATTATTGGTCTTTAATTGATCATATCCACCATTTTATTTTCTATGGTAACACATTTCATTTCTAAGAAAATCATTATTATTATTTTGCATGTTTCTATGGTTTTATAACAAATTGAGCAATGCATGTCCTATGATTTCAATATAAAGAGTTCTAAACATCTAATTTATTATGTTATTTCATGATTTTATATTTTCTGTTTCTTTCATCTTGATAAATATAATAGCACTTCCAACCGGGCAGCGTGTCTAGCATCTAAGCCCAAGCCCAGCTTAGAAATTGAACCTCAACTCAAAAAAAATTCCAAAAAAAAAAATAGGAAAAGTGTTTTCATCTTATCTCATTTTATTATTATAATTTTTTCAAATTCTTATATAAAATATATAAATAAATAATTCAACTTTTTCAATTTTTAAAATAATAATAATATTAAAAAATAATATTTTATTCAATTTTTAATTTTTATCTCAATTCATCTGATCTTAACTCACTATTTAAATTACACTGAGTTCAGAGAGTGTGGAGCAGCTGCCGGTAAAAAGTGGGTGAGAGAGAGGGGGAGCAACAAAGTTTGGTGTGTTTGAACTTTGAAGAGGGGATCATAAAGGCGAAGAAGAATAGATGTGTGGTGAGATTTGGAGAATAACAAAAGATAATGATTATAGGAGGAATTCTTGGGATCTGCCTACACTCTCCACACACTGCACTGAATTTTTTTTTTTTTTAACTCAATACACTAAGTGTGTTGAGTGTGTGATAAATAGTAGAGTGTGAAGAAGATTTTTTCTGATTATATATATATATATATATAGAGAGAGAGAGAGAGAGAGAGAGAGAGAGAGGTGCTACTCTCCCCGCTAGGACTGCTAGTTGTTTAAGGATGAATTTTTATTTTTTGTATTTTTTTATATGTATTTTTTAACACATTTAAATATATTTTAAAAAATAAAAAAAATCATAATATTATTAAAAAAGAATTACTTAATCATTAAGTAAAAAACAATATTAATAAAAAAATAAAAAACTCACAGCGGTAGAAACTAGCGGTAAGAGTAGTATTTTCCATATATATATATATATATAAAGACAAATATCTTTTAATGCATAATATTACTATAAGATAACAATTACTTAATATTAAATAATATGATGCAATATCGTTATAATATGAAGATTACATTATAAAAATATATGATGCATCAAAACAATTACTTAAACGAATCTAAGTATAGGATACATATGATGCATCAAATATAAAACATAAATGATTATAGGATACTTAAACATAATTTATGATTATTTTTATATTTATCGTACTTCTTGTTCTAATTGATATGCATTTTAAAATTCATAATGATGATATAAAAATACAATAGCACTCAACAAGATCAATACGTGTCTTGCACGTAGGTCTTACCATATATATATATATATATATATATATATATCTTTATATATAATAAATGCCTATCAGACGGAGTAAACGGAAAACCTTGTACTCTCTGTTAACTCAACGTTAACAGATTCATTTGTTTACACGGACATTGCCAAATATCGATTGCCAAACAAAACTCTTCAAAGTGTTTACTTCAATGCTTTACACGGAAAGTAAACATTCAGTCTGTTGAATGCTTTCATACGTAAAAGTAAAACTTTACAGGGAAAGTAAAGCTTCAGAAATCCCGATTGTCACGCAAAAAGAACTTCATCTACAAACCCAAATTTTCACCGACATCAACATCAAATATCTAAATACAGCAAAAGGACTTTCTTCCCCATTTTTATCCTCTTGTCGGTTTCACCATTTTTATCCTCTGTCAGTTTTTGCTTCTGCAGGTTGTCTAAACTTCTCATCTTTATTGGGATTTCTGATTGAAGCATGCCTCCGACGGTGCAAACCAGAAAACATAAAAAAAGTTGAGAAAAAAAAATTAAACTCACTCTAACAAACACAGAAAAAGCACTGAACCATTAAAAAAAATCAATAAGAAAAAACACAGAAAAAGCAAGCAATCCTCTTTAAAAAAATATTGTTAATCAGTGTTTTTCCATATCTGGTTTTTGAGTTTTTCTTTTTTCATGTCTGTTTTGCTGTTTTTGAAATGTAAGAAGTGACCTCTCCTCCATTACACTTTAAAAGACTGTTTTCAGATGAGAAACCACATTATTTTTGAGAGGAAAAACCAGAGTGTTTTGAGAGGAGAAACCAAACAACCTGATTCAGTGTTTGAGGATGCACGGTATTCATCTTTGGCAACATTCATTGTTCAACCTATTTTATGTTTTTGACTACTCATACATTCTCTTCTCTTCTATTTTTTTCTCTTACTGATTGTTAATGTTTACTATTAATTTTTTTACAGCTGCTTTCCCAGTTGTCTAAGGTGTTCTTGGGTGGAGATTTCTCAAGCTATAACTTTCTCGTTTGATCATTGTGAGTGTTTTCTAATGGTACATGCAGTGCATTTTCTATTTTCTGTTTCCTATAAACCTCAACAGATGTTTAGATGCTTTTTCTATTTTCTGTTTTCCTATTTTCTGTTTCCTATAAACCTCAACAGATGTTTAGATGCTCTTTCTATTTTCTGTTTCCTATAAACCTCAACAGATGTTTAGATGGTATGCATACATCACATAACCTCAACAGATGTTTAAATGGTGTGCATACATCACATAATCTATTTAACAGTTCAAATCATCCAACATAATTTTTGGTTCTAAAAGGAAACAAAAGGAGAAGACAGTTGTGTTCATCACTGCCAACTACATGACAGCATACATCACATAACCTCAACAGATGTTTATAGGGTGTGCATACAAAGACAGCTGTGTTCATCACTGCCAACTACATGACAACATACATCACATAACCTCAACAGATGTTTAGATGGTGTGCATACATCACATAGATCGTGTCCAAAAGAAATTTATGCCGTAACAATTGTGAAGCAAAAACCGAAGTGTATGGAAGAAAGAACAATAGAATGCAAGGAAAAATAGAAAAAGACACAGCAAACAAAAAAAAGGATGGAAGAAAAAAAAAATTTCCACCTCTCATTTACCTACACATAAAGGATGGAAGAAAAAAAAATTAAAGCACAGATAAAAGGAAAGCAAAAACAGAAAACAGAAACAAAAAATACAATTTAAGGATAGACCAACTTCAAAAAAAATTTACATCTATGCCGTAAGACCAACTTCAAAAAATAGATGGTGTCCAAAAGAAATTTATGCCGTAACATGATGGATCTGAATGCTGACCTGCAGTGGGTCCGCATGCGGTGGAGGAGATCGAGAAGAGAAATGGTAGATCTGGGCTGACTCGGCGTGGTGCAGATCTTGCCGACGGCTCTGTTGCTGACGGCGTACATCGGTTGCAGAGAGGGAGATAGGGCTCGGGGTGGGCTGCGGCGTAAAGGAGAAAGGAGGGAGATGAGAAATGAGAAATATTTAACCCTCCGTAGCGAAAACAAAAAACGGAAGGAGACAAAAAAAAAACCAAACCTGAGGAGAGAAGAGGCAAAGGCGACGCACAGGCAGCACGGCGACGCAGAGGCGGCACGGAGACGCAGAGGCGGCACTGCTACGCAGAGGCAAGAGAGTGAAACGAGGGAGCTGAGGAAGGGACTGAAAAGGGAGAGTGCGGCGCGGGGGGTGCGAATGGAGAAAAGATTAGGGTTTGCCTATCTAAACATAGCAAAACGGCGGCGTTTTGGTAACTTGGGTATGAGGCTGCACGCGGGCTGGGCTTCACACACACACTCCGGTCCTTGGATCCCATCTGCACACGGGCTGGGCCCTTCACACACACTCCGGCCCAATAATAATAAAAAATCATCCAAACACTTCACATAACCTCCCAACAAAGAAGGCCCAATCCGAAAAACTAATGCACAATACAAAATATAAAGAGGATTCCTATTCATAAGCCCATACATCACACACCAAAATTTATTTATTTTTTTAAAGTTTTTTTGGGTTTTATTATTCTTAAAATAATTGAATTATTCTACTCATAATCCATATACTATACATTGGATAAGAGAATAAATTTAAAAAAAACGTAAAAATGATGGTGTGTAGTGTATGAGGCTTAGGAATAGAATTTTTCAAATATAAAACATCTTAATATAAAATACACAACATCTTTTATAATAATAAAATAATATATTGAAAGCGATCATTAATAATAAAAAATGATGAAATTTATAATCATAATAAATTTTGTAATAGTGAAATAACATAATAATAATAATAATAATAATAATAATAATAATAATAATAATAATAATAATAATAATAATAATAGAATTTTTCAAATATAAAACACCTTAATACAAAATACACAACATCTTTTATAATAATAAAAAAATATGATGAAAGCGATAATTAATAATAAAAAATAATGAAAATCATAATACTAATAATAAATTTTGGAATAGTAAAATAAAATAATAGAAATTTGATTAATAATAATAATAATAATATTATTATTAAATATTATTATTAGAAAACTAAAGTTTATCTAATCTATTAAGAAAACACCTGAATACAAAATACACAAGAAAACACCTTAACACAAAATGCACAGCCAATAATAATATAAAATATTATTATAAATTTAATTTTATATAATATATTATTGTGACATAGAAAGACCAATCCGAAAAATATAAATAATATATAAAAAAAACATTTTAACACAAAATACACAACAACTTGAAAACACTAAAATATAAAAGCCGTTTAAATTTTTTGCATAGTTCCAAAATGTTTGCAAAAAACATATTTCAACAATCTTCTGGTGCTTATATGTGTGCATGTGTGTATACAATACAATCAAAACTTAGAATGTCTTTTGTGTCTACACAGGGATTATCCTTATCAAGAGATTTAAATATATAAAAAACTCTCCATTATTCGTTACAAGACCTGTAAGTGCCTTTTTCATAATATATATATATTTTTCTTTTCTTTTTGCTAGAACCTGCTTATAATTGTTAGTGGGTGCTCTTATTAATAGCAAATTAATTTTGATAAATATTTGATTTTATTGATATGTGATATCGATCTATGCTTTTTATAGGTTCTATTTTGATGGTATAATTATATTTCATGTGTTATTTTATTATATTTTTTTTGTTGATTTAATATTTATTTTCCAACATATTAATCAATGAAATTATTTATAGCATTTAAAATGCACCATGGGCATGGAACATTATTCCGTATTGAGCACTTGTTAATTATTCATTTAGTCTTGGTTGTGTGGAACAATATTCAACATTTGGAAGAATTGCTTGCTTCATTAACATAATGAGAAGTGGTAAGATTGTGTTAATGAGTTATATAACATTTGTTTAGCAAAATATAGTAATATTAATTTTGTAAAAGTTAAGCTTGAAAACTATTTTTTGAAGATCATGGAAAACAACCAGCAAAGAGAATCCCGTATAAAGAATTACCAGAAGAGAAAAAGGAAGAAGTACGTAGAAAACAGAGAGAAAGATATGCTAAAAAAAAGCATTGAGAAGCAATTCCATCCAGTTAAAAGATTCAGCTTCATTTGGAGGTGATCAAATGACTACGTCATTTGATGAACCTTCAAATAATGATGTCCAACATATAAACATCATCTAGGACTTCACTGTTCATCAAAAAGTGTCAAAGAGACAACGAATTTTCCGCGGTAACGTTGACATCAATGAATTGGTTTCATCTCACGAAGTATGTGTTCCTCTTGGTTTTAATGTTTGTGTCCTTGGTTCAGAGGCAACTCCATCATTAAACAATGTGACGAATCGTTCTGATTGTCCGAGTGATTCTATGGATTTCCTGACACGTAAATCAGAAAATACATATCTAGATGAAACAACCGTCTCTAATCAGCCTTTGATTCAACAGGTTTTCCTGAAATTATTTTTCTATCTTTCTTATTCAAGTAGCCTTATATTATTTTCCATTGAAATTTGGGAACATCGTATTCAAATAGGTTCCATGTGTTGTTCGAGAAGAGTCAACTTTTGAAACAAGTATATCGTCACCTCGTAGGGGTAAGAAACAAGTATAATTATAGTATCCGTTCTTTCAATTTCATTGGCAACTCTTGTCACTCTTCCAGTAATGTGCTTAGTTGACCTCTGCTGAACTTAGACATTTGGACTCAATAGGTGGAGGGTATCGCCGCTCTGCGGAACTTAGACAATTATTACAAGTCGTGCCATCTGAAGCATATTCTTTGCCATATGTACCTTGTTGCAAACATTGTAAAGCAAAACGGTTCTATCATGAAACAAAGGGATTTTGTTGTGCTGATGGGACAATTTCTCTGGCCTCAAATGATGTCCCTGATCAGCTTTATGATCTTTTTACCTCCGCCACAGATGAAGCTGCACATTTTAAAACCTATGTTCGGACTTATAATAACAAGTTTGCGTTTACATCTTTTGGAGTTAAATTCGATAGAGATCTTTGCAGAAGGAATAGAGGGATTTATACATTCCGAACTCAGGGACAGATCTATCACTATATCAATGATTTAGTCCCTTTAAATGGGCGTCCTTCTTATCTCCAATTGTATTTCTATGATACTGAGCATGAATTGGAAAATCGCATTTTTGATTCAGACAGAATGAATCCCTCAATTATAGCTCGACTCATCGATGTTCTTCGCATCAATCCGTACTCTGTGTTTTTTCGGTCTCTTGGTGATTTGCCAAATTTGGAAAATCAAGTAATCCATATAAGATCAGATGCTGGCCTAGATCAGCGTGTATTCAATGCTCCGACATCTTCACAAGTTGCAGCAAAATGGGTTGAAAATGAAGATACAGATCAGTTGGGAGGACGAGATATTTGTGTTTTTAGTCATTCTGGTGGAAGTCATATAGTTCAGTATTATTTTGACTGCTATGATCCACTTCAATATCCGTTGTTATTTCCTTTTGGGGAGACTGGTTGGCATCAAGGTATTCGAAGGGTCAATAGAGGAAGTACATTAATACGTGATGAAACAATACAATTAATAGATCATCACCAATCAATGTCAGCAGAAGAATTACTTACAAGAGAACAGCGAGGTGAGAGTGTAATCTTAATCTTTCAATTTTGTACTTAGTTTGTAGATGTCCAATTTGGTAATGTTTCATTCTTTTTCAACTTTTGTAGCATTAAACAGAAGAGTGAGGGATCCAATTGTTTCGTGTCGTGAATATTATTGCTACAAATTGCAAATCAGAGAAAATGTCAAATCAATTTTGTTGATGTCTGGTCGCCTATTGCAACAATTTGTTGTTGATATGTATGTTAAGATCGAGACGTCAAGATTGGATTATTTTCGTAGTAAACAACAACATATTCGATCTGAGTTATATCAAGGTATTGTTGATACCATTACTCTTGGGGAAACTAATGCTTCTAATGTTGGAAAACGAATTATTCTGCCTTCGTCTTTTATTGGGGGTCCAAGAGACATGCGAAGAAGATATATGGAAGCAATGGCTTTAGTTCAGCGATATGGTAAACCAGACATTTTTTTAACAATGACATGCAATCCAAATTGGCAAGAAATTTCAAATGAATTACGCCTGCATGAGGAGAGTCAAAATCGGCCTGATTTGGTTGCTCGGGTCTTTCATGCAAAATTAGAAGAATTAAAGGATCGATTATTCAAGCGACAGATATTTGGAAAAGTTTCAGCATATATTTATGTTATTGAGCACCAAAAAAGAGGGCTTCCACATGCTCATTTTTTAATTATATTACAGAGGAGTTGGAAACTCTATGCGCCTGAATCTTTTGACGAGATTGTATCGGCAGAAATACCTGATAAAAATACGAATTTGCATTTGCATAATGCTGTTGTCAAGCATATGATGCATGGACCATGTGGGATGTTAAATCCAACAAATGTTTGCATGAAAAAAAATGGTTATTGCAAAAACAATTATCCAAAAAATTTTGCATCGAGTACGACTGTTGGAAATGACTGCTTCCCAATATATAGGCGTACTGACAATGGAATAACTGTCAATGTGAGAGGTCATAATTTGGATAATCGTTGGGTCGTTCCATATAATCTGTATTTGCTTGCAACATTTGACTGTCACATTAACGTTGAGATTTGTTCTACAGTCAAAGCAGTCAAATATCTTTATAAGTACATTTACAAAGGGCATGATCGTGTTGCTTTCAATTTGGTTTCTGAACAAAACAATCAACAAATTGATGAAATCCAACAATTTCAATCGGCTCGATGGATTGCTCCACCTGAAGCAATGTGGAGAATATATGGCTTCATTGTTAATGAAATGTACCCAGCAGTGTATAGCTTACATTTACATCTTGAGGATCAACACCAAGTAACTTTTCGAGCAAATGAAAACTTAATCAATGTTCTAAACTCTGATCGATCTGCAAAATCGATGTTAACAGAATTCTTTGCATTAAATCGAGTGGATGAAAATGCCAGGACGTTGTTGTACAAAGAATTTCCAGAATTCTATGTTTGGAGCCAACAATACAAAGAGTGGACTTGTCGAAAAAAGAAAACTGTTATAGGTCGAATTGTTACAGCAAATCCATTTGAAGGTGAAAGGTATTATCTACGGATATTGTTAAATCATGTAAGAGGACCTTTGTCATTTAAAGATCTTAGGACAGTTGATGGTGTTGTGGCTCCAACATTTCGTGAGGCAGCAATTATGCATGGTTTGCTACAGAGAGATAGCGGCTTAGAAGATTATTTATGTGAAGCATCTCTATATCAGATGTCATCCAGTTTGAGGCGGCTATTTGCAACTATATTGGTTTATTGTAATCCAGTCAATCCGAGAGAGCTTTGGGAACGTTTTGAGCAAGATATGTCAGTTGATTTTAGGTCAACTGAAGATTCTATGTTCAGTGTAAGAATGCAAGTTTTGCGCTCAATTTCATTTACACTTGAATCAATGGGGAAAGACATCAATTCATTCCATCTTCTTGATGACAATATTTGTTTCAATGAAGACCAATTCGAATCGAGGGAAATTGATGATGAATTGTCTGTTGAAATTCCAGAAGAAGATATTGCTGCATCAGAAGCCCTTAATAGTGAACAACGACATGTCTATAATTCAGTTTTGGAAAATGTTTTTTCAAGCAGAGCTGCTACATTCTTTGTTGATGGCCCTGGTGGGACAGGGAAGACATTCCTATACAAGGCACTTCTCGCCGCAGTGAGATCAAGAAAATTAGTGGCACTAGCAACTGCTTCATCTGGTGTTGATGCATCTATCCTTCCTGGAGGTCTAACAGCACACTCACGCTTTAAGATTCCATTGGATACTGATGAACATAGCATGTGTTGTGTCAGTAAACAAAGTGCCCTTGCAAAGCTACTACGTGTAGCAAAGTTAATTATATGGGATGAGGCCCCTATGTCAAGAAAACAACACATCGAAGCATTAGATAAAATGCTACGAGATATTAATGATTCAGAGTTAACATTCGGTGGAAAAGTTATTATTTTTGGTGGAGATTTTCGTCAGGTTTTACCTGTGGTTCGTAAAGGAACAAGACAAGAACAAGTCGACGCCAGTTTGGTTTCTTCGTATTTGTGGCCTACACTCATCAAGTTTCATTTGACTGAAAATATGCGAGCAAGATTGGATCCAGTTTTTTCAAAATATGTGTTAGAATTGGGCAACGGAATGCCACCAATCACAGTTGATGAAAGTATAAAAATTCCTGATGCATGCTTGTTCCCTATGAAGATGACTGCACTTCTTTGGATCATTTAATAGATGCTGTTTTCCATGATATTCATGAGTATTCAATAAATATTTCAGCTATGATGAATCGGGCCATATTAACACCAAAGAACAGTTATGTTGATGAAATAAATGCATCTCTAATTCATAGATTTCCTGGTGAGCTTAGGCGATATTATAGCTTTGATGAAGCAATAGATGCATCTGAACAATCGATCATGGAAGATTTTTTGAATACTCTAACCCCAAATGAACTTCCTCCTCATGAATTGTTACTGAAGATAAATTGTCCCATCATGCTGCTTAGAAACATTAATCCTTCAGAATGACTATGCAATGGAACACGCCAAATTTGCCGGGCTTTTGATCGAAATGTCATTGATGCAGAAATCGCAGTTGGTCACCATAGTGGAAAAAGAGTGTTTATTCCGAGGATCCCATTCTTACCAAATGTTGATGAAAATAGTGGTTTTCCATTCAAACGAACCCAGTTCCCTATCAGATTAAGCTTTGCAATGACTATAAATAAGTCACAAGGGCAAACGTTGGATTTTGTTGGGATATATTTGCCTCAACCTGTTTTCTCACATGGTCAATTATATGTGGCTTTATCAAGGGCTAAAACTGCATCTACAGTAAGGGTTTTAATACGGCCAGTATCGACTGAACGATCAGAAAAGAACTGCACAAAACATATTGTGTATACGGAATTATTAAGATTAGCATGTTCAGATTAATATTATGCAGGTAATTATTCATTGTAATATTTATTGTATTCTTTAATTTTCTTTGCAACTTTTCTTTTTAAATATACTATTGGATTTATTACACTTACATGTTTAATATATTTGTATATGAACAGCTTTAAAGATGAGGACGATTTATACATCGATACAAGATATCACTCCAAATACAAGAAATTGGAAAATAAAAATGATCGTGGCAGACAAGTCACCCAAGCGAACAGGGCAACGCTCACCAGTAAAGTACCAAAACCTAACATTGATTGATCCAGAGGTATAGATAAATGTTGATAGTGTTCCTTTCATTTAATTATTTTCTTGTAACACATTTAAAAAAATATTCTTTTTTAAAACCCAAAAACAATTTAAGATTAAACAAAATTATTACACTCAATTATTCATAACAATTTTTTTTTCGTTTCAATTTCTTATACTGTACAGAGAAATCGAGTGCAGGCGACAATGTTTGATAAAGATATTGATTCACGGGATGATACTTTACATATTTTCCAGTCATATTACATTAGTAATGCATATGTGAAGCCACTTGATCCAAAGTACAAAATTGAAAAATATGAATACCAATGGATCCTAAATTCTAGAACAATAATTGAGGAAGTTTCGAAGGATGAAGAACAATTGGAGCCACCAAAGTAACGTCTCATTCCGTTCAACGAATTAGACGCTTACAAAAACTCAATTGCAGAAATAGGTAATTGACTCTTTATTTTAGAATATTTAATTATCAATATATTAAAAATTTAAATCTTATTTCTCAGATATTCTGGCTGTTGCAATCCACATCAAGCCATGTAGAGAGATAACTTCAGTGCATGGACCGACAACTATTCAGGAAATTTATGTCATTGATCAAAGGTAAAAATATTATTTAGATTGGTCACTGTTTTAGAATTATGTTTCATTATTTATTTCTTACATATTCTATTAAATATTTTTTTATTCTAATTTTGTAGCTTAAACCCCATATGTTTAACTATGTGGGGTCAATTTGTGCAAGATGAATGCAAAAAAATATCAGAAATGATCAAGACAAAGCCAATTATACTTGGGACAGGAATAAGAGTTGGTTATTATAATGGTATTTCTAATGATTAACAATATTGTATTTTATTTTATATTATATATGTTTGCATTAATTATGATCTCTATTTCCAATGAAGGATTGTCTCTTTCATCGCGTCCAAAAAGTAAATTTGTGATCAATCCTGTTCTTCCTGAAGCAACTTCATTGTAAGAATGATAATTATCACAAATAAGTCATTATTTGTTTCATGCCACTTGAATATTGAAATCTCTATATTTTTATTTCTTATGTCACATTTGTTTTTATGAATTTTAAGGTCGGTGATTAATGACTTATTACTTGAAAGTGTTATTGCAAAAAACTTGACATACCCGTCAACATCTCTGTCTTCTATTGGTATTCGAGAAATAATCAAGAATTGTGATGTTGCTGAATTCATCAAAAGTTTACAACCCATGCAGGTAAAATCCTATTCTTTGTAACAAATTCAAATATTTATAGAATCAATTCACCTAAAAAATTGTTTCTAATATAATGTAGAAAGCAAGATTTTGGATAAAGGCAAAGATATTTGTGGTCGACTTGCGCCAAATATTTTTTTATATGTCATGCATTGGCTGCAATAAAGGAACTGGGTATGATTACAATGATACTTTCCTTTGTTACCATTGCAAACACCAAAGCATTTCCCAGCCACGGTATGTATCTTTCATATTTTTTGTTTTGTTTGATAAGTAATGTAATAGATTTAATGTATAACTTTTGTTGATTCTAACTTAAAATGACAAATCTATCAAATTTATAGTTGTCGAGCATATGTTGAACTCGACGATGGTACAGGAAGATTGTCTGCTGTTATGTTTGGTGAAGTTGTAGTGCAAGCATTTGGTTGTTCAGCAGTTAAGCTTATGAAGCACACTGGTGATGTATGTTTTCTTGTTTTCCATTGCCTTTATCATTGTGAGTAAAAAAGTTCATCTTAAAATTTTTAACATGTTTACTACATTATCTATGAGCACATTGAGCTTTATATTATAAAACTATTAAAAACAAATTATAACAAAAATCATTTAAATTGATTTCTATATACTTGTCTATTATGCCAATTTTATTTTTATTTATAACATGCATAGTAATTTAATTAAGAACATTACATTCAAATATTTGTGTTAATTTAGAAAACATCAATTTATAGCATATTTGTTCTTTAAATTTTTATTAATCATGGAAACCTATTAAAAATTTCTTTTACAGGAGCATCTACCATATATAGAAAATCTTGTAGAAGAAGTTTCGCAGAAAAAATAGATGATTGAACTTTTGGTAGACCCTAATCGACTCAACCAACAGCAGCACAAGAATTTCAACGTCGTCTCTATTGATGCAGTACAAGATGATACAGAATGATGCATCACAGTAAAAATATCAAATGACTCATATTTTGAATCAATATTTTTGTTGGTTTTGTATTATACTTATCGGAAACAACTTTACTAAAACTATCGATATTAACTATGTCTTGGATTATGTTATATTCTAAACTAACATTTTATAAATATCGATATTTCACTGAACTAGGCAAACGTGCTTTGCACGTTATCCCGACCTAGTATATATATATATATATATATTCTTTTTATAAAAGAGGCGCCTCATGACTAGTAGTTTTGTTTGAATTCACACAAGTTTTTGTCCTCATTTGTATAATTACGTCTTTGTCCCTCTAATTCATCACTAAAAATACAATTAAATTTTATATTATTCTAATATTAATCAGAATATATTAATAATAAGAATGAAATATTAGTAACTTACATATAATCTAAATGGAAGATTTTGGTTTATTGAACTTTTGTGTAACAAATTAATAACTTAGGATATTTTTTTTTATATTTCTTAGATTTAAATATAATAGTATTTCTTGTATATAATATTATTTGAAAAAAATAAAAAATATCTTCATATTATTTTTCATAGTAATTCATAAAAATAAATCATAGTCATTTGACTAATAATATTTTCATTTTACAAAATGTAATTATTATTTTTAGGTTCTAATTTATGCCTCAGTTTATAATTTGAATTTTTTAACTTCTTGTTAGAAAGAATTAATAACACTTTTATCCTTTATAGAATTATTTTGGTAAGAACATGCTTTTATTTTTTAAGATCAATATTGCAATTCAAAATCTGGAAGAATAATAATATTATATTTAAGTTTCATAAATGAAAATATTGTCTTTAAATTTAAAGAATAATATTTTAATATTAGTGGTTATTGTTTTAAAAAAATAATAATCGTTTTCAGATTATTTCTCATAATAATAAATCATACCGAATAACACTTTTTAAAATAATATTATTTTCATTTGAAGAAAACATTATACTTTTTTAAATTTCAAATTAATAGTCTATTTTTACATTTTATCAGTCAAATAACAATTGTATCCATATATTTTCTGAAACAATTAAATATAATATTATTTTTAATTTTTCCCTTATAAGAAATTAGTTATTCATGTTATTATTTTTGTTGTTATTATTATGATCTTAACGAGTGGAGCGATGCAGTTCCTATTATGATTTTAATATAATGAGTTCTAAACATTTGATTAATTATGTGTTCAATAATTTTATATTTTATATTTTCTTCATTCTTTTCAAATATATTTATAATCATTTGTAAATTTGAAAAATTTATGATTATCTTTACATTTGTTGTGCAAGTTGTTCTAATATATATATATATATATATATATATATATATATATATACACACACACTAGCGGTTATATAACGTGCAAAGCACGTTCGCCCATTTATCTAATTGAAAATGATGTGTCTAAAAAAATAATATGATGTGTAAAAATAATATGTTTTTTTAAATTAAATTAATTAGTTAATAATTTAATGCACAGGAGCAAGAAAATAAATTTTAACAAGCATTATAATGATAACAAGTAAGTCTTTTCTATTTTTAAAACACCAAAAATATTATAATGGAAAAAAATAATTTTATCTAAATAATTTTAGTTAATTAAAAATATTATGAGATTTAAATTATATTAAAAATTCTAATTATTTATATGATTTTACTCTCTTAAAAATATGAGAAATGATACTTGCAATCGTGAGTGTGCAAGAGCCGTGCAGTCTTTTTGAAAAAAATGAATAAATATAGGATCCACATGAAAATAAATTAATATTTTAATAGTGGACCATATTATTTTTCAAAACGACTGCACGGCGTTTGCGTATTCTATGACTGTATATAGCATTGCTCTAAAAATATTTACAAAACTCTATCATTTATTTTACTGTTTAGTACTGTTTATTACTGTTCATGAATACTGTTCATCACTGTAGCACATTACTGTAACAGTGTTCGGCACTGTTAATTACTGTAACATGTTTCATACTGTCGCATTGTTCAATACTGTTTCATACTGTCGCACTGTGCACTGTTTATTACTGTGCATATCGTTTATACCCACTTTTAAATTAAAGGATATAATTATATATATTAACAAGGAGTAATGCTAGAGAGAAGTCACTATAACAGTATACACTTTATACTTACTGCGTGACTGCTTCTAGTTGATTGTTCTCAACACTCACTTGAGAAGATGTGTAGTCTATATAATACCACATAATGTGTGTAAAATAGATGCTACCAATAATAACTTCTATCTAAATTTATTCTTTAAGAGGCTACCTTCCGCTTCCCACGTTCTTTTTTTGTCGAGTTGTCTTCCAAATGATTGATAATTTTGTGTACTAGCAGGAAAAAAATATTAAGATATATAAATCTTCCTGATCACTCCCAACATACGTAACGTCATCATGAACTACGTACGTACAGTACTGATATTTGAAAGGAAAGCTATACGTTTCGAATTCAGAATTTAAAAAATATTTTGAATGTTATTTTTTTTAATAATTAATAAAGTATCTTTTAATAATATTGTGAATTTTTTATTTTTTTAAAAATATTTATGATGATTAAAAAATATATGAAAAAAAAATTAAAATGTGCTGTTCAGAAAGTGTATTCAAGAGCTTTTTTCGAGAAGTACAGCAGCCCTCTTTTTCAAATACCAATAACTAATTAATCATGTCTATTTATATACAAATATGTAGCTGGCCGGATATTGGCGTTAATTAGAAATACGTGTAATACTACATACAGTTGTGGAATGCGCAAACGTCATGCAGTCGCTTTGAAAAAGAGTAGGGTCCACTACTAAAAAATTAATTTATTTTCATGTGGGTCCCATATTTATTCACTTTTTCAAAGCGACTGTACGGCGCTTGCACACTCATGACTGCAAGTATCATTTTTCTTAGCTAGGAATAATGAGAAATTAACCACTAAAATTTATTAAACCAAAATTTGAGTAACTATTAAAACCAAATTAAATTTCTGTTCAACAATAAAATGCATACACGTACAAGTCTTTACAATAGTTCTTCTTGTAATCCCTACTACGTGGTAGATACTGTAAATGCCAACCATGTCTTTCTCTCAATTAATTCGTAAGCACCGTGTGTGAACAATATTGAACTTATAACACTCGTTGTGTCCTTTCTCTCGACCTAGAAATTACCTGCATACGCCACAATTCTTGAAAATTACCTATGCAATTTGGATCATTCCCAAGAATACATTCTGGATGAGCAGGATAGCTGCAATCAGCATAATAATAGAACCAACACTTCGGGTCTCTTATTTTCTCACAAATATCACAGTAATATTCATCAGAGTCATCTTCTGGAATATAACAAAGTATGAATGGATGATCTTGGTTTTTGTACCTTACCATATGTAGTAGTGTCAAACATTTGAAGTCCAAAGTGAATTCACAATCAACACAACTAAATTTGTATCTTGTACTTGATCCACAAACACTACACTTCTTGGCTTTGATGACCTAGCAAGAATTAGTTCGTGTTCGTGACTAGGATGTGTAAAGATATCAGGGATTAATTAGCTGCAATGAACATCAATATCAAAATTGCATTTGTCACATTGATAATCAAATGCACCACAACGACGACGACAAGTATCACATATGAAAAGTTGGTATGTGTGCTTGAGGGGGTGTAGATGAATTGAGTGTTGCAATGTTTTTGGTAATTCAGCACAAGATTTGTGAAGAAAGAATCCACACTCTGCACATGCATAAAATGGAGGAAAGATAGGTCATATGCACCCATTGCACATTTTGTCGATCCCAAGCTCGTTGGTGAGTTTTAAGTCATGCTTGTGACTGAAATGGTTGATTTCTGTTTGTATTTCAGTTCCTTCTCCTCCTAGTTTGCTCTTTTTGAAAATGTATGGTAATAAGTCGATATATTTATTAGGACGATCTTCTTCATCTTTAGAGTTCGGCACAAACATTTCATCTCTATCTTCCTTGCTGGTAACACAATGAAGGTGAGCAACAAAATCATGATTTGAGCAACAGTAGTAAAGCCAGTAGTTGGTGTCCACCGTCTTAGCACATAGTTGCATGGCACGGTACTCTACGTTTGAAATGGTTGGCTGGAAGAGAGTAGATGAGATTGAGAGGATGTTTGTGCCTTATGACTTGGACAACTGATGGTAAAAAGGCACAATCTAGGTGGGCCACGAATGAACAAGTGGCACAAAAGTAAAATGTGCCATTACCTTCATTCCCACAAGCATCACAAGTGAATGACAACAATTTCCTCTGAAGACTCAATGGATGGCTGTGAATTGCAGCTTGTATGGTACTGGTCGGTCGTACAATTAATGGTAAAGATGTACACTTTGAATTTGAATGGACCGCAAACAAACAGGTGGAACAAAAGTAAAACATGCCGATGTCTTCCGTCCTACAACCATCACACATGAATGGCAATGGTTTCCGCATAAGGGTCAATGGGTGGTCATGAATGTCAACTGTTTTGCTGAGTGGTAGAAACGCACATTCAGGACCAAGATAAAACTCACAATGATCAGAACACTTATATTTAAACCTGAACCTATGGGAGCTGCAATTAGCACATTCTTCTTTAAGATGTAGGTCGAGGAGAAGACAACGTTTGGGATGTGAGGGGTGCTGCAATTCACGGGGAAAGTCAGCACATGGTTTATGTATATTGTATAAACCACACTCTTTGCATCCGTAATGATCAGAACCCCGTTCTAATTTTTCAAAGCATATTTTACAGCGATGATCATCGCGATCCACGTCGTTGAGGACTAATGTCAAGGGATGCTGGTGGCTGAAATGTTGAATCTCTATTGCCCCTTGGCCTCTCTATATTACACACACAACGTCTAATAAATTATCTAAACGGGAGAAATTCTTTAAATTAGTCATGAGTACAGCTAGCAGACCTACATGCACAATGTTGGTATACCCATGTTTTATTTTTTCTTTCCAAATTATTCTTACCTAAAAAATGGGATCAGATTTTCAGATTCGATGGATGTAGCCGGACTGATCTCTAGGTCTTGATGTCTTCCCCTGCACTAAATCCAATTTGAATAAAAAGAGACAAAGAACTTGTAATTATAAAAAAGAGGAAGCTGGGGGGGGGGGGGGGGGGGGCAAGTAATTACCAAAAATTAAATGAAAAAAGGGGAAAACATACTAAAATTGACTTAAAAAAGCATATAAATACAAAGCACATAAGAACCAATATCAATACTCACATGCAGCAACAAATGTAAGCTTCCCAATTCAGCCGCGCGCACTTTGGCTTTCTTCTATATAATGATTTGTAAAATAAAGGCTCTTAACGATTCAAAAATGAATGATGGTATACATATAGCGTTCATCTCTACTATACATATATAAACTATATTATGGTAATATGATATGATAATGGGGGGTCCACGAAGCATCGTTTATTGTCTTATTGACCACGTAAAGTACTATAAGAATAAAGATCCAGACATTTGGAAAAGGTTTTGTGTACAGGAAATATGACTTCTTTTTCTTTATTTCTTTCTTTCTTCTTCTTCTTTTTTTTTTTTTTGTCTTTCCGATGGGTCTAGCCACAACACTAAAGTCTAAAGATTCTTGGAGTAAAGCTTTTATAGACTCTTTTGTCTAATGGAAGATCAAAAGAATGGAACTGTTCGATTATATATGCATTGAAGAATATTGTATATGATATGCATGTGTTGATGATACTTAGGTTGCACAAATTGTAAAGTGAAGGCCTTTTTTTTTTTTTGATACATGGGGGATGGGGTTTTCGATCCTTGCTTCTCTTAGTGAGAAACCAAGGGTGTTGCCAATTGATCTAAAGGATCTTGGCAAGTGAAGACCTTAAAACATAAGACGTTGCATGATAGCTAAGATATGGATGTTACCTATACTTATTAGTCAATATGAAGTATCACAATCTAATTCTCCCCTAAAATTCCTGACTGCATTCTTGTTGGGTCATTCCATCATCAGTGGCATAGCTTAATTCCCGCACATATGGTTGGACTAGGCTCTAATACCATTTGTAATAGCTTAATAGAAAGCATAAACCACATTTGAGTCATACTCCAAAAAAACTAGTCAATAGTACAATTAGAACTTCATCGGAATCATTATATAGAGCACGAACTTCTTACTCTTAATCAATGTGTGATTCATCTACACTTATTAGTCAATGTGAGATATCGTACAAAATTATAAATTATAGTTTAAATTACTGGTTTTGATACTTTATTTATTTTTATTTTTTTGGTAGAAGGAGGACGGAACCTCTGAAACTTTATTGACAAGCCTCGCTTGAAGCGGAGGAACATATACCATGGAAACAAAACCTCAATCTAGCTTGATAAAACCCAAACATAATAATAATTAAAAAAAAAAAAAGCACAACCAAACAACTATAAACGAATCTACGGCAAACCTAATTTCTGCAGCTTCAAGCATCCCCTTAGAAACATTGGTATGTCCACATAATTATCCCAAGTAGTCGAGCACCCCCTCTGCCCCTAATTTTGCAAGAAAATCTGCTGAGAAATTTCCTTCATGGTATATGTGATGAACCTTGAAATCCATATTTGCCAACTTGAAAGTGTGCAAAACTTCTTCAAGTCTTTTTTCTAGCTAGTTTATTATAAAAGTGTCTATCATCAAATGAATAGTGTTTTGTGTTTGATGGGCAAAATTACCTATTCTTAAGGTTTTCATTTAGATAATTGTTGCCTCTTGGTTTGTTTATCCATCTAGAAAGAGAAATTCTATTTGCAGTCCTCACTTGGGGACTGTATGTGCAGACCTTTTATTAAATGAGAAAAAAATCATTTTAGGAGGGATAGTTTTGTAATTTTAAAAAATTTTAAAGTTAAAATAGCCTAGGATTGCATTGCAGTTCCCAAATGGGGACTATACCTAGCATTGCTCTTTTCTTAATGTATATTGTCTCTTAATTAAATTGTATTGTCTCTTAAATAAAAAAGAAAATCTTTAAAATGGATGTGGTGAAAAGTTTGATTTTACACCCTCCAATAAAAGCCGCGTAGCATGCAATCTAGGTTATTTACGCTAGAAACGATCTGAGGAAATAATCCTCCCATACGAAGATTCCCTCCCCCCTTAGTCGCTTTCTCTCTCTTTCTCGTTAAGCATGTGTCTCTCTCTTTCTCTATCTCCCCCCTCAGCTCTCCTGTACGAAGAAGAACTTTTCACCATAGAAAGCTTGAAGTTTGATGAGTTTGAGGAACAAAAGTACCATACTTTTCCATCCCAATGTTGGAGGACAAAATTCTTTTTCTTCAAATGCTACAAAACATGGGATCACCGTGCTTCTTGCCCCCCAAAGAGCTCAGTTTCTAGACACTAAAGAGATTACAAAACCTTAAGAAGCCTAGCTTGGGATGGAAACCCAAATTCCAAATTCAGTCCCTAGAGTTTGAGAGTTTAATCACCAATGACGTTGTGGAGCTGCTTCCCCATTTCAGATGGCTTGAGAGGAGAGAGAGAGAGAGAGACTTATGAGAGATGCTAACAAATCTATAACGTACACACAATATTCGATTCTAAGGTAAATATGTTAGATAACATACGTGTCACCCTTTCATTAAAGGGTGTAAATTCCAACTTTTCACCACATCCGGTTTGTAGTGCCTCTCTAAATAAAATTATATTTTTACACTCGAGGTAAATTAGGTAAATTTGATCATCCCCTTGTGCTATGACTGGCTTATGATTAGGTTCCTGTGCAATTTTTTTAGGAATAGCGTCATATGGTATGAGTTATTTTTTTTGGACATGAGACTTACAGTAAAGGAAAACTATACATGTGTCGGGAAGATCAGTTTTATGAACAAAAAGAAATTCATCTCCTTAAAACAAGTTAACTATTAATTTCTTGATAGCATGATCATTTTTGCGTCGATCATAAAATTTCTGAAAAATGCCTGATTTCTTGTAGTGCTTATATATATGCCTCTTGGCTTAATTACTTGTTTAGAAACCATGTTTTAATTAACCTATCTGTCCTTGATTTTGCTACCTTTGCTATTATAAGATTAACAATTATTCTTAAGACACGTACTTTGATTATATTGTTTAATTCATTATCATGTTAACAATTGTTATTTCTCCTCAATGATTCTTAGTATTAATGATCCGTTCTATTTCATAAATGCATTTTTTATATGCAGTTTGAATGTTATTTTATATATAAAAAATAATGCAACGTTATCACATGAGTATCGTAGGTCCCCTACCTAGTGCGTGTGTCATGTGTGCATACATACATATATACATATATATATATATATATATTAATATAAATTAGAGTTAATTATTTTCCAGCTTGCTCATACTTTATGTCCTCCTTTGGGTCAAATATATTTGTTAATTTTAAAAATGATTAATCACATTTTGTACACATCAGTTGTATCCCGTAGGTGTTCGTGGTGTGTGCACTTATTCATCTACGATATTGGGCTCAATATAAATTAGAGTTAATTATATTTCCAGCAAAATATGCTCATACATTTATGTCATCATCCTTTCCAAACATTTGTTAATTTTAAAAATGATTAATCCACATTTTGTACACATAAGTTGTAACCCCCCCGTCCCGTAGGGGTTCAGAGAGTTAGCTCCTGTAGCCTATAAATCATCGATCTCTCATATCACAGTTATAAATACTTCAATTACAAATAAAAACATAAGTTCATTTATTCAAACCAAATATATATGTTCTTCCACCAAAACACCATAGAAAAACCTCAATAAAAGAAACTAGAATCTTCACATACTCAGACATATCCATAACTCAAAACTCCAAAATAACATAAAATAATAATTCTACTAACTAAGACTTTTTAATAAATAATTGTGATATTTGGCACTTATTCATCTACGATCAACAGCCTTGCTAACACTTCATATTCATATTCTGCCACTGGCAGCGTTTGAATTTATTCTGAGGGCAAACAAGGGCCCGTGCGGTGGAGGTGTGGAGGAAACAGGGTTGTCGACGTGGACGCGGCTTGCTCTGTTTTTTGGTTGTGAAAAACTGATCTGCTTGTCGTGTTGTGTAACCCTTGGTGGCTAAGTTTCCGTGAGTTGGGGGTGGTGGCGTACTGGGTTGTGGGTTGGTTTTAAATGGAGGGCTCACTCGTGGCAGTGGGAAGCCAAGAGAAGCATGGGCAGCACAGAGGTTCGACGGCAACGGAGAGAGCTTGATAGGGGGGTTTTATGATGGTCGCTGGCCAATGGGGGGAAGGGTCCGAGAAGGTTAATCTGGTGGTGCGGTGGCAGTGAGAAACTGAGAGAAAAGGGAGAAAATTTGAAGCGGCTAATCTAGTTTTTGGTTGAGGTTGATGAACATGTAAATATATATAACGAAACAGATAAAACCCTAGAGAAAACTAGAAGGAGAGACGTGCATGAAGAGGGAAACGTGAAACCGTCCGTGCTGTAGTGTCTAGAATCGTTTTCACGCGCTTGGGCTCTTTAGCCAAAAAAAAGAATTTAGCCCACGTCTTGAATCTTGTATGGGGTTTATGTATGGACTTTACTTACCTATAACTTCAAAAATTTTGTAAAGTGGCCGGGCTTGGCTGGCCTCGGGTTTTACATAAGTAGTAATTAAGGACGTTACAAATTTAGGAAATTAATGGATCAAATACTAAATTGGAGTCAACTTGCATGTTCTTGAGAAATATATCAAACAATATCATGATCTTCTTCCTCATGCATGCAGTACATTAGTTGCATTAAATCTCAATGAATGCCTAGGCCGGCACGCCGATTAGCATTAGATCAATTAAATACTATACCACATGCACTGATTTCAAAAATAAAAAATACAATGGTAATGGATCAGGATCAGCCGCAGGATAAATTAAAGCTCTATATACATTCAAATTTGAGCAATACTTGAAAAAGACGATCGAGTTTCTGGTCAGACAAAAAGAAAAACACAGGTTCGATCTGCAACAACTCTAAGAAGCTCATGAGTTCTTAGACATGGGCTCAAAAGTAGTAGTAGTAGTACTGGACATTAATTAGTCTTGTTAGAGATCAGAGAAAGAGACAGAAATTAAGGAAGAGTTAAAGGTTATAAGCTACCATGCAGCAGCTAATTAGCAGGCTAACCATCGATCTTATTCTAATTTTGCCAAGCAAACTTGGTAGTTAATTGGCGGTTACTTGTTGATCAGGTAAGCTGGAAAAGCAGAAGAAGTAGTAGTAGTAGTCGTCGTCCCGGCCATGAGCATGGACGTCCTCTTAACAAACCGTCCTTTCATTCTCGGCCTCTTTTCAGCGTTCAGTTTCCTTACTTCGTACCTTATCTTCTTCGAGAACAAGCGTGTCCTTCTCTTCTCTCTGTACCTCGATACTCTTGCTTCTCGACACCCGTCTGTACGGCCTCCAACTGATGCTGTTTCCCCATATGGGTGATGATGAACATCTTTAGGGCACGAACCCTGTAATTATATATTTCAGTCAAACACATGCATATATATCAATACCAAGACTTTCCTATATATCAATCTGACCCTAATTAAAACTAACTAAACAACCTACTGAGCAGCAATATGATCTATATATGGATATAATTTGAGGTATGGTGTGGAGTTTAGTGTCAATACATGTCCATAGTGGATTATTAAACTAAGTTCCATTATATATATGATCATGCCGTACTTTAACTGATTATAGATTCTGCCCTTCCCTTGGCACGTGAATTTTGTTGAAAACCTAACCCCATCTATGATCTCCTGCTCATGTATATCCATGATCTAAAAGATGCCTGCAGCCTCGTTCATTTTTCTTTTTATGTTTTTTATTTTTTTGAAAAACTATATATGGTACCCTGCACAAATTCATGATGGTTGGCTTCAGATCTATACAAGAAGTGTGCTACATTAGATGACTCATCTAATTAATGAAACATGTAATTTAAATTAAAGAGTGTAACCTATTAGTTGTTCAACGAGTAGAACCTGAAGATGGTGTGTGTCTGTGTGTGTGTGTGTGTGAGAGAGAGAGAGAGAGAGAGAACCATGATGTTCCGCCAGCAGTTGTCAGGATTGAGCTCCGGTCGTGTTCCTGTTGCCCATGGAGAACGTTGGTCTGGCCAAGCTGTAATAACTTCCTCATAGTTTAGCCTCAAAAATATCGCCCTCTTCATCTCCTCGTCGCATCCTTGATCACCATTCATCATTTTGTTCTCCGCCATGGGAATGACCTTTTTCTCCATCTCCTGTCCAAAATCAACGTAGAACTCAATACCATCTTCCTCTTTACAATCTAAAAGCCCCAATCCTTTGATGTCGCAAGAATCTTCGTCTAGTCCTTTTCCTAATAGGCTCTCGACATCAGCAGCAAAATCAGCAAGCTCCATATCCGAGGACAGAAACCCATGTAACTCGTCCAATTCACAAACCCTATCGTGTCCATAATCTTCAGCCACCATTCTTTCCACTTCATCACTCCCCATAGTGGTTCTTTCATCATCAATCGTGTTCTTCATTTCATTGCAAAGTTCAGAAGTGGCAAAAGGGTCGAAGATAGGAACCCGAAAAAGAAGTTTTTCTTCATTGCTGCTGGCCTCCTGCGAAACTTCTTCACTGCCAATCTCAGGAACACAAGGCAGAAGGTCAAAGGATTTCTCTTCCACTTTAGCCTGTTGCGCCAATACAGGCTTGTTATGGCGAGGGGTTCGTGCCTTTCGCGTGAAACCCCGGTGCCATGCTGGTGGAGAATTATCATCAACTACTGCAGAAATATCGTTGTTGGGTTTCACAGATGAGGATTGGAGCCGAACCCTTTCGTGTCTGCTCGCTAGTAGATTAGCGGAGTGAACCGATGCATCACAAGCCTGGCAAAGGAAAGCATCATCAGCAGCACAAAACCAGCGAGCCCGCCTACGTAAACAGCTGTCACAAGCTCGTGCCGTCTTGCCTCCCATGGCATTTGCAGCTTTCTTTTCAGTAATCATGGAAGAAATCTAGCTATATTCTGATCCTGGACAAGATGTTGAGGGAAACACAGATAAGATCAAGAGAAATGTTTTGGCAAACCCGGATTGTTTCCCGACTACTGCCAAGTCTCTCACACACAAAGGAATATTGAAATGTCCTCTCGTATAGTTATTTAGAATCAGGGGCCCAATTGCTTAAATTATTGTGTGGGGTTTGTGCGAGAGTGTGGATGTTAGGGCCACACAGGGCACTTTTCATCCTGGTCACAATCGCTAGGTTGTTCTCTGAAGCGAGCCCCATGCACTTTTGGTGGTTTTCTACAGGAAAAGATGAAGCTTTTCCGGACCCATATTACTGGTCTTATCTCAGTGTTTATTGGCTAAAGTTTTGAAGTCCATCTTATTCTCTGAATTCTTATTGGCTTTCTATCTATACAAAGGATTCCTTGTGGGGATAACTGGAGGGGTAGCCCTGCATGCGGAGGGGTCTGTACTGTTTGTGTGTTTTTAAATTTCGAGTTGGACACTTTTGTTTTTATTGCCTCTATAATTCACATATTCTTGTAGGAGCCTTAAAACTTTTTGTTTGTGGTCCTTTCTCGTTTGCTTCTAGTTTCTACTCTCATCTCGTGTGGTGCCTTTCACCTCTTTTTGGCACTCTCCATTGACCCAAAGTATTCTCCACCAGTTGATGCACGCCTGTACTATCTGAGTAATTTTTACAGCTTGATCTTGACTTTAGGAGTAGTTTCAGGGGGCGCGGGTCACCTGCATGTGGCAAACTGTCATGTTTCAAACAAATTTAAGCAATTGGAGAAGTAGTTTCAGTGGTGGTCACCTGCATGCAGCAAACTGTCATATATGTTTCAAACAAATTTAAGCAATTCATTAAAACGTATATATACACACGCACACATGTATTTGGATCCCATATATATAAAGAAAAGACTATGCTAGCTAGCTGATTAATTACAATCTTGAGTTGTTGCCCATTCTCCAAACAAGAAAATATCTGCATGGCTTATAAAGAATTGTCCTTCGGTAAAAATGTAAATGAAAAAAATACCACTCATTTTGCAAAATGCATCCCGCTTAAATATTTGACTAAGATAAACCAAGAATGGGTCATATATGACATCATGTTAACGACTAAATTTAAATGGTGTCATTTGCCAAAAAAAAAAAAAAAACTAAAATATGGTATGTTTTGATGTAAGATAATACCATGATCAATAATAAATGTTTGTGAATAGTTGTAAAAGCTTTTTAAGATGAGGTTTTGTTAGGTGTGATAGATAGTAAAAAGATTATTTTACGTTTAATTAATAAATAAATGAAAAACAAATTTATGAAAGGAATTGTTAAAACTTAAAAATAGTGCAACAGCTTGGAAAAGGAAGAAAGATTCATTTTCAGTCTGTTGAGACTATTCAGGCCACGCTCTGTGTTGTGTGGAGCCCCCGGCGGTGGTTCGGTGTGGTCGTATGGTGTCCGCGCGTACATTCATGACAGTGAGCAGTAAATAAATGTAGATAAAATAAAGAGACAGAAACATATAGATTTACATGGTTCGGCGTAATGCTTACGTCCACAAGGGTTTTGGAGAGGAGAGAATTCACTATAATGTGATTGTTTTATAGTCTCTCTTGGTCTCTCATCCTTACTGTACAATAGAGATCGGAGTTCTATCTTCTGGAAGTGTCCCTGTCATCGGTGCTCTAGTCGTGAAGTTGAAGAAGTTGAAGCCGTATTTGAAGTCCCTGGCCTCTTAAATCATCTGGAAGAAGCTTTATCATCTACTCGCTTGCTTTATGTCTCATCCTCTCTTCTTTACGTCGCATCTCTACTTTTTCTCTTGACATCCTTCTCCTTCCTCAGCCTTTTGTCCCCTCATTCCTTCTTTATTTCTTTCTTCCCCCCTAAAGAGACCCCCTTATCTTGGGCTGGGCTTAGACCCGCTATGGGCTTGGGATATTTTATCCCCTCCAATTGCCTGCGATTCTTAAGGTCAATTCGCTCTAAAAGAAGGCCTTGAAAATCTTCAAGATAAAATATGCGAGAGAGATGCGAAAGTCAACAAGAAACAGTAGAAAAATAAATTTCGGGAGTGTGCCCTTGATTTTTCGTTTCGCCGAATGAAGTAAATTTGTATGTCCTTGTCTCTTTATTTTCTTTACATTTACTTATTGCTCACTGTCATGGATGTACGTGCGGATACCATATGGTCACACCGGACTACCGCTGGGGGCTCCACACAACACCGAGCATGGTCCAAATAGTTTCAGCGGGCTATGAATGATTTTGTCTCCCATTCTAGCCTGTTGAGCTATTTTTAAGCGTTAACATGAACAAAAAAAAAATATAATTGCATGAGTGGTGGCTACACCATGGATGGCCATCTTGGCCCAAATGGGGTGCTCAGATTAGGCTACCCTTGGCAACTAGAGTGTTTGGCCACGACTGGACGGCCTAATTAGTGATTAATTCATGGCAGTCCTTGGCACATAGAGTGTTTTAAGTATGCCATGAGGACGAGTCAATTAAATTGGGTTGCTTGTCTCGGCCAAATTAAAGTATCTAAGCGACAAGAAAAACCCGAGCACCACGGTTGCAGGATCTCGCCACCTATGGTGGCCAAAGGAGCCACCATGGGCTGGTGGCCACCAACCCTTAGGGCTGAAATTTTTTGGTTTATTTTTCAAATTTTTATAAATATGAGTTGAAAAATGGTTTTTGAATTTTTGGTATTTTTAACAACTTGAGTAAGATGATTTTTATGTTTGTATGTTTAGGAGCGCTAGATGAAGTGTGATGAGAAAATATCTGATCTTATGTTTGATATATCCAAGCTGTGAATAAATAAACTTGCAAATAAATAAATAATAAAAATTTCATGTGAACATATATAGTACTATATATATATATATATATATATATATATATATATATATTTCTTACATATTCAAAAACACATTGTGATTTTACATACTAAATTACGTACCTAGCTAGCTAGAATTTTAAGAAAAATTTTATTTATCATCTAACCCAACGTTCCGAACGTGCGCAGCTAAGCAAGCAATCTATTACTATATATAAAAGCGAAATTATATAATTCTCACGTTACATTCTATTTATAAAAGTAGACATTCTATTCATTAAACTTAAAGTGTTATGTTTATATAGCGATAATCTTTTTATAAATAATATTTCATTATGAACTGTTGTAATTTTTTAAACTTCATTTTTTTTATTACATATAAAGATATAAATTAATTCAAATCTCCACTCAAATATATTATTTCAACTTTTATATTATTTTATAAAATAAACTCCCTTTTAAATCGTTTCGAATTTCTTCATTATAAAATTTGAACTTTCTCTAAATCTCTTTTCTCTCGTATATAATATACACAAGAATTTACGTATTGCGCGAGTTTATAGGCTTGTAAAATTAATGTGTACTATCAAGCTCTAGATAAACTCCATTCTCCCTCTTAAATATTACCTAGTACGAGAACACCATCACTCTCAATATAGACTCGACACTTGTAACAAACAGCAGGCTAAATGCCAAAGCTAGGGCCGGCCGGATGGGGGGAAAAAATTGGGACAGAGACATGAGTACTAGCAAAATTAATGCATGCATGGCTACATCATATATTTTAGGACCATTTTTTATACGAGACAAAACTAGCTAGAAATTAAATAATTTTGTCTGCAACTGCAAGTTATCTCGGATTCTCGATCTAGCATCTCTTTGACGAGGCTTAATTTGCCTTTGCTTATAGCCTTATAGCATTGGCAATGGTCATAGCCTTATAATTTAAGCATAGTTCATTTTAATTTATAGAACTTTTTAATTTATTTTATTTTTTTATAAAATAAATAATTCAATTTTTTTAAATCTTAAATTAAAAAATATATATTAAAAAAATATATTTTAACAATATTTTATTTAACTTTCAATCTAATTTCATCTCATTTGTGAAATTAAATGAGACCTTAGTTAAAAATTAATGTTTTGACTAAAGTCAAATTAGTCATTGAAAATATTAACTTGCATTCTATTATCTATCTTAAAGTTAAAATAATAACATAATATTATATATTTTAATAATAATACTTTTTTAATAAATATTATTTTTTATATTTTACAAATACACTCTATATATTAATTAATAATTTAATTTTTACTTAAAATTATTTTTTTCAACTATTTTTTATATCAACCTAAGTATCGAATATAACAGAGCATTTGTTTACGAAAAAAACATTTCCTGAAAAAATCTGAATATAATCACTGTTTGTTGGGCTCTTTCCAGCAGAGAACACGCTTGCAAGAGAAATTTTGAAGGATCTTGTATATCAAAATTTACTGTGTAAGTGGTGTGTGTCTTTGATGCCATTTTGACTTGCAAGTGGTAGAAGTACTCTAAGAGAGATTTAATTTAGAGATGAGTTGATATGAGTTGAGATGGTTTGTGAATAATAAAATAAAAATTAAATTATTTATTATATTTTATGTGAAAATTTGAAAAAATTATTTTAAGATTTGAAAAAGTTGAATTGTTTATTATATTTTGTGTGGAAATTTAGGAAAGTTGTAATAATGAGATGAGATTAGTTGAGATTAGTTGAGGTGGGTTTTGAATGCAAACGGCCATATAGCCTTCTTTACTAATAAAAGTTTTAAAAAGAATTTAATAAAGCTTTGTTAAATATTTGTGAATAAAATATGGGTTTAATAGATGAATAGTGACTTTTCAACTTCGGAAATTTCTTTAGAGTTATTGTATCTAAAAATTTAAGTTAAAGGTTTTTAACTAGTCCAATACAAGTCATTTATACAAAACTTTGCTATATTTTAAATTTTACTGACAGTTGGTTACTCCAATATCAATGCTCTTTATAATCAACTTATCCTCAATTTATTTTCAAACTTCATTCAAAAATAAAATATTTTCTAACTTTTACTTTTAATTTTGTCTTCTAACCATTATTTAATTATTACAACTTTACAAATTTTAAAATAAAAATTATATTCAAAAAATATATATTTAAACAATTTTTAACTTTATAACATTCTTATTTAACTTTTTTTTTTTAAAAATCAATAAAATATCTTAGCTCAAGTAATTTCATTACTATTCACAAAATTCTGAAATACTCTGTTGTGTTTGGAAGATGAAATCACCTCAACTTATCTCAAACCAATCATTGATGGAATACACTACTTTTTCAACATCCCATAAAAAGTTAAAATATATATCAATCTATTTTATACATTCAAACAGATATTCCAACCTATTTACTTTCAAATATATCTCAATGAGAATTATAAAATATTATTATTCATAGATTAATTCATATTATCTGACATTGTATGTCCAAACGAGCCCCGAATGAATTTCGACACTCTTTTGCAACGTCCTAGAAAAAGCTCACAACCGGTCGGGTGATTTCATCATTTTTACACCAGCCATTAAGGATTTGCCACGTGAGAGATTTAGCAAACTATACTTTACACCCACATTCATCAGATTACACTTTTGGATCTATTCTCTCTCTCTCTCCCTACCCCATTCTCGTTGCCTGCAAGCCCCTCTCTCTCTCTCTCTTTAAAATCCACTAAAAGCTCAACGTTCGCTTTCTCTTCGAGTTCAAGGCCCCAAATGCACTGTGCCCTTGGAGGTGATTTCTCTCCCTTTGATTACCGTATGTTATTCTTTTGGTTTTCGGAGAAATTTTTAGAATTAGTTTTCTTCAATATTTTGTCTTCGTTTTTTGTAATACTAGAGTGTGCTACTCGTAATTAAAAATAGTTTTGTCGTTTCTCGTATTTTCTTGGCAACCAAAATGTGGTTAATGCTCTTATAACTTGTAATTCGTAGACCAATTCTTATACATGAAACTTGATAGGTATTAATTAAAATTTTAATGTCGGGAATTTACCTTAAAAAAGAAATTTTAATGTTGGGTTGGCTATGGTTATTCTAAAAAGATTTGAACTTGTGTTTAAAGAGAAAGGGAAACCGTGAAAGGGAAAACGTGTAAGAGAAGGGGGCGTTTGGGAGTTGCAGAGAAAGGGATATAAAGAGGGAGAGGAGAAAGAAAAGGGGAGAGGCAGAGAGAGAGAGAGAGAGCGAGGGGGAAAGATATCGGAAAGCAAATATAAAAGTGTAATCTACTGCATGCGGGTATAAATTTGTGATTGCTGCAATGCTTACGTGGTAGATCCTTAGTGGCTGGTGTAAAAATGGTGAACTCACCCGACCGGCTAGGAGCTTCACTCTTCCTCAAACGTCTCATCCACTAGAAATTAGTAGATCTTAAGGTTAGAGCCAAGAATTGGCACTGGTACACTAATTAATTTTAAGATCATAGTAATGTTGGATATAATCTAGAATTCACAAGTCTCGTTCTTGGCACTGGTACACTAATTAATTTTAAGATCATAGTAATGCCGGATATAATCTAGAATTCGCAAGTCTAGCGCGCGATTACTCTTTTTGAGAAAATTAGAGTTTATTATTAAAAAAATAATAATTTTTTTAATATGATTTCTTATTTATTCAATTTTTTTTAAAAAAATACACGAACCTTGTACACTCTAAAACTACAAATAACATTTTCTTATAATGAGTGGTACCCTATTCATTGAGTAAAGATATATAATGCTCAATAGTTAGGGCAGGGGTGAGCACCGATGTAGCCGGAGTCGGATTCTCCTAAATCCAACTCCGACTCCGACTTGGACTTGGTCGGAGTTCAAATTCGGGCTCCAACTCTAACTTCGACTGGTGAAGGCTCTGATTCGACTCTGACTCCGACTTGTCATAGTAGAGTCGGAGTGGAGTCGGATTTGGATTTGGATTTTCAAGTTTGAGTTTTTTTTTAAACTTCATATTTAGCTCATTTTAAAAAAGAATTTTTTGTTGGTTTTCAAGTTTCAATTTTTTCAAAAAATTAAAAACTAAAACTAAAACTAATATACTTCTATACTAATATCTAACTTATTTTTATACTAGACTTATACTATAGTATCTAATTACATGTTATCATATTATAGTATTGCATATTATTTTAGTATCTAATTATATGTTATTATACTATAGTATTAAATGTTATTATATTATACTAGTTTCTAGCTTATTTATACCTTATTTCTACACTAGATTTATTTCTAGTGTCCAATTACAAGTTATTATACTAATGTCTAACTTAATTATATACTAGACTTTTTAGTGTCTAATTATATGTTATTATATTTTAGTAAATTAATATATGTGTTATTAGCCTATTGTAATAAACTTATTTAAATACTAGTATCTAACTTATTTCTATACTTGATTATGTATGGTAGTAATACTATGATGTTTACATATACTAAACTATTATTAGTACTCTATTTAATACTAAACGTGAGAGGTGGCTCATTGGTATGTATGTATAAAGGTAGCTCACCGGTACGTATGTATAAGTCTCGTACATTCTATTTTAAAAAAAAATGAATAAATATTATATTTAAGTAAAAAAATTAATTTTTCAATAATAAATCTTATTTTTTTAAAATAGAATCCGTGAAATTTGTATACTTTATAAGAAATGTATCTAATATTCCTCTGTTTAATTTATCCAAACATAAAAATCACATGATGTCCATGCATGCATGCGAGTACTAGTACTCGATCATGATGAATCCATGTTACTCTCTTACATGTCTCGTTTCCCATGTCAGAAGTGATAAGCTTGCTGCTTCTCGAGGAGGACAAAAGAAATTGACAAGTTGGCTGCGAATTGTTTAGCACATGCATGATGCGTGCATATATATGGCCTAATTTATATATAAGAAAGAGAAAAGATATTCACAATTATAAATTACGTAACCGTCGCGTAGTCACTTTAAAAAAATGAATAAAATATGAGATCCACATGAAAAAAATTAATTTTTTAATAATGGACTCCACTCTTTTTCAAAACGATTACGTGGCGGTTACGCACTTCACGATTGTATGTAGAATTACTCTATCAAAAATGCTAAACTCACCGAAACTATGTTTCGAATCTTCTTCTTCTTCTTCTTTCTTTCTTTTTTTTTTTATTTTTTTTATTATTATAATTAAATAAGTATTTTTTAATGATGTTATGAATTTTTTTTTTATTTTTTTTAAAATATTTATGATGATTAAAAAAATACATGAAAAAATAAAAGAAAAATAAAACAGTGAAATGTGTTTTTCGATTCAAAACTCACCTCAACTCAACTCATCTCAACTCATCTTATCTCATCATTACAACTTTCTCAAATTCTCACACAAAATATAATAAACAATTCAACTTTTTCAAATCTCAAAACAACTTTATCAAATTTCCACACAAAATATAATAAATAATTTAACTTTTATTCTACTATTCACAAACCATTTCAACCCATCTTAACAATCCAAACATAATAAATTTTCGATAGATAGATGTAGTGTTATCTATATATATAGCCAGCGGCCCAGCGTGATGCATACTTTTTTTTTTTTTCCTAATCCCCAGCATGATGCATACGTCCGACCTATATATTAACTGTGACCTTGTGTTACTTATAGTCTCAATCTATTGCATTCTATTTCTCATTTAAATATAAATACTTTTTAATTTGAAATTTTGACTTTTTAACTTTTTATTTCGAATCATTATAATTTTTTAAACTTTAAAAAAATCATCTTTTTCAAATATCAAAACAAAAACAATATTAAAAAATAATATTTCAAAAATATTTTAACTTTGTAATATATTTATTCAATTTTTTCTCTCATTTTTCAAATTCCATAAAATATCTTAACTCAAATCATTTTATTATTATTCACAAATTATTTTATTACTATTCACAGATTTGACCTCATCTCATCTCTAGGGCCATCATGAGACTCCTTACCGAAGACTTATAAATCCGTGAAATTAATCGGGACGCTATTACCGAATATCCGATGCCAATAATAATAATAATAAATCTTACATACACCAATCAATCAGCAAAAATATAAAAACCAAAAAATTAAGACCCCGTTTGGATTGAGAGATAAAATGAGATGAGTTGAGATGATTTGTAAATAGTAGTGAGATTTGTAAGTTGAAATGGTTTTTGAAAATTTTGTGTGTTTGGATTGAAAGTGAGATGAGATGGTTTTAAGTTGTTGTAGAGGAGATAAATGTGGATCCCACAAATGATTGTATAATATTTATAATAATTATAAATAAGTAATAATAATTTATAAATTACATACCCAATTTTTTTATAATATATTTTATAATAATATTATAAGATGATAATAGTTTTATAAAATTAAATTATATAAAAAAATATAAAATATAAAATATATTTTATTTATAATATTCTTAAAGAGTCAGGCTACGCTGCCACCTAGAGTAGCTCGCTTGGTTTGACCGCTAGTTGTTTTACAACTTTTTTTTTCATTTTTCTATTCACATTTTTTTAATATATTTAAATATTTTTAAAAAATAAAAATATACCAATACACTTAAAAGCACTTTCTTAATTATTAAATAAAAAAATAAATAATTTTTTTTTACTGAGCTGTCAAGTAGAGCGGTAAGATTTGGTGGACAAAGTAGTTTTTTCCATTCTTAAATAATTATGAAATATTTATAAAAGGAGCTTGCTACAGCCACAAAGGATCCTCATCGAAAGGTAAAATTTTTTTTTTCAATATTTTTTAAAACACTTTAAATATTTTTAAAAAATATAAAAAAATCATAAATTTATTTAAAAATACTTTATTTATCATTAAGTAAATAAAATAAAATAAAATAAAATGCAATTCCGTAAAAATTTTCGGTAGAAAATTTATGTGCTAATAGTATTGGGTGGCGCTACTCCCACCGTTGGGAGCTCCCACTAGTTGTTTTATTTATTTATTTATTTACTTTTTTTATGTGTTTTTTAACACTTTTAAATATTTTTAAAAAAATAAAAAAATCATAATATTATTAAAAAATACTTACTTAATCATTAAGTAAAAGAATAATAAAAAATAAAAAAAGTTCTAGCAGTAACTTCCAACGGGAAGAACTAGTGAGACGACTAGCATTTCTCAATAGTATTTTCCTTTATAAAATCAACTGTACGGTAAAGTTATGAAATATTCGGGTGATGCTACACCCCCGCTGGGAGCTCCCTCCGGAGGTGTAGTATTATTTTACATGTGTTTTGTTTAAATAATTTTTTATATAGATCTTTTAATATTTTAAAAAAATAAAATAAATTTAAAACATCATTAAGAAAATACTTTCTTAATCAAAAAGTAAAAAAAAATATTAAAAAATACTTTATTAATCACGAAGTAAAATAAAAAAAATTATAAAAAAATATAAAATATTTTTTTATATTTATATTTTTTTATAATTTTTTTTATTTTACTTCGTGATTAAGAAAATATTTTTTAATAATATTATGATTTTTTTTTTTAAAATATTTAAAATGGTCATGCTACAGTCTCTGCTGGGGGCTCCCGTTGGGCTTAGCATGTACTTTTCTATGTGTATTTTTTTCATTTTTTTTTATATAGATTTTTTTTTACACTTTTAAATATTTTTAAAAAATAAAATAAATTTAAAATATCATTAAAAAACACTTCCTTAATCAGAAAGTAAAACAAATATATTAAAAAATACTTTCTTAATCATAAAATATAATAAATATTATTTTTTATTCTACTTCATGATTAAAAAGGTATTTTTTAATAATATTGTAATTTTTATTTTATTTTATTTTTTTAAAATATTTAAAATTATTAAAAATATTTATATAAAAAAAAAACTAAAAAAAACTCATTAAAAAATACTAGGTGCCCAGCGGGGCATCTAGCATTTTTCATATTCAAATAAGCTGCACGTTTGTCTTCTTTTCCGCTGGCAGCTTTATGAGAAGTTACTGTTTACAATTTTGTTATCTTGCAAAATATGGGAAAGCATTTTCAAAACAACATCCACGCATTACCTAAGAAATAGTTTATCCGTACAGAGTGAATCTTGAATCGAAAGGAATCTTACGTACGTTCATGGTAGTAATCAGAGAGAGAGAGAGAGAGAGAGAGAGGATCAGTTAATTTATTTTGACCTCTTATAATCGTGTTGGATCGAAACAACTCCGAAACAACTCCGGGTTGTTTAGATCCTTCTAAACCCAATTCAAAATACCGAATCCAACTATGAATTTTCCGACATATAGAGTAATGTTATACACCATATTTTCATCCTATTTTGATCATACTAAGTAATATGTGACATATTCATTACTATTAAATGATAAAAAAATGTAATAAATGATTATTTAATTGTGATAAATATACCACATCATACTTATATATAGTGGGATGAAAGTGAGATTATAATATGGTGTATAGAATTTTCCATATATATATATATATATATATATACAATCATGTCCATAAAACACTACAAGAAAATTGTAAATAATTTGTTTTAAGTTATTTCTTACAAAAATAATTACTTTTTGTCAAAAATAATTTATTCTTATCATAAATAATCATTTTCTGTCGCAAATAACTGGACATAAATACTAATTTTTTTCTTCTCATTATAAATCAAAAGCAATGAATTTTTTGCTTCTTTCAACTAGGAAGTAATTGAAGATGCCATATATTTACCACATGAAATAATGAAGTAGAAGGGCTGGAAGCAATAAATTGAAACATGGAGCTTCGCCAAGCAATCGGCCACCATCACCAGAAATATATGAGTTGATCTGTTTATAACTTGTAGGACCAGAGGCAGTACCAGTCCCAATAGTACTTGGATTAATATAAGCTGGAGACGGAGACGGAGATGGAGACGGTACTGTTATAAATGGGACTACCGGATCTCGGGATGACATTGGAGATCCAGATATTGTTGAGGCTGCGGCCTTGTGCTTATCTGCATCAAAAAAACTATTCTATATTACAGCACTACTTCAGATAAATCGAGTCTAATCAAAATTAATCCTAAAAGAAGTTTGGCATGCAGCTTCATATATATATATATATATATATATGCTATATTGACGCAGGCTATATTTACCTGGGCACTGAGAAGAACTTGCCAAACTGCAGATCAAGGAGGAATGAGGTATGCATTATGACCAGCTTGTTTATAAACATGAATCAAAATAAAATGAATAGCTATTAATGTTTAATATGTTATTAATTTTTCTCGTTTGTTTTCACAGATAATCAGATGAGATGAGTTGAGATAAAAGTTTAAACTTGAATAAAATTATATTGTTAGAATATATTTTTTTAATATTATTTTTGTTTTAGAATTTGAAAAAGTTGAATTGTTTATTTTCTTTTGTGTGGAAATTTAAAAAAATTGTAATGAGTAGACGAGATGAGATGAGAATAGTCGTGAAAACAAACAAGGCGACCTTGAGTTCGAATTCTAACTTTATATTTTCTCGTTAATTATTAAACGTACATTATAGAAACATTAATTTAGGTACGTAATTTACCTTCGGAAAATTTTGCGGCCAGTATGGCCACGGTAGACGCAGGTAGTGACATTACAATTACCAGAAACAGTGTGCTGAACATATGCATCCCCAATAAAAAGACTAGATCCTTTGCACTGCAAACGAGAGCATGGAGCTGTGTTGCCAGATGGAAAACACTGCAAGCTATATGTGTGTGTGTGGGTCACCAAGAATTAATAAACACATGCAGATCGATGTCAACCTATATGTATATATGTGTATATATATATATATATATATATATATATATGTATACATGTAAATGAATGATCACCACAAATAAATTACAAGAAAATATGATGAAAAAATATCTCACTTGAGGTCGTCTGTTCCACAGGTGCATTTAATGCAGGTGTTGGCAGTAAGAGCATAAGAACCATTTGGCACGATTAGGCTCTCATTGTACCAGTTCAGATTCGCCGAAGAACATGCTGCATGCATCAATGTTAAGAAACCAAATCAACCAATGTATAAGAACTTTTGCATTTCCTGCCATTGATGACACAATATATATATATATATATATATATATATATATATATGAACAAATTCTAGTCCTGGATATTGTAATATTCATGATGATGAGGCTCTGCAATTTTCAGATGACTTGTGCGCAGGTTCTGAAGATTGAGCACCGGTAAAGGGCAGGTCCTTGGCGGGGAAATTAGCCTCTAGAAAGAGTAGGGAAGGGTCACTGGAAAAATATTCCAAGTCCCGACAAAAAGTTAAGAGTCTCGAGGAGAGAAAAATAAACGGACACGTTTGAATAAAGAAAAAATATCCATCTAACTCATCTCATCATTATATTTTTTTTAATTTTTATATAAAATATAATAAAAAATTTTACATTTTCAAATCTCAATATAATAATAATATTAAAAAATAATATTCTAACAATATCGACATCTTATCTCATTTCATTTCATTTCATCTCATCTCATCTCACTATCTAAACGAGCTCTTAAATGATCCATAAAAATTTGTTGTTGGTCATCGATTTTTGAGGAATATTAAATTGTTAATAGAGAAACAATATTTACAATTTTAGGATGTGCAAGTTTTACGTACTTCCTTTTAAAAAAGTGAGTGAATCTTATATTCATATAAAAAATAATTTTTTAATAATAGATTTCATTTTTTTTTTCGAAGGAAGTGTGTGAGACTTGTATACTCTAAAACTATATCTAGCATTATTCTTGTCAATAAATATTATGTAACTCACTTTATGTATTTATCTATTATCTATATATATATATATATTGTAACGCCCTAATGGAAGACTCAAACCACATGGCCTATATTCCAAAAGGACTAGTCAATGATACAATTGGAGCCCCATTAGAACCTTATAAAGAGCAAGAACTTCTCATTCCTAAGCAATGTAGGATCTCATACACCATCTACCCTTATTCATATCATATGGGATATCACACACATATATATATAAATATATATATTATATCTTGCATTTAAAGTTTTCAAGTTTGGAAAACAACTCGACATGAAATTGATCCAGATATGTCTATTTTTTACATTATTTATCTATCAGCAAACTGACAAGCTAAACCAAATTATTAATGGAAGTGTGAAAAGTACTATCACGAGTGATTTTTTTTTCTTCTTCTGCAAGGTTGTTTGATTTACTTAATTAACTTGTTCTGGCAGCCTTAATGCAGAGTAACTACATTTAGTCAGTCCAATCTATTCACAAGTGAATTATATATATAGCATATCTGAGTAGTTTTTAGTGTTTGTGTTGGCGTCTAGGGATATTCATAATTCTTCTTGCCTTTGGAGATCAAAACATCACACATAGTGGAAGATATAGCGGCTGATTCCATACTGACCAGACTCTATTTTGATCTTGACCAGCAAGTGCAAATCTCTTGAAAAAGGAATATCCAGTACTAGAGCTTAGAACTTGTCCCGAACTTACAAATCCGAAACTTGTACCTACCATTACTTGCTAGCTAGCTATATGTTGTACTGACCTGAAATTGGAACAGCTAGTATGTCTCCAGGATCAACCACAGGTTGTCCGAGCCCATTGATGGCCTCCAAGTCCATGACAGTGGCGCCGAATTCCAGTCCAATGTTGCTCAAGCTCTCTCCTCTCTGCACCACATACGACATGTACACTGTGGTGATCCCATTGTTACTGTTGTCGAAGCATGTGCATGGCAATGGTATCACGAGGCTCTGCCTGCTCAACAAAGGGTTCTTCGCATTGATGCCATTCACAATCCCAATTTGCTCAGCACTAACAAGCCCTCCATATCCATCTGCTATGGATTCTGCAGTGTCAGCTGCTCGAACTATATATTCGGTTGACACAGACCGCCTGATACCATCCACGCAGGGACACGAAATGGGTATTTTCACAAGGGAATTAGCTCGAAGAATTTTGTTTCCAAGGGTTGGTATTGCAGGGGTGATGGAGTTTGTGGCAAGGATATCAGTAATATTTACTTGGAATCGATATGCAATCTCTGAGATTTTGGAGTCAAAGGGTAAGATATAAGAGAGAAGAGAGGTGCATGAGTCTGAAGATGTACATGGTTCAATGACAGATTTTGCATGCATTAGAGAAGGAAGAATGAAGAATATTGAAAGAATGGCCGGGAGGAGTAAAGGAAGTAGAAGTTGCTGCAATAGATTGCTCATTGTGCTAAGTTGCTACCTTCTAGCTAGCTTGGATGATGTTGAAACACAAAAGTGTTGGAAAACTTCATCTTCTGCATTGTTTCAATCATTTTGGACTGAAAAAGCTGTTAGGTGCATGCATTAAACTTGCTGAAAAACAGGGTGGCATTTTGGATAACTGAAGAGAAACTTTGAAAGGAGGATATGATGGTAAGGTAGGGCATCTAACACTCAGGTAGATGTGCTGAGACCAACCAGTCATATATCAAGAGATCACTCAGTAGATTGGGCAATTGTTCAGGCAGGCATGGAAACAATTGGATCATGTAACGCCCCAAATCCGGATGGTCTGGAGACTACTATCTGTCTCTTAAGAACTTATTTTTCAACACAACTAAAATGAAACTCAAATCTTTAATAGCAAATCTCAATATCAAGAGTTCTAAATAACCACATTGAAAACTTCATAAAGTCATTACTGCAGCTAAAATAAACTAAGAAGTCCGTAATCTCTCGGTAGTCATAACAACCCAATCAATAATTTCATAAATCGAACTGAAACTCAAGGTATAAATAAAACTCAAAGACATTAAAACTAAGAACATCAGAAGTCCTTCTTCTACCAACATTTCCTCAGCTTAAACACAAACAACAATCTAATCCAGGTCCTCATTTGGACTCTCCACATCATCTGAAAAATATTATAATGATAGGGGGTGAGTTATCGCAGAAATCATATGCTAGCGTGCAAACATGAGCATTTACAAAGTAGAGCATGCAGAACAAAATATTTTCCAAAGTTAACATGCAGAACATAACATATTTTCAAAAGTAACAGAGCGATGTTTTAAGACAAGTAAAACCCTTAGTGCTTTGGCATAACATAAACTGAGTATCATCATCAGATCAAAACAGAACATCAAACAGAGGAGAGACCATGTTTCACCCCCGTGGTAGGGTTGTGCTAACCCCGGTGGCCAAACCAGGCAGAGATAGAGGTGAAATCTTTCCTTTATTCTTCTCGGAGTCCCGAGTGTGCACACAGGAAAGACTAGAGTAAAACCACTTTGTTTCCAAAGTGGGTGCACTCAGAGACAGAGAAGTTGGTACCAACCCAAGCAGAGCAGAGCATAACAGAGCAGAACAGAGCAAAGCAAAGCAAAGCAGAGACAGAGTCAGATATGAAAACCAGTACACCATGCCAAAGGTTTTCAGATGTTATATCAAAATAATACAGACTACCAAAACAGAATCAGACAGTTTACACACGCTGAACACAAAAGCCAGAACACCTTTATAAATAAATGCACAACTTTTCATCTTCTCAATATCGCTCTTTTTCCAGATTTCAGAAACCACATGACAGAATTTAGCTCATGTCTACACAATGCATGTCAGAACATATTTTTCTCTTTTTCGTACAGATTTCATGAGTATGCAAATAAACGACCGAGGTTGGTTTTGTTTTTTCCAAGTTCTCATTTCACCACAAAAATATGCAAAGTTTTCAGAAAATCAACCTCAGTCTCAAATAATTCGTGTAAGGCCTAGCATAGGAACCCCGCTTACCTGATTCCTACAGCGCATTATCTATGACTTGAAAACAGTCTCTATCCGTCTCGTCACCTATTCATAAAAATAATATAAACTAAATATTAAAGTCCAACAACACAAAATTGGTCTTAGACAACTCCAGACCCAAACTCTAGATCATAATTCAGCAAGTTTAATCAAACTCCAACAGCCAAATAACAATCCGGACAGCCCTCACTTCGACCCAAAATATTCTATACCAATCTCAGTATTGTCCAATACAAGCATCAAGACCAATGCCAATTCAAATTCCAATAACTCACACTTATTCCAACAGTTCGCAGTCCCAAACAATTACTAACAATTTAACCAACACTAAACAAAGCACACTTCTTCCCATTCAGAACTCCATAACAGAAAATATAAACTAATACCTCCAAAAATTAAACTGCACTCGACAAAGAAAATTAATTCCTCTCTAAATATTCTCTCAACCATCAATCCAACCGACCCCCCTTACTCCTCGGACTCAATCCGGCACAACCAACAAATTCACAGTAAATAAGAATTAGTGCAGAAATACTTTTAAATCTCAAAAGTTCTTTGGGAAAAATACTTACAATGCTATAATATAATTTTTGAAAGATCACGGAGGTGCTAGAAGCGGCAACGCAGCAACAAAACAGTGCCAAATGCACTGTGGCCATGGGTCTCAAAAACCCACTTTTGAACGGTTGCAAATGAAGACCCGAGATTGATAGGGTAGGGCTTAGGGATGTCGGTGAGGCTAGTGGTGGTGGTGGTTGGCCGTGGGTGGCGGCGCAATAGTCGGTTGAAGTGCAAAAACACCCAAAACGGAATGTTGATGGTGGGACTTCACCGGTGACAGATCGGAGGTGGGGTTGGGTCCATTGGGTTGCTAGAAGGTCGAGGATGATGTGGTGAAGAGATGGTAGCCGGAGGTGGCGCGATGGTGCAAGGAATGCCGTGGCTTCAAAGGGCTCGTGGTGGCTAATGGTGTGGCGCCCCCAATCCCCCTTATAAAAATACACGGGGATCGAGACACCAGGATGGTGACAACACGGTCACACATCCCAACGAAGTGCCAGTGTGTGTACATGCAACGGTGTACAATTAAAAAAATAACGCAGCGGATAGTCAACTAAGTACCAGAATTTAAAATACAATTTAAATATCCGAAGAGGTTTAAAAGCAGTTATACAGTCATCCCAAATAAATTACAAAAGGCAATATATAAATTGATAAAATAAGAAACTTGATAAATAGGAGCAATCCCAGATCACTCCACCAACGGAGCCAAGCTAAGGCTCAACATCCTCATCTGCATCAAAATCTGCGATACCATAAAATGGTACCACAGGTAAGTATAAACCAAATAACTCTCAGGATAAAAACATATTAATGCAACCAACATGCATTCATATGACAAAATACACTTAGCCATAAAATACCATTTTTCCAGAAAATGATTCACACAAAACAAACCCTTTATCGGACACTGTAGGCGGGAATCACAGGCGGGACTCTACCACCGTCCCTGCTTACCACCATCCCTACCGCGTGCACCGTAGGCGGGAATCACAGGCGGGACACAACCACCATCCCTGCTTACCACCATCCCTACCGCGTGCACCGTAGGCGGGAATCACAGGCGGGACTCTACCACCATCCCTGCTTACCACCATCCCTACAGTTCCTTTCCACACAATGAATACTTAACACACACAACGAATACTTAACAGAGCACTGTAGGCGGGAATCACAGGCGGGACTATACCACCATCCCTGCTTACCACCATCCCTACCGCGTGCACCGTAGGCGGGAATCACAGGCGGGACTCTACCACCATCCCTGCTTACCACCATCCCTACAGTCTCATTTCCTTTTCTCAAACCAGTCAAACCAATCGTTTCAAACACCCTCAAAAATCATTTCTCGCATGAAAACCCAGTTTTCTTTACAAACACATGAACATGTATGCATTCATGCGAAAACCCAATTTTCAGTTACAAACATGATCATGCATGAAATAATGAGATGTACATATACCAACAGAAATCCACAACCAGTTCACAGTTAAAAAGAGTTAGTGCAAAAATATATTTAAATCACAAAAGTTCTTTGAGAAAATACTTACAGTGCAATATAGCAATTTCCGAAGGATCACGAAGTTGCAAGTGGTGATGTCTGAGCAACACCACAGTGTAAAATACACTGTGGCCGTGGGTCACAGATGCCCACTTTTCAATGAAGACAAACGAAGACCCAAAAATGGTAGGGTAGGGCCTAGAGAGGTCGGTGAAGCCAATGGTGGTGGTGGTTTGCCGTGGGTGGCGGCGCAAGGGGCGGTTTTAGGCCAAAAAAGTGCAAATCGGAAATGGACTTAGTGTGGCTTCACCGGTGACGGATCGGAGCTGGGGTTGGGTCCAATGGGTTGCCAAGAGGTCGGGGATGAAGTGGTAGGAAGATAGTGGCCGGTGGTGGAGCGACGGCGGCGCAACGGCGGAAAGAGTGCCGCGGCTTCGTGGGTCTCGTGGGGGCTAACGGCGGCGATGGAGGAGCTGGAAATGGAGGGGGGTGATCGCCGGCCAGTGGGGAAGCTAATGGGAGGGGCGGTGTCGGCCACGAGCGGCGCACGGCGGCGCTGGGTGGAAGAGAAGGAAACGGGCGGAGGAGAGGAGAGAGCTGGACGCGCGCGGGAGAAGGGAAAAATAAGGAAGAAAAAGAAAAAGAAAGAAAAGAAAAGGAGGAAAAGAAAAATAGGGAAAAAGAAATGAGGTCCAATCCTCATAACTTGGGTCACGAAAATGATCCAACGGAAACGATTTTAAAACCACAAGTTAAATAAAATAATTTAAACGTAATGGTAAAGTCAAATTGAAATAATGAAATCCCGCAGTAATTAATTTAAATATTAAAAGCAATTTAAATGCATAACAATAAATAAATATTAAGAAAGCACATAAAAATAATTTTTTCACCAAATTCAAATCATAGAAATAAACTCACTAAAAATCAACCAATTTTAAAATAAGAGGATAAAATTTTGAATCCATAAAAATAATTCATTCAGTAAAAATACACTAAAATACGGGGTGTTACAAATGGCGGCACAAGGGAGGCTAAGATTGGAGGGGGGAGGTCGCCGGCGGGTGGGGGAGCGGCTGGGATGGGCGGTGTCACGCACGGCGGCGGGTCGAGGGCAAACGGCGGACGCACGGGAGAGAGAAAGAGAGAGAGGCGCGGGAGGGAGAAGAAATAAGGAGAAAAAGAAAAAAAGAAAGAAAAAAAGAAAAGAAAAAGAAAAGGAAAAGAAAAATAGAGAGAAAAGAAATGAGGTCCAATCCTCATAACTTGGGTCACGAAAATGATCCAACGGAAACGATTTTAAAACAGCTAGTGAAATAAAATATTTCAAACACAGTGATTAACATGAAAATAATTAATTAAACCCAATATTAAGTTAATTTGATTTGAGAAGAAATTTAAACGCATAAAAATAATTAATTTAGAGAAAGTACTTCAAAAATAATTTTTCGTAAACTAAAAATCATAAAAATAACACAACTAAAAATTCAACAATTTTAAAACAAGAGAATAAATTTTAAATTAATAACAAAAAATCTTTTAATTAAAAAATATACTAAAATATGGAGTGTTACAGATTATGTCAATCAAGTCCTTCTCCAGATCATGTAAAAGGCAAAAACATAATAAATTAAAAACAAATGATGATAATTAGTACAACCAAGTTGACATATTCAGCCTCATCTAATTACCTATGAATATGGACTTCATTTGTCTTATTTCATGTCAAACACAATCGGGTGGGTCATGTCAAAGAAGAAAATGAAAAGAGCCATGAATCACACAAGTTCCCATACCCATAAAGAGTCCAACCTACTCCTCGATGATCTGATCTATTTGTGTTTACAAGATTATATGCAAGACCTCTAGGTTTAAGGCCTAAAATGTTGAACAATAATCTCATATTATCTGTAGATAAGATCTTAAACATATTTATAAAAAATGAGCAATCCTCTCTTGTTGAACCGGTTTTATGAGATGAGGTTTATGAATTTTTTCATAGTATCAGAGCTTGTAATAGGAAGAATGGAGACCCACACTATTAATTCCGTGACAATGACTAGAAAAAATACTGACCTACACATGAGGGAGGGTGTTGAGGAATAATCTCACATTGCTTGTAGACAATGTCTTGAGCATATTTATAAAGAATGAACAATCATCTCTTATTGAACTGATTTTATGATATGAGTTAGGTCTATAAATTTCTTTATAAAACACACTTATCATTATTCTATTTTTCTTTTTTGTTTGAACTAAATTGACTGCTTTGGATCAGTTGATATCTGAGTAATTGACCGCCCCAAATCGACGGGTGTCAAGTTGTGAAGGTGAAAAATGGATACCTAGGAGCGAAGACAAAGATAATGAAAGAGATCGAACGCGTGCAGATATGATCGATGGATGAAATTAATTAGGATAACATGACTAAGGAAGATGCATGCAAGTGTGGGCACACGCACATGCCAATCCGGTCATACATGTTGGATCTGTAGCGCAATGATACATTATAATATTAAAAAATAAATTATAATATTAAAAAATTACCCTTCATTTTATATAAAGTTATAAAATAGTTACAATTATTTTCTTTGTCGACAAACTCTACTTTGATACATAGGTTCCAACTAGTTATAATGATAGTTTTCTAAAATATAAAAAGGTCAAATTATCTTTAAATGCATTCATTATCTCTCTTTATTATGAAAATTTAGGATGATTAGATATTGATGTGATTTTAAATAATTAAATAATAATAAAAATAATAATAAATAGTAATAAAAAAATTATAAATAATTTATAAATAATATTGAATTAAGTAGTATGAGGTGATGTCAAATATAACCTTAAAAGTTCGTCCAAAAATGTCAAAATTATATTAAAAATTGAGGAGGATGAAGCTTCTTTGGGAGAACATATCATTTTATCTCAATATCTAATAAATTTTATGTTTGCAAATCAATTAAATTATATGGATCAATATGACCATGATCCATTTAATTAAATGGTCATAGTAAAATTTTAAGAAAATTCGTATAAATAACGAGCACTATGACATGATCTATATTATCTATTTAATAATAAATTTTTATTAGATTAATTTAAAAATAAAATCTATTTAACTTATTTTAACTTGTTAAATCTATTTTAACTCGCTTAATCTGTTTAACATAAATGACTTGAACTAACCCATATATTTATATCTCATACATTCATAATTATATTAATCATTTCTAATTAAAATTAGATTCATAATAAGATATTTTATAATTAATATCAAAACTAATAATATTTTCATCCAATAATTAAATAGCCAAATAGTAATATTAATAGGATTACTTCAAATAATTAGGATCAGGTCTTGTAAAAGGTTTTTACTTTTGTCGTTACTCTGCTTCGTGTGTTTTATAAATTCATCTCAATTTATTATTTTAATTTTTTTAAATTTTAATATAAAATATAATAAATTATTCAAATTTTTTAAATTTTAAAATAAAAATAATATTAAAAAAATAATATTCTAATAATATTTTATCATCTCAATTCAATTCAATTAAAATTACGTTTAAATATTAAATTGAATTGAGTTAAAATGATAAAATATTATTTTTTAATATTATTATTATTTTAAGATTTGAAAAAATTGAATTTTTTTAATATTTTATATTAAAATTTTAAAACACTAGAATAATAAATTGTGATGAATTAAGATGAGTTTACAAATTAAGCTAACTCAACATTCAACCTAATTTTTACTACCGTACCAAACCCACATAAACCTACAAAACCGTCGGAACAACAGCCACTCCGCCGGTCAAAAGCCGTCAGAATCTTTATCCCGCACACCACCATCTGAATCTCCGGCACCATGACTCGAGGCCACCACCAAAAACCGCCTCCGGAGCCCTCAAACTCACGCGTCGCCAATCAGACCAAGCGCAAGCACCGCCATGCTGACGCTGAAGAATCTCATTGTAGTGATAAGAATAGCAACCGCACTAAGAAGCGCAGAAGTGGAATAGTCTCCGGACTGGAAACCCAAACCCTAATACCCGACTCGCCTCGGATCTTACCCAATTGTAACCGGTTCGACCACTTGAGTTCTTCGCCAAGAAAGCGCAGGAAGAAAAGGGTTAGAAACTCGAGAGCTACAGAGGGTACTTACCGCAAATGGGTTTCCTCTTCCCGCGATTTTTCGGATTGCAAAGGTAATACATGGCTCTAACAGTAAATTCTTTTTTTTTTTTAATGATAACCATAAATTATACATGTTTAAATGATTTTCAATACGTGCAATATTTCCTAGTAAATTCACATCTTTGTTCATAAATTTTTTTTTTGGTTTTTTGCCAGTTAACTTCCGTGAATTTTCAAATACTGGACAAGAAAACGTCTTGACTTAAAGGTGCATAATTTGAACTTGTAGATAAATTCCTATTGTGTTGGTTTACAGTTTGACCGATGTTAATTTGGATTTTTTTTGGTGATCTACAGTCCAGCAAGTTACAAAAAATCCAACTTTAATGAGGTCTTCTAATGGCGTCTTTGATTTGAGAATAAAAAAAAAAAAGAGAGAGAAAAAATACTAATGAATCCTATGGATTTTAGTTCTTTCCTCTTAGTTAGGACCATATGACTACTTTGAAGTTACGCATCAAAACCATGTGGAATCCGAGTGACAACATTTTGACTTGATCAAAGATTGCATTATTCTAGTGATCCTGCAATAAGGTCACTTGAGGATGAACTGATATTCATAATGGAATAATGATTTAACTATACTTTGGAACTAACAATAAATGAATATGGATTATCTATCTATCTGTGTGTGTTTGTGGTGGGTGGGCATGGTGGGCTAGACACATATTTATCACTTTTGTTATGCCATAACCATTTTCATCTCCTCTGCAGATAAGCTTGTGATTGTTTCATACAATATACTAGGTGTCAACAATGCATCAAACCATCCAGATTTGTATTGTAAAGTCCCTCCCGAGTTCTTGGAGTGGGATCAGCGAAAAATCCTTATACATGAGGAGATCAATAATTACAATGCAAGCATTCTGTGTTTCCAGGTAAATTACATTCTTTTCATTGTTTATGCACATATGTATATGCAGAGATAAAAAAAAAAGTGGTTTATCTCTCTGTACACATGCAAAACTTTCCTCTCTGTACACATGCAAATTTTGACTTGTCGGTGATATTGCTACTAAGATGGCAGTTGCTAGAGAGTTAGTGGTAGAGTCTAAGTTGATAGTGCTTGTGAAGGATGGAGGTAATCTGCGTATTTTAGAACAGGGTTGGAAGGCGAAACATGAGGTGCTGGTGGGACTCAATACAACTAAGTGGTTTGTGAAAGTGTTGGAGGAGTGCCTGAGAGGGGGAAAGAAGGAGGTGTACTCGGTGATAAGGGAGAGCTATCGAAGCTTTGTTGCTCAACGGTGTGGGAATAGCCATGGGCGGTACTTGTCAATCGCAGAGTACGGTCAGGCGGGAAGAAAAGTTTTGCTCTGTTTCCCTGAAGGTGAAGATGCGTGGGGATGGAGAAGGCTGAAGGAAGTTGTTTCGGAGATGGCCCATTCCAAGGGAAACAGGGATGGAGCCGTCGTAGGAGCTCAGGTGAGCAGAGTGGCAAGGGGGGCGAATGCTTTTGAACGATTTCCTTTAAGGAGGTAATCATGGCGGCGGGACCAAGGCACGCGTAGAGGAAGGGTGAAGGAGGTGCCAGCCATTCTAACAGGGTGGAGCGTCAGCCCCGCATCATGTACGGGGTGCAGAGGATGGCAGGACGTATGCTGGGCAGTAGGCATGGGAGACCTAAAGACATTTGATGGATTTGCAGGGATAGTTGAGGAAGTTGCAAAGGGAGATGGAGGAAGTACGTTGGCACGTCGGGCTGAAAAAGGAAAGAAGTGGGAAACGGGATAAAGGAAGGGGAAGTAAAGGATGGGGCTCAGGGTATTCAAATGAGACTCATGGGCCAAGATGGTGTATGAAGGCTGGGCCTTAACCTCAGCGCAATCCGAATCCCGTTGGAGGGCTGGATAAGGCAGCCATGGTCAGGGCCCAGCCCACGAGCCAACTTGATGGCAACTTGGCCTTTTCGAGTGGAGGGTTCGTTTTTGGGCCTAGGCTTCTTCAACCCAGCAATGGCCTGTCCCATTGCAACGGATATGTGGAGAGCATATCCGAGACGCTGCCGTTCTCGTCGTCGGTGGAAAAGGTAGCTGCATGTCCACAGACACTGCCGACGATGTTAGTGGGTGATGCCAATGATGTCCCCGCGGCGGTGTGTGAAAAGTGGGAACAGTTAGTTCTGATGAAGCAGGCTTCGGGCTCTCTGTCGAGTTTGGAAGGTCTCTCTCTGTCGATGGGAGGACAGATGGCACCGATAAGTCCATAAGACATGGTTTTGGGTTCGATGGAAGTCTTTGTTCGACCAGATCTCGATTTTGAGGGGGAGGTTGAAGAGGGGGAGGGATTTGAGGATCTAATGCACTCGGTGGATGGTGATCTGGTGTTCCCTGATGTCTGTGGACAGTTGGGGTTGGATGTTATTTCTTTGGATGGCGAAACTCTCGGAATTCAGAGTATTAGGATGGAGGAACCTGTCCCGTTGAATTTCTGCTTCCCGGCTCAATCAAATGTTTCAGATTGGGTCTTTCATAAAGTGAAAGAGAAAATTTGTGGGGATTGAGTGTGTTGGCTATGAGGATCAATTTATAGCTTTGTTCTCATCAATTGAAGCGGGACATAAACAAAAAACTAAAGGTGAATCGAAGATGCATAGGGAACTCAAAAAATTGACTTGGTCAATGAATACGGAGGGCAGTTCTAGCAGGGGCAAGGGGAAAGGGAAGGGGCTGGCCGTTCCTCAATGAAGCCCAAGATAGTGTCGTGGAATGTCCGTGGACTAAATGAGATCAATAAACGTCTACGGATTAGGAACTTGCTTCGGGAGTGGAAGGTTGATATTGTATGCTTGCAAAAGACGAAATTGAAAATGATTAATAGGAGAATTATTTGGAGTTTATGGACTGGAATACATGTGGATTGGGTGTTCTTGGCCTCTAATCGGGTGGTGGGAGGGGTTGTGGTGATGTGGGATCGACGGGTGGTGGAGAAGGTGGAGGATTTTATTGGACAGTACACGGTAGCTTGCTCGTTTAAGTGTGTCTCTGATAACTTTCTGTAGGCTTTTGCAGGTGTTTATGGTCCCAATTTAGATATAGATCGAAGATTGCTATGGGAAGAGCTAGCGGGGGTTCATAACTGGTGGGAACTCTCGTGGTGTATAGGGGGAGACTTTAATGTTGTAAGATTCCCAAGTGAAATTTCTGGAAGTAGAAGATTGCGGCCAGCTATGGAGGAGTTCTCGGAGTGTATCTTTGACCTGAACTTAATGGACTTGCCACTAGCCGGGGGTATTGCTACTTGGTCTAATAACCAGTCATGGATTGGTTCTTAATTTCACCAGAATGGGAAAGTCATTTCCCGGATGTATGGCAAAAGCGTATGCTCCGTATTGGATCGGATCATTGGTCTATTTTGCTTGATTGTGGAGGAGTTCGTAATGGTCGTCGCCCTTTTAAATTCGAGAATATGTGGTTAAAATCGGAAGGGTTTGTAGATAGGGTCAAACAGTGGTGGTCTTCCTATCAGTTCCAAGGTACTCCCAGTTTCATTTTTGCGGGTAAATTGAAAGCACTTAAAAGAGACTTTAAAGTATGGAACTTGGAGTCTTTTGGCAATATAGGGGAAAACAAAAAAATAAAGCTATTGGAAATTCAGGAGATTGAGAGGCTTCAAGAGGTTCAACCACTTACCCAAGAAGAACAAGATCGGAAGTCTGTGCTGGTTGCAGATGTGGAGAGGATGATATTACTAGAAGAGATATCTTGCGCCAAAAGTCCAGGGCATTGTGGTTACGGGAAGGAGACCGAAGCACGAGTTTCTTTCATAGAATTGCAAACTCGCATAGGAGAAATAACAATATTGAGATGCTGAAAATCGATGGGGTGGAGTGTAGAGATGAGCAGGTAATCCACAATCATGTTGTTGACTTCTACGAGAACCTACTAACAGAGCAAGTGGGATGGCGGCCTCCACTGAATGGGATGGTCTTTGATACCATCGGGTCGAGCGATGTGATACGCCTAGAAAGGGAATTTGAGGAGATAGAGGTTTATGAAGTAGTGAGGAAAATGGCTAGGGACAAGGCTCCAAGACCAGATGGTTTCTCTATGGGGTTCTTCCAAGATTGTTGGGAAGTGCTAAAGGAAGACCTCATGAAGGTGTTTAAGGAGTTTTTCTTGGCTGGAAAATTAGAAAAAAGTCTTAACACCACTTTCCTTGCATTGATACCTAAGAAGGTGGCGGCTACGGAGATCAAGGAGTTTCGGCCGATTAGTTTAGTGAATGGGGTGTATAAGATAATCTCTAAAGTGCTTGTGAACAGACTGAGTGAGGTGATGGGTAAGATTGTTACGAAGCCTCAAAACGCCTTTGTAAAAGGTAGACAAATCCTGGATGCAGTGCTAATAGCCAATGAATGCCTTGATAGTAGTCTGAAAGTTGGGAACACTGGGATCATGTGCAAACTCGATATGGAAAAGGCATATGACCATGTCAACTGGGATTTCCTGCTTCATTTGTTCAGTAGGTGTGGTTTTGGGGAGCGATGGAGGGAGTGGATCCATTGGTGCATAGGCACGGCAAAGTTCTCTGTGTTGGTAAATGGATGTTCAGTGGGTGTTTTTCATAGCTCACGTGGTTTGATACAAGGGGATCCGTTGTCACTCTTGTTGTTTGTCATAGTTATGGAGGCCCTAAGTAGGATGCTCTCGGCTATGGTTGAAAATGGCTTTCTAAATGGAGTCCCGATCGGAATCCCGGATAGGAGTACTATTAATATTTCTCATTTACTGTTTGCAGATGACACACTTATTATGTGTGAAGCAAAGCAAAACCAGATGCAAGTTCTGAAGGCCTTACTCTTTTGCTTTGAGGCAGTTTTTGGTTTGAAGGTGAATTTGGAGAAATCAGAATTGGTGCCAATGGAGGAAGTCTCTAACATACGCCAGTTGGCTCGAACATTGGGGTGCAAGATAACCTCCTTTCCTATGACTTACCTGGGACTCCCGTTGGAGAGTGCATCGAGGGCGCCTTCGGTCTGGGATACAGTGATCGAGAAAATAGAGTAGAGATTGGCGGGGTGGAAGAGAATGTACTTGTCGAAAAGTGGAAGGATTACCTTGATAAAAAGTACACTTTCAAACCTACCTACTTATTTTTATCTCTTTTCCCAATACCAGCTAGTGTGACGAACCTTATTGAGAAGCTCCAACATGATTTCTTGTGGGGGGGGGGGTATGTGGGAGGAGTTCAAGTTTCACCTGGTAAAGTGGGAGCAGGTCTGTCGTCCTATCTCAGGAGGAGGTTTGGGGGTTAGAAATCTAAGGGTATTCAATCGAGCATTATTAGGCAAGTGACTGTGGAGATTTGCGAGGGAACTAGACAATCTATGCAAATTGGTGATTGAGAAGAAATATGGTGGTTTATGGGAGATTGGTGTACTAGAGAAGTCAGGGGGGCATATGGAGTTGGTTTGTGGAAATACATAAGAAGAGGATGGGGGGTGTTTAGCCGTTATGTTAAGCTTCAGTTGGGTGTGGGCTCGAGGATCAAATTCTGGAGAGACGTTCGGTGTGGCAATAGGGCTCTACAAGATTTGTATCCTTCTCTTTTCCAGATTGCAAGTGCTAAGGATGCTTCAGTGGCGGAAGTTATGGAGATATCGGGGGGACAGATCCTTTGGAACATTAATTTTAGTAAGGGCGGCACAGGATTGGGAAATAAGCACCCTTAAAGATTTCTATGGCCTCATATATTCTATGAGACAAAACAGGCGGCAAGAGGATGTTATATGGTGGACTCTAGCAGACAAAGCTACTTTTTCCATTCGTTCTTTCTATAAGGCCCTTTCTCAAGAGTCTAATACTCAGCTCTCTTGGAGAAAGATCTGGAGACACAAGGCACCTCCTAAAGCTTCTTTCTTTGTATGGACTGCTTCTTTGGGTAAAATACTCACCACTGATAACTTGAGGAAAAGGAGGATTATTATTGCAAACTGGTGTTGCATGTGTAGAGGAGGGGGAGAGTCAGTAGAGCATCTCCTCTTGCATTGTGATACAGCAAGGATTCTCTGGAATGAGGTATTCGCTCGACTGGATATGGCCTGGGTTATGCCAAAGACCCTGGAGGCAGCTATGGCTAGTTGGTCAAACATAAGAGGCAGGCAACCAATTAAAGCAATTTGAAAGATGATCCCTCTTTGCATTATGTGGTGCTTATGGCAAGAGTGCAATGAGCAGACTTTCGAAGACCAGGAAAGATTGTCGGAGGAGCTTAAAGTTTTATTTTTTAGAACTCTTTGTAGTTGGGCTATTGCTGTGGATTTTAATGGCATGGCCCTTCATGATTTTCTTGCCTCTAATGTGCCTACCTACTTAGGACATCAGAGTTGTGTACTGGCTTTGCCTTTCTTTGATCAATATAATTTATTTATTTATCAAAAAAAATGTATATGCAGAGTTGTTGTTGTTGTCTGTGTGGTTGTTTGTGAGCGTTTTAAATTATCAAAAGGGAATTGAGATAACATTTTTTTCTTGTTCTTTGACATTCATTGTGAACTTTTATGACATTTATACATAGGCTTTCCTAGACTTAAAAGGTAATTCGCTCAAATTCCTTTATGAATGGTGGATGATATTAATCTCATACAGTTGCAAGAGTTGGATTCTTATTTGTTAACAAACCTAAAGCTATTGGTTTGATATCATGAGAAAAACAATTACTTATAAAAAAAATATATATATCATGAGAAAAGCAATTACTGTTATATAGTGTTCCTTGATCTCTTTTCATCATGTTTTTTCTATTTGAGCCAGTTGTTTGCAATACTGTGAATGCTTCTCATTTTTTTGAAGGGAAAATGGGTGAGCCGTACTCTGTTTTGTAGCTTCTCTGTGACTCTGTCTTTAGGAAGTTGAAAGTTGAAAGTTGAATCTGCTTTCTAACAATCGTCTAAGATTCTTATCATATCAGCTACATATTCAACGGCACTTGAGATTGAGGCTTATTACAATGGTTTTTTTTTCTTTTCCGTTTACATTCTCATACCCACTCTCATGGTAGCAGGAGGTTGATCGTTTTGAAGATTTAGATGATCTTTTTCAAACAGAAGGTTTTGTAGGTGTTTTCAAGGTAAACTAAGGTATTTTTTATGATTATGTCTAGTCCAACTACTGTGTTTTCGTTCTGAACTCCAGATTAGTTACTTAAAAATGATTTACAGGCTCGAACGGGTGAAGCATATGATGGGTGTGCAATATTCTGGAAAGACAAATTGTAAGGCCTTGACCCTTTTGTAAATTGCGAACTCCTTTTGTCTTACTATAGTCTTAACTTATAGCAATTCAAGTAATTAGTTTTATCATGCAACTCATCTGTTATTTATCTTATTGGAATTAACTTTTTTGTTCACCTCTTTTCTTTCTTCTTTTATTACGGTAAATTCAAACTTCAAACATCTAAAAAGAAGCATGGAGGCATTTCCATTTTTTATTTTGAGCTTGCATCTCACCAACTTGCAACTTCAGTTTTATAGCTAAAGAGCACATCTTTTGCAGTAAGCTTAATTATTCTTGTTCATTATCATTTTCATCATATTGAATATTTTAATTTTACCAAAATCATATTCGGAACAGATTTACCCTTTTGCATCAAGAAAACATAGAGTTCAGGAGTTTTGGCCTTCGTGACAATGTTGCTCAACTGTGTGTTTTAGAGGTATGCAGAGTTCAATTTATTGTAATCTGGTTTTCCTTTGATCTCTTCCGCTGGTGTTAATTTGTATAATCTCTTCTGATGGTTTACTTTTATGGCCTGATGCTTTGACGTAACTTTATTGGCTATGGTTCTTAAATACAAATGGCGTTTCTCAGTTTGCTGAGAAATGCATGTAGACACTCTGGCATTATCCAATTCTTTTTACTTGTTGTCCTTGTATTTACTTTTATTTCTGTGATATCTTTTGTATTATTCTACTTGCTTTCTTGTTGCGGGAAATCCTTTTATGCTTCAGTTTGGTCATATGTTTTCCTTTTAGATGTTATACTTTTTTTTTATAAGTAACGGTTTTATACATTTATATTCTCTTTTTTCATACACAGCTGATTCAGAATCAATCAGAGTCCAAATATACCCAAGCATCCATGTAAGTTATATTTTTTTATGCTTGTATTTGTTGTGTATTTGCGTAAAAAATCTCATGCAACTGGGGAAAAAGTATGAGCATTGTGAAATTTGATATCTTACTTCATTGGGGCTGAACTGAGAAGCGATGAATCTCATGTGTGTCTCTATCATTTTACACCATTTTATGCTTTCTATTTTAATTTATTCTTCTTATAAAAATGTAAGTTATTGAAAAGTACTGGTTCAAAAAGAAAAAAAAAGAAGAAGCTGGAAAGTCTTCTACCGAGCCTGCTTTGAGAACCCCCTAGAGTCTAAGGATAATATATTATGGGAGAGACCTTCAACCCATCCTTTATATTTTTATAAAGGAACACAATTTCACCCTCACCTGTGCATATCCTGAAGAAGTTTTGCTGCTGGAAAATGTAGTATTTGAATCCATGAACAAAGTTACTTTTTGCTTTGTCATTGACAGTTTAACCTGAAGGTTGCAAAACTTTTCTTGCACGCTCGAGAAAAAGAAAATCGGCACCACAAAATTTCTACAAGAATTTTGCCTTCTTGTTCGCTCATACTGTTTGACATACCTTGCTGATTATACGAAGCAAGGTTTTATTTCATATGTAATCTGTTTTAAACTATTATTATTCATAAGATTTACTTTTACTTAATAAAAAAAAGAAAAAGATTGATATATGTACGTGTGATTTTTCCTCAAGTACTGTACATAATTTGTCATAACAAATCAATATATTAGTCTGTTGTCTATGTTATTTAGGAGAACATATTGCCACTTTAATCACTGACTTAAGCACACAACGATAGGTCTTCGCCCATTCGAAATCGAAGATTACTGGTTGGAAATATACATGTACTCTTCAACCCAAATCGTGGAGACATCAAGCTAGGTCAGGTACTGACTGTTTTACTCACTGCAAAAAAGGCAAAATTCCTGTAGAATGTTTTCAGTTTATACGATTGGGGATTCTCAAGGGTTTATAGTTCCCTTTCCCCTCTCTGCTTGTACATATGTGCTGTGTGTGCAAGTACCTGTGCGTCTGTTTTTTATTTTTCTTAATTTGTTCTCCCTTTTTTGGGAATGGAAATAGTGTCAAATTGTATCTTTGAACTCATGGTTGTGATGCCATGATATTCCGTTGCATCAACTTGCTAGAAAAGAACAAGGATATTTTGATTTTCAATCAGATCTCTGTATGCTTCTTATTTTGACTCTGGGAGTATGTTAGCGTCCAATCTACAATGCTGTAGGTCCGAATGTTTCTTGAAAGAGCTTACAAGCTATCACGGCAATGGGGTGACATCCCAGTAGTAATTGGCGGGGATCTAAATAGCATTCCGCAGGTGAGATCTAGCAAGGACATTATTGATCAAACAGTTTGAGATACAATGCGAAATCTAAATTTCATTATCACTTTATTATATCTTAAGTTTTCTTTTCATCCTGTGGTCAGAGTCCAATTTATCAGTTTCTGGCCTCATCAGAGGTGAGTTCTCGTTCTTCTAGTTGGTCAAGCCAGTAATCCATGTATGTTTGTGTTTCCGGGGGGGGGGGGGGGGGGGGGGGTGTGTCTTATATGACTTGCTTAAGTTGCTATATTTTTTTGCAGTTGGACGTCCAACTACATGACCGCAGGAAAATTTCAGGACAGCTTGAATATGCATCTCAGTGTAGAGACTTCAGATTTCAGAATGAGAATGCAGCCAGGTATTTTCTGGAATTCCTGGCGATTGATCTTGGATTCTTGGTCATTAAATTGATGCGACATGGACTTAAAACAATTTAATCTCTAAGTTCCATTTCATCTTAGCACCTATATGTTCAAATAAATATATAATTAAATTGAGCACAGTAATCAGATATGTAAATTAGATCCTTTGAAATTTAGAATGGGGGTGTTTTTCATAACAAAAAGCATTGTAATAAATCAAAGGAGAGCATCTGCTTGTGTGTGTGTGTGTACATATTTATGTATGTATGTATCCTGTTTTTTGGAAAGAAACTGCGGTTCTGAGTCTCTCGCCCACTGCCAGCGGCTGGAGTGACCCAGTAGGTGGAAAAAAAGGTTCACTCTTAAATATGAACAGAATTATGAAGAGACATTCATCCTTCACCCTTTCTGTATTTTTCATGGAAGTGTACTTTAATAAAATACAAGGCAAGTTTCCATTGCATCTTCAATGTTTATGGTATGGTGGAAAATATTAAGCAATTCATGTTATTTGTCATCACTATCACAGTTACTATAATTTGATGGGTTTATATCAGACGTGGTGCTTGGATGCCCATCCCAAAGCCATTGTTGTATAGATGGAGTGATGAAGAATTAAGGCTTGCAACCGGTATTGGAGGAGTCACCCATGTTCAACACCAATTAAAGCTCTGCAGTGCATATATTGGGGTTCCTGTAAGAAGCCTGTAGGCTGTATCTTCTCATAATTTCTTGTATAGGTCAAATTTTCAAGTTCTGTCGGGATATTGCAATTTACTTATTCAAGGGAAGTAGATATGTACTTGATGAATCTTGAGGTTGATGCCTGACACAAGTGAGACCATGAATACTGCAATCTCCTTAAAGAAGAAATTTGTATGATTGACACAGACATGTATGTCAGTGTCTTGCACAGGAAGTCTTCCAAAATATTTGTGATAGCAGTTTCTTTTTTACACGTCTCCTGTTCAGCTAAATATTTTCCTTTGTGTATTTCTTTTCGTTTTTTATCGTAATCCGTACTTAAATGATGCAGGGAAGCTCTAGAACTAGAGATAATCATGGGGAACCCTTGGCAACGTCATACCACTCTAAGTTTATGGGAACAGTTGATTATATTTGGTAGTTCAATTTTACCAAAAAAATAAAATTATATAATACCATGTTTTCCTCTGAAGATTTTGTTAATGATGTGTTTGATCGACACAGGCATACAGAAGAACTTGTTCCTGTGAGAGTTCTCGAGACCTTACCCATTAATAGTTTAAGAAGAAGTGGAGGGCTCCCAAGTGAGGTACCTTTCATCTCTGTAACTACTGAGCTTGATCTATCACGTCATACTTAAATTATGTAAATATTTTGTTTGAGATACTTCTCTTGCAATATTATGGGAGTTTTTTTAAATTGGCAACAAATTTTACTTTAGCATCTTAATTCTTCAAAAAAAAAAAAAAAAAAACAAGTGGATTTGGATATGGCCATTTCTGCATCGGTCACAATTCTTTTTTTGATATGGCCATTTCTGTATCAGTCACAAACTCAATTATGCAACTACAGTTTAATTGAGAGCATTTGGATATGACCATTTCTGCATCAGTCACAATTCTTCTCCAGGACTTTTGGAAGAGTATGCTCTATAGTTTTTACGTGCGTAAGACACGGGTTGTACAAGGAACAGCTGGTGGACAGTGATAGTAATTTCAATTTCCTGGACCACCTCATTTTTGTCTTTAATTCAACGAAGTGTAAGCAACATAAAATTTCAGCTAATAGGTGGAAAGGAGAAGATATCATAAATGATGTCTAGTAGCTCTTTTTTCTTATGGAAAATTATTAAGTACTCCGGAAGTATGGCTGATGTGGTACTTCCATCCTATCATAAAATGTCATGCTGTTAAAATTACTTTTATTAGCACTAATATTTAATGACATTATATCTTCTAATAGGATGAGTGTTACAGTGTCTGTATTCTTAGAGTTCCTAGTAGTTACTTGTTTTTTATACTACGATAATGGTTTGGGGTCCTGACGGCTAGGCAGTCACGTTACAATGCAAGGATTTTTTTTTTTTGATACAATTGTGTGTGGGGGGGTTACTTTGCATGGATATACACCAAATGTAGCATATGCTATTCATCTAGGGTTTTGTAGTTTTTTATGCAAATTGTTTGTGACATCACTGAATGATGATTGGCCTATATTATCTTTCGTCTAACAGACGAGGCTAGCCATTTAAATATATGCAGTTATAAATGATGTGAGCTTGTTACATGATCTGTGGTCTCCGTATAAGGCTGGATTCATGAAGTATCAATGTAAATTTGCAGAAATGGGGCAGCGACCATCTTGCTCTCGTGTGCGAATTGGCTTTTGCAGATGATGTCAAAGGAACCGAATAGTGCTGCTTCTGAATCGACCCCGTGCACCGGGGTGTGTACACTCTGCAAAGCTCTATTCTTGGAGTTCCAAAGGTTTTGGGAACCAGCTATATGCCACGTTTTGATGGTGGTACTTCTTAGGCATTGTTTATTCTGTCCTGCAAAGGTGGGGCTCTCCTTGTTTTGCATTTCGGTAGGATTTTCATGTCAAATTGACTTCACCATGTTAAAAGAAGCATTGTAATATATCTGAACAGAATTCATTCTAACAGGAAATGTTAATGCAACTTTGATGCCGCATCCATTCTATGTATGTCCCAATGTAGCCTTGAAACTTTCAATTTTACAATTTATGAGCACGCCATATTGTATTACTGTGCTCATCTGATTCATATACCTTTTATGTGCTGCAATTTTGTTGAGATGGAAGTTTTTCATTTGTGGTTTCTATGCAGTTCTGAACCCTCTTTAATGTGTTTCATGTTTTGAGATGCACAGTAGCTACTGAGCCATTTCACATCTTGAAGCTTGCTGTGATAGCATAGTGCTAAAGTGATATTGTGTTACGTGTTAAGGTTCCGTTTGGATGTTAAGAGTATCTCTGATCATCTGTGAATAGTAGTAAAGTAGTTTGAGAACAATCTACCCTTTAATTGAATCCATTACGGGATAACTTGGGGTAATTCGAGAAATTCCATGTCTACTTTATAGGACACTTCGAGGGATCCTAGGCCTCGGACTGTTTACAAAGTTTACTAACAAAATTGGTTCAATGTTCCATCCTTTAATATTAATATAGAACTTAAAAACGCTTACAAAAAGAGATTTGGATAAAATCAAATACTACTTAATTTATTTAAAACAAAAAAAAACCTAATATTTATTTGGATACAGCGCAATGGAGAGGAGTTGATTGTTGAAGTTCATGGTTTAAGGTGTGCTAGGGCGACAATTCTAGCCCATGCATTTAAAAGGTGTAAAGACGAGAAAAACAAGACACTCACAAATAAAATGGCAAACATCAAATTCAAAGGGGAACTACTTGAATAAGGAGGCCTTCCTCTTTATATTCATGGCAACAAAGAGTGCTTTAGAGCTTTATAATCTTTATATTTTTAAAGTTGATTTTTTTTAATTCGAGATCAGTTTCAATATCGAATCACGTAAATTCTTAATCATTTACTTGTTTTTAGTGCCTTTTAGGCTCCCGTTTGGATTCAGAGTTGATCTCAATTCATTTCAACTCATCTAATTATTACAATTTTTTTAAATTCTCACACAAAATATAATAAACAATTCAATTTTTTTAAAATTTCAAAACAATAATAATATTAAAAAATAATATTTTATTTAACTTTCTTCTCAACTCATCTTATCTCAACTCACTATCCAAACCGCACCTTATTCTTACTCATTTGTGATCAAATAATTTTCACTCGTCTTCCGCCATCTCCCGACCGTCCCATGTTATGGACATAGTTGCATTGCCGAATCATGTTAAATGCCAATTTTCTTATGGGGACGGTGGTGGTGGTTAAAATCTGGGGGTATATGCTATATCATTCCCAATTTTAACTATTATTATTATTAGGCAATGGTCAAATAATTTCTGTTTTGCTGTCCAAATAACTACCACTGAGAGAAGTCTTTTGTGGGGAAGAAAGGGACCTTTGGCACGTCATTGCTTAGCGTAAGTTGGTAGAGAGGGACCAACAAAATCAACATGCCCTTTGTTTGGGGGAAAATTGAAGAGATGATATAGTTGGGAGGATTCAAATCATTTGGTGCGGTTTGGATAGTGAGTTGAGATGAGATGAGATGAAAGTAGAAAGTTAAATAAAATATTATTAGAATATTATTTTTTAATATTATTATTGGTTCTGAAATTTGAAAAAATTGAATTATTTATTATATTTTGTATGAAAATTTGAAAAAATTATAATACTGAGATGAGATGAGATAAGATAAAACATTTCTTGTATCGGCTGACGAAAGAATATGAAATAAATGTAGAAACCAAACAGATTTAAAAGTTGCTGGAAAAAGTCATGCCTCTTGATTACTTCAGGCATTTTTATTTATATGAAAATGGCAGACTTCTAAAACATGGCTGAGTGTTTGCCAGATATATAATCCGCAAACAATATCGTTAAAATTGACAAGCTAAATCAACAACCCTATGCTCTGAGCTCTGTTATTGTAGGTTTAAAGCTTTCACATTTAGTTAAGACTTGAAAGAGATCCATGATTTTCATGGCGGCAGGTGGGGTCCTGGATTTTATCTTGAACTTTGTTATAAAATTTAAAAAGATAGAAAAACAAGTAGAATTTATTATTTATTTTTATATTTTAATACTGTCCACACACCATTATTCTGCTTTTTGGCAATAAACTTCAAATCAAATCTTTCTCAACCTCACTAGTTAAATCCTTCCTCAGTATGGCTCTAGACCTTACTTTCGAGCCAAGCATGTTGAAAATTCAAAGAGTTGAATAAATAATTTGGAAGATAAATGAGTACAAAAACAACAGACAAGGTATCTAAAGAAACTACGACAGACATTGATTCGGAAAAAAATAAATAAAAAATAAAAAATTATTCCATCTTCAAGTGGTTCCTGAAGAATCAAACAATGACATGGTAACTTGGACTTCAAAGAGTTTGTCTCCATTTTGAATTGAGAAATACTTTAACCACAAATAGATTATACAAAAGTAATCTCACAAATTGACGTGTCTTCATATGTTTTGTCAGATTGTAAAGTTACTTTTATTATAAAGTAGATCTAATGGGTCACATGAAATCACGTTAGTTTGTAAGATTATTTTTACTTTGGAATTTCAAATCATATTCTCAATAAAAAAAAATATACATCTATTTTATTCTTAGCAGAAAGTTTCATGCTACAAAGAACTCATATAGAACAAGGGTGGCTGAGAATTAAAATCAGTTTATGGCCTTTAAAGGAACAGAAAAAACTCAAACATACACCTAACTTAGATGCTCATTCAGGAATTTGGGAGACTTTTTGGCTTTAGTAATCCAGTCTCCACAAAATAGCTAAAGCCTCAACAGCTCTACAGGATGTTGTGTTATTATTTTGAAGATGATAGATATAAACTTTCAGGTATGAGTACCTACAATACAAATACTCTTACACTACTTCCTAATTGCAAAACTTAAGGGCATGCCACATCTAGTGTTTCATCAATCCAAGAAAAATCCTGCTTAGCAAAATCAATATCAAGATAAGGAAGATCGCATGCCAAATCATGTTCAACCTCATACTTTGGATAGACATCCATGTCATTCCTACAATCGAAATCTCCGATGAAATCATCCCCGAAGTGCGAGCAGTCATATGAATAACATCCCAACTTAAACTCTTGAGGACTCTCTAATGGCAGCACTACTGGCACCTCTAACAAAGCCGGAACTGATTCTTCTCCCTCCAGAAGTGGTTCTGCATTGCCTTCCTCTTTGATTGGACTTCCAGTTCCACAACCAAGTAGAGCTGAAGCAGAGACATCAAGCACAGATGATGGTGATGGATGATCAGTTGATAATGAATTCATCTTATTCTTCACAAGTAATTGCAATCTTTCAATCTCAAGCCTCTTGTTCTGATAAGCAACAGCAGCCTCCTCGGCGGTGTCATAAGTACCAAGCCACAACCGGCGGCGTTGAAGCGGGTCTCGAATCTCTGCTATATACTTCCCATACTTCCTACGCCGAACACCCTTGTATAAAGGGGACGATCTTAGCACCTTTTTATCATTGAAAACCTTGGCATTAATCCTAGTACTAGTGCTAATTTTTCCCTTGCTTTCATCGGAATTGTTTTGTGGAGAAGTCTCTGCACATGAATAATCATCATATTGGAAATCTGGAAGAGAAATCTCCCTGACAAAGCGCTTAATACCCATTGATTCTTCTTTCTTAAACTCATATTCTTCTTCATCATCGCTTGAAGAATCGGTGGCATAAGGATCATGGTATGTAATACGAATTCTCTTCATAGGCATGAAGTTTGTTTCAATTCTTTTTCTCCTCAATTTCTGATAGTTATTGTCTGGAATAAGATATTGATTCTTGAGGTCTGGCATTGTGGGTTGAAAGCCCAGAGGAAGAAAGTTAAAAATCCGGGAAAAATTTTATCTTTGTCAATCTTGGATATAAAGAAAACCCCAAATCTAGAACCCTTAAAACTCAAAGTGAAAGAGCAGCAATGTTTTCTGAGATAAGCACAAAAGCACTCTACTCCAGAACAAGTCCTGCACAAAAATCTACTCCTTAAAAACAAGACAAAATAGTATAAAGATCCTAAAACCTATCAAAATACTTTCCATGAATACAAAAAGAATGTTGCTTGCTGCATTGGATAATAGAAATACAATAATCAGTATGAAACATAACCAAAGGTCAAACAAAAAAACAGATACCGTTTTGATCTTAATCGCATGGAAAAGGTCGGGGAAGTCTGTGTTTCGGTATGACTATGGCACCAAGATTGCATGCAAAAGGTGAAGAACAAAAGGAGTGTGACAAAAGTTGGGACTAACAGAGACTGAAAATAGAACAACTGGAGCTGCTTCAGTGCTCCATATAGCAGATCAAACCAAGACGACATAAATCCTCTGCTTCTTGGTAAGCCTTCTTCTTGTTAGAGAGAGAGAGAGAGTCTGATATAAAAATAAGCACAGCAAATTTAGAAGGAAACCTTAAAGTTTTCGAACTTTCAAGATTTGCTTCCAGAAAAAACAAAAAGGAAGTAACTTTCAGTCTTTGGTTCTTTCCCAGTTGAGGATGGCTTTCTGGCTGAAAAGCCCATCTTCCTCACCGTTTCCTCTCCTGGATTTTTATCACTCCCTCTCTGCTCGTACCTTTTCCCTCGGGAGGGTGAAATAGATATTTGAAAACTTGTCCATTGGGCTGGAAATAAAATAACAGAAATGATTTTGACAATCGTGAGTATATAAGTGATGTGTAATTATTTTAAAAAAAGTGGATAAATATGATATTTATATGAAAAAAATTAATTTTTTAATAGTAAACTCTACTCTTTTTCAAAATGATTAGATGACGGTTATACACTTCACGATTGTACGTAAGATTACTCATAAAATAATAACGATTGACAAACCGCTTAACATTAATTCGGTCAAATTCGATTTTGACTAGCTTTGTTTATTAATTTTTTTTTTTTAAATAAAAGCATACCTTGTAGTTTTGTTCATAAGAATCAATTGAATATTCATTACAAGCTTTCTCACTCATGATGAGCTAACAATTTGACTAGAACCATCTTTAATCAATACAGTTTCTGTAGACATATCGATAGCTAACTTAGAGCACTAGTAGTGAGCTCAACAAACTTTAGCTAAAATTTGATTAAGAAATCCACTTTTACAAATTTAGCTAGCCACTTTTCAATAATATTAAATAACATGCTCAACAAATTTTTCACTATTCTATTAAAATATTGATTTTGAACTTTTCATTTATTTTAATTCTAATTGTAATTTGAATTTCTCCAACGATTATATTTTTTAACGGCTATATTTTTCCAACGCTATATTTTTTAACGGCTATATTTTCTAACGGCTATATTTCTCCAACAGTTATATTTTCTAACAGATATAATTTTCCAACGGCTATATTCTTCCACTATAAAACATAACATTTCATCAACAATTTCATTCACTTCAACTCAAGTGTCCCTGGGAAACCTTTTCTTTTCATTTCCTCTCAATGGATCGTTCACTTTTTCACAAAATGACACTTATCAATTCAGATTCTGACGAAGAATTTGAGATAGCGAGACAACTTGTGGAAGAAGAAGGATTAAGCTCACGTGGTTCTTCTAAAAAATCATATAAATTCATAAGGCGCGATCGATTGCAAGCCCACCAAAATCTTTTTCGTGACTATTTTGCTGATCCTCCAATCTATCCTCACAAATATTTTCGAAGGAGGTTTCGAATGAATCGTTCTCTATTTCTTCGTATTCAAGTTGCGGTAGAAGCCCATGAACCTTATTTTGTCCAAAGACAAGATAATTATGGAAGGCTTGGTTTTTCTTCCCTTCAAAAAATAATAGCTGCTTTGAGGATGCTTGCATATGGTGTCACGGCTGATTTTATGGATGCATATTTGAAGATTGGAGAGACTACGACATTAAGAAGCCTAAAAATGTTTGTCAAAGCAGTTGTTTCAATTTTTCTGAAGAGTACTTAAGGAAACCCAACAATGATGACATTGCTAGACTGCTTGCAGTTGGTGAAAAACGTGGATTTCTAGGTATGTTAGGGAGCATCGATTGTATGCACTAGAAGTGGAAGAACTGCCCAACTGCTTGGCATGGTATGTACTCTGGTCATATCTACGAACCAACAATTATTTTAGAAGCAGTGGCTTCTTACGATCTACGGATTTGGCATGCTTTTTTTTGGATTACCGGGATCTCATAATGATATAAATGTGCTTGATAGATCATTTATATTTTCTGACCTTGCTCAAGGGCTTACTCCGACAGTTAGTTACACTATTAATGGTCATTAGTATACAATGAGATACTATCTTGCTGATGGCATTTATCCGTAATGGGCAACATTTGTTAAAACCATCTCAACTCCCCAAGGAAATAAGAAAAAATATTTTGCTGCAGTCCAAGAGTCTGCAAGGAAGGATGTGGAGCGTGCTTTTGGTGTGTTTCAAGCACGATTTGTTATAATTCGTGGACCTGCACGGTTTTTTCACATTGAAACACTTAATGATATTATGATGGCATGCGTAATTTTACATAATATGATCATTGAAGATGAACGGGCTGACAACGAAGAAGAAGAGTTCGAATATGAACAGTTGGTAGAGAGCACACATGATCCAGTGTCAACTGGCCCTACACTTGAATTTAGCGAGTTCATTCAACGCCATCATGCTCTTAGGGATAGGAAAATCCATTGTCAACTCCAAGCAGATCTCGTCGAGCACTTATGGCAACAATATAGTGTCTCATAACGAGTTCAAGTCTGTGGTTGTATGTCTATGGTTGTATTAGAGTTTATGGTTCTTGTTCTATGGTTGTATTAAAGAAGCTAACAAACATAAATGTGAATATAACACATCAAGTAGCACCTTCCACCATAAAACATAACCAACAAGTCACAAATAAAACATTACTCCATAAAATACATAACCAACATTAGAGTAAAAGAAGGCAACAAACATAAAACACTCATAAGTTCAAATCACAAATAAAATATTACTCTATAAAATACATAATAGTTAGTTTTTCCTAGTACGACTTGCAAGTATTTCCATTTGTCGTTGAAGATAGTATTGTTGTAGCATTGGAGACATGGTATTTGTATTTAATGCCATAATTCTTTCATCCTCTTTCTTTTCTTTATTCCGTAACTTCTCCCACTCAAGTAGCACATTCTCTTTCTGAATACGCACTTCTTCTTCCCTAAGACTCACTTCCGATTGTCTAAGACTCACTTCCTCTTGCCTAAGACACAACATCTTATTGTCATGATCACGTGCTTCTTGCATAAGTACGATTTTACTCTTTCTAATTTCTTTCATCTCATTTAGTACCACGAGAGAATCGAACTCCGTCATTTCTTTTCTCTTTCGTTTCTCTTTTTTTGCTTTACGGCCAATTGGTCGATCCAAATTTGAAGATACTGCATGAAAATCCTCATCTTCGCCTAAATTTATTGAATTTGGTGTCGAACCATTCGAACTTGGTTTTTTCTTCAGCTTCACTAGTTCCATATGTTCCACCCACTTTGGATGGAATCTCAACACCCGCCAACAATGATCAAAGTTAAAAGTTTTCTTCTTTAACTCTAGGAACATGACCTTTGCTTTGCCAATCTACATACATAAAGCACCATGGTTACTTCATAAGATCAAGTATTTTAATAAATTACTAGCATGTTAAAAAGTCGAAATAAAAGGTGGAGAACATACCTTGTCTTGCTCGTTAAAACCACTTGGATGCATTCCCTCGACTTGTGCCAAGTAACCACAAAACTTATTTACCGCGTGTTGAATTGTCGACCATCGATTCATTAGAGATGAGTAGTTACGTAAAGATTCAAATTTCTTGTTTTCCTCAAAATATTTATGAATTCTTTTCCATAGCATTTGTATGCTTTTGATCTTTTCCTTGCACCGCATCTAATGAAATTTCAAGCCATCCCTCCACAAGAATCAAATCTTCCTCGTTAGTAAAATTATTACCTCGTTGTGGTTTTCGTCCACTCGATTCAACCTCAATAATCTCAACTCGGGGTGGAGAGAGTTGAGATCCATTAATCTCAGTTCTGGCACTCATCAAAAAGTCATTGTTGTTTAAAAGATTGTGAAGTAGGCATCACGGTGAGTGGATGGATCCATTCCTAACAAGAGATGTGAGAATTGATAAAATTTACAACTTAACAAAATGTCTTATAAAATGGAAATGCTGAAAAATGTTGCCAGCCGACTCATAACAAGACTTGATGAAGTAGGAACAATGCTTATCGGTTTCAGTAAAAATAAAAGAAAGTGTCCTCATATTGCGTCTAACTCTCTCTAAATGATAGAATATATCTAAATAAGAAAAACTACCAATATAGGGAAGGGACGACGAAGGGGCTAGAAGCCCAAAAGGAAAACAAAAATCTAAAGTAAACTAACTATATAGTCTCTTTGTCATTGCTTTTTTTTTTTCCATTGTCATTTGGAGAGATTCTTAGGCCCCGTGAAACTAAATTCTCACTTTATTGACCCGTAGCATTTATTGATGAAAAGTTTATCAATAAATAGAAGAACAGGGTATATCTATCAATAAATAGAAGAATAGGGTATATCAAAGTCTGCTCTAGTAGAAGTCTACTCTAGAAGAAGTTTCCCACATATTTGAAACAATGGAGCATTTTCACGAACACATAGAAGGCATATGCGAAAGGACTGAAATAAAAAATTCTTGGGTGAGTAAAAAATGCGGTACTGCATCTTGGCTATGGAAAAAAAAGAGAGGAAATAAATCACAACAGATTATCACAAAAGAAATCGTAAAAGAGAGGAAATAAATCACAACAGATTATCACACCGAAGATAACTTTTTCCTTGCTTACTTGGGTTGAAGATTGAAGACGTCTTGCTGCTGCGTCAAGCCTTTTTTTTTTTTTTTTCAATCCTGGGTTTTCTTCAAGCTACGTTTTTGGAAGAGAGTTGTCCGAAATTTGTGAATTTCTTCTACTGCGCGGGAGAGAGAAGCAGCGGGAAGGGAATATTTTAGTTAAAAGTAATATTTGGCTAGCCTCATTTGGCTAAATAAATTTAGCCAGCCAATTCATCTAAAGCTAAAATTATTGTACATTTAGCTAGCCCATTACTACACTTTAGTTTACACTTTAGTTATTCTTTGGCTAAAATTTGATTTTAGCTAGCCCACTACTAGTGCTCTTAGCTAGTTTATGAGCTACCATGTTTCTCTCTCTATAGATGAATTTTAGACTCCAGTTTGGTCTATCCACAAGCATTCTTCTTGCATCTTCAATTAATACTCCATACTTTGTGTTTATTTCTTCATTGTTTGTAACAGCTTTCATTACAGCCTGAGCATCTCCTTCAGAACCAAGTCCCAATTCCATACATAATATCATAGCTCTTTTGAGTGCTCCACTTTGTCTGTTGTCTCACTATACTGCTAGAGTGATGTTCATCTCGCATATGGCTCAGAAGTCTTGTAAGCATTATTTTGCAGTCTTGAAAACTTGTGTCTGGTTCTCAAATTTCTATTCATATATCAGTAGATTTTTTCTTAACCTCAATCTTTTCATCACATAAGCCACCAATTCTACCTCTTCAATCTCCAATCTCTCATTAATTCTCTTCCACAACTCCATAAAGTCTTCCTCTGCAGTTCACCTTTTTTAACTGGGCTCTCCATTTCATACCATACATTTGTTGCTGCAGGACAGTTCCAAAGTACATGAACATTTGTCTCTTCTTCTCTTTCACAACTTGGGCACAAAGTCAAATCAATAATCTTCCTCTTGAACAAGTTACTTCTAGTAGGAAGAATATTATAAGCTACCTTCCAAATAAAGTGTTTGACAGAACCTAGTACACCAAGCTTCTAGATCTGTTATCAATCAGTTTTTGATTCAAAGAGGCTAGAAGGCTCCCCTCTTATTGATCTCACTCTATTTTGTTCTACATGGTATGCATTTTTTACTGTGAAGATGCCTTTGGAACTGGGGCCCCAAATAAGTTTATCCTCAACACTTGTGATGCTTACTGGTATATTCCTTATAACCTCAGCTTCTTCCCTTCTAAATATTTCTTGTACTAAATCTTCCTTCCACCGCCTTGTTACTTCCTCAATGATCTCACTTACCCTTGCCTCATTATCCAGAACTTTCACCTGAGATTCGACTCTGTTTGTTGTTTGTATTGGGAGCCATTTATCATGCCATATCTTTATTCTTCTGCCATTACCTACTCTCCATGCCATGCCTAATCTGATCAGTTCAAGATATGTAAAGAGGCTTTTCCATATCAAGGATGGTCTCGGCCCTAGCTTTGCTTCCAACAAATCTCCATTCTTGTAGTATTTTTCCTTCATTACTGCAGCAACCAAAGTAGAAGGATTTTGTATCATCCTCAGCATTGTTTTGCAAGTAAGGCCTTATTAAAGATTTTCATATCTCTAAAACCTAGCCCTCCCATTTTTTTGAATCACCCATTTTCTTCCAATTTCTCCATTGAATTTTTGTTCCATTGTTCCTGACTCCCCGACAAAATCTAGCCATCATGGATGTTATTTCTTTACACAGCTTTTGAGGCATGTTGAATACACTCATTAAAAGGTTGGCAAAGCTTGGATTACTGTTTTGATTAGAATCTCCTTCCCAGCTTTGGAGAGGAAGGTATTCTTCCAACTATTTATCTTTGTCCACACCCTCTTCTATAAGTGCCTGAATGTATTGTACTTAGACTTACCTACTATGGATGGTAAGCCTAAATATCTTTCATAACTTCCACATGTAAAGACTCCAGCCGCTTGCAAGATTTGTGTTCTAGTAGCACATTAAGGCCTCGCTTGTTTTTACAGATGAAATGAGATGATATGAGTTGAGATTAAGGCTGCGTTTGGATGTTGAGCTGAGCTCATCTGAGTTGAGTTCTTTATAAATAGTAGTGAGTTGAGTAGTGAAGGGAGTTATGTGGGACCCATCTAAACTTAGTTTAAAGTGTGTTTGGATGTTAAGATGAGTTTGAGTTTAGTATTTTTTATGAGAAATTGAAAAAGGTCGTGGGTTTCACGTATAAAGATGTTTTAAGTTGAAAAATGTTGTGGGTCTCACATGTAAAAAAGTTTTGAGTTGGGATGGATTTAGTAATTTGAGAGTTGAGTGTTTGGATATTAGACTCAGCTTAAAATTAAATTGAACTCAGCTGAGTTCAGTAACCAAACGAAGCCAAGTTAAAAAATTGAATAAAATATTATTAGAATATATTTTTTTAATATTATTTTTATTTTGGGATTTGAAAAAGTTAAATTGTTTATTTTATTTTGTATGAGAATTTGAGAAAGTTGTAATGATTAGATGAGATGAGTTGAGAAATTTCTTGAAAACAATATTGTGGTTTTCTACTTGTTCAAAAATTGACCAAATGCCATCTCATATGTGTTCAACAGATTTTGAATTTTTTTCCATTCTACAATATAAGCTCTCCCAAAAATGACACAATCATCAACAAATAACAGATAGTTTATTCTTCTACCCCCTTGTGACAGCTACTCTCTTAGTTTCTCTATTTTTTTTAGTTGCTTCTATTAATGCACTAAGCCTTTTAGCACATAAGATAAATAGATATGGAGATATAGGGTCTCATTATTTTAACCCTCTTGAAGGTTTTATTACTTTACCAAGTTGTCCATTCACCAATACAGAATATGTTACAGTAGTAACACATTCCATAATTAAAGAAATCCATTTGTCTCCAAACCCAAGCTTCCTCATAATGGCCTCCAAATAACACTATTCAATTTTGTCATAAGCTTTTGACATGTCAAGCTTGAAGGCTATGGTACATTTCTTTCATTTCTATCTAATTTTCATAGTATGCAAAGTCTTGTATGCCACTATAACATTATTTGTTATGAGTCTTCCCGAGAAATGCACTTTGGCTACTTGAAATAATATAGGGCATGACCTTTTTTAATCTATTGGCTAACACCTTTGATACAAGTTTGTAAAGACCATTACATAAACTTATTGGTCTAAACTCACTTACAATAGAAGGATTTTTAACTTTTAGAATTAAAGCTAGATAAGTAAAGTTATTATCCACATCTAACCTTCCCCCATTTAAGAAACTCAAGATAGCCTGACATTCCTCCTCCCCCAGTGTGTTCCAGTGGGTTTGATAGAAGCAAGCCCCGTAATCATCAAGCCCTAGGGATTTGAGTGGTGCCATTTGTTTCATTGTTGCCTTAACTTCTTCTACTTTGAGTTCCCTTTCCAGTTCTACATTCATAGATATTGTGATTCTTGGTGCAACTGATTCTAGAAAAGCAGCTATATTCTCCACAATTGGATTTGTAGACTTGAATATCTCTTTGAAAAACTGAGTGAATGCCCTTCTATTTTTGTTTGATCTGTCAATGTCCTTCCCTATGAATCATTAATCGTCTTAATCCAGTTCTTTTTTCTTCTTTGACTGGCACATGCATGAAAGAACTTAGTATTTTTTTCCCCAATTGATACCAATTTGTTTTTGCTCTTTGCCTCCACTTCATATCTTATTGCTCGAGCAATAATCCTAATTTCTCTTGTAAAGTTTTGATGAATACTGCATTATGGGGCCCTTCATGTTTTTACTCCCTCTTAAATCTATCGGTTAATATCTCTTTTTTCTTTTCTGATTCTTGCCCGTTTTGAGAGCTCCATCTCAATAAAGCTCCTCTATACCATTTAAGCTTGTTCTTTACTACTTTGAAGCCATCTTGTTCAACTGTAACACCCCGCTCTCCAATAAAGAAATTTTTAGAATTTTCGGAGAGCTAGTGTGCTACTAAACTTGACTAAAAATTTTTCTTTTAATGACGCGCTAGATGCGAAAGATTTCATAAATAAAATAAACTTTATTAAATACTTAAAATCTAAAATAGAGTCTACGGAAGCAATTATTTAAAAAAATACTAAAATATCATGTATTTATCAAAATAATTTATTTAAACCTTAAATCATAAACTGAACATGACATAAACTATCTAGGCCTCTGCCTCGCCTCCCTCGGTCAAGTCATGTCTTGTAGTCTCATCCTCATAAATTCCATCACTTGGGGTGGTTTAAAAACATAAAAATATATAAAAATGAGTCAAATACTCAATAAGCAACACATCATACAGTAAACATAATCAAAACATAAGGTTTCTTGAAAAACATGCATACTCATAAATACATACGTAAATAACATGAACATGAACTTATCTTTCACTTATCATAGGCCGGTACCCACTGTTGACCCCCGTGAATTAGGGGTTAATGAATCTAAGTAGATTTCGATTACACCCGTAGCTGCGGGTTGTGGAGTCCATACATAAGGAAGACATATTGGGTGTACTACTAGCATGTACGACCTGGCAATGCAATATACTCATAACATAGGTACCGTCTTCATATCATAACATAGACCGTTACATATCTTATCATTCACACTTCATCATAATCATACTTGCATACTTGTCATATCATAGATTACAAATGAAATCACATTCTTTCATAAATTTCCGTGATATATGTTTCCTTACATAAAATCATGATTTTTAATAAACATTTTTATGCATAAATTTTCACATAAAATCATGCATGGCTTTTCATAAATATTTTAATGCATAACTCGCACATACAATCATGTCTTTTCATAAATCTTTTGATGCATAACTCCTTTCATAAAATCATAAATTTAAATAAATAATTTAATAAATAATTCTTCACATAAAATTATGGATTTTCATAATTTTATCATGACTTGGGTATGTAAAAAAGGGTTTCCAATAGAGGGCATACATGCATAATATTTTTATAAAAGACATGCTATTTACTGTGTATACGTGTAAGGGTATGATCATGCTACTTACCTCGTTGCACTAATCAACTGTTTTCGGCATGAAATCGGTCGCCTATAAAAATAAACACGTAATCTGCATGAATTTCTAATTAAACATGTGATTTTATTTAAAATCTAAACTACTAAAATAACCTATATTTTCATAAATCCTAAAATCTTCATAATACTAAATTATTCACAACTATTAATCCTAAAAAGTAAGGGCATTTTTGTAATTTAACTAGCTCACATAAAATTCATTCTACTGGTTTCATGCATTCGGGAATGAGTTTACGCAAGAGGCAATGGGCAGGGGCTTACCGTGATCAACAACTAGCGGTGGCTCGTGGCTGGGCGCGGTGGCAACTCCGGCGAGTGGGCAATTATGCAACTGAGAAAGAGAGAACACAGTGTGAGGGAGAGGTGGAGGCTGGGCATGGTGGTCCATCCGTGTCTCCACGAAATGTTTAGCAACAAGGGAACCTTTCGATGTTGGTGCTGTAGCCGTGCACGGTGGTGGGCTGAGCAAGAAACTTGCTCTATTTGCGTAGTAATAAAACAGAGGCTAGTTTTTTGGTTGTTCACGCAGGAAATAATGGCTTTGCCTGGAAGGAAGTGGCTAAAACAGAGACTCTCAATGGTTGGCTTGTGGAGGTGCTAGTGGAGGAGGGAGGTGCATGGAAGGTGGATGGTGACATTGCTCCGTTGTCGTGGGGTTAAAGCAGAGGAGAGGCGTTTGGGTGCATTGATCATGCGTGATGGTTTGTGGTGGGGAGAGGGTGGCTATGCGAAATGGAGGCTGGTAGCTTTTGGGGAGAAAATAGAGACAACATGGTGGTTGCAGTTCCTTCGTGGGGCTGGGCAGTAATCTACCGTTCTGTGATGGTGGTGCAATCGTTGAACGTGGAGAAGCCGTGGTTGTAGAGGAGCAGTAGGTTAGGAGAAGGCTGCGGCAGCTTGGGTCTTCTTCATGCATGAGGGAAAAACGTGTATTTATAGAGTTTGATTGGAAAAAACACCTAGATGAGAACAAAAAGAGGGTAACCGTGCATGAGAGACATGCATGGCATGAAACATGGAACGTGCCTAACATGGAAACTGGTTCCTAGTTTCATGGGCTTGGGTTTTGAGCGTTGATTGTGATTTTTCCTGAGTTTTGGGCCCCCGAATCAACCTCTAAAATAATCTAACTTGTCCCACCAATTTTCCTGGGCGCATAAAAACATTTCACCTAATCCAAAAATAAAAATATTTAATGATATTAACGAACATGGCAAGCCCAATAAAAATTTGATATCCGCCAAAATAAAATCTTAGGCCCGTAGTCTATTCTAAAAAAAATACTCGAACACTCTATTGGGCTTCTATAATAATTGGCCCATTAACCTAATTTAGGCCCAATGAAATTATCCATAATTTATCGCTAATAATATTGCATCGGGTCGTTACATCAACAATATTCTTTCTCCAAGCTTCTTTTATAATAGTCTCTCCCTCCTCTAAAGACCATTTTGCTTCATATCTAAATAATCATTTCTTTATTCTTATCTGGGAAATCTTGCTTCTAATCACAAGTAGGAGTGGCTTATGGTCTAAATAGCTTGCAGGTAGTATCTCAACCTCCACGTTTTTTAACAGATTTGACCATTGAGGGTTGGCCACTACTCTATCAAACTTCTCCTTTGTAAAGGTTTCATCCTCATGCTTATTTCTCCTTGTATATTTCTCCCCCTTTCATCCCTAATCAAACAAATTATTAATCTCAAGAGCTACATGAAATTCTTCCATTTACTGTTCTGGCCTTTGTTTGCCTCCTACTAGGGGTGAAAATCGACACCGTCGGTTCGGTTTTGGCCTAAAACCGAAACTGACCAATTGGTAGTTTTTAGGGGAAAAAACCAGCCGATAAAAGGGGTGGAACCGGCCGGACTGGTTTCGGCTGGCTCATGGTCAGTTTGTCGGTTCCGACCGGTTTGGGCCAGTCATTTTGGGCCCTTTTTGTTACCCAAATCAACATCTTTTTGTGCCTTTTTTTTTGCTCAATTCATTATTCAGATCATTTTGGGCTTTTTTTGCTGGATTTTTAAAATCTATTTTAAATATTCAATTTAATTTTAATTCTAATGTCATTTGTACTATTACTAACTAGTAAATATTAAGTATATACTACTATACTAATTACTAGATAACTAAAAATAAATAAAAACTCCACTAGATATTTAATACACATTACAAACCAAAACAAATTGTCTTAAGCAAGTAAGCAACAATTGTTCTTGAATAAAAATGTGATAAATCTTCAACATCCAAATAGATTCTCAAGCAGTCTTCAGTCTTCAATAGTTGTGATGCCTGATTGTGCTCCCAACTCTATATAGAAACATTAATAAGATTAAAACATCAAATATTAATGAATTTGGATAATGAAAAATAAATTAAATTAATTTATAAAAGTAAATGAATATTGAATGAGAAAAGCATTACCAGATTCTACAACAAAACTCACCACATTATCCATGGACTCTCGAATATCAATTGGCATTGACGGATGTCGCAACCAATTCTGAGCACAAATAAGTGCCTCAACAGTTCTCGGAGCCAACAAACTCTGAAAAGGATCAAGTACACGACCTCTCATACTAAATGCTGACTCTGATGCAACCGTAGAAATAGGCATGGCCAACAAGTCTCGTGCAATCCTCGCAACTATAGGATAGTTAAGCTCATTCATTCTTCACCAAATCAATAAGTCAAAAGATGAGATGAGTGCCTCACAACCATCTGATATATACCAATTCACCTTTGTTTTGGCAACTATAGATCCAGTGGCGGAAGATGTTAGCAACCACTCGTAAAAAAATTATGACTCATGATGGTCTTCACCATCTTTTGTAGTTGTAGATGTCGGAGGGAGCTCATGTTCTCGGCTAGTAGAGGTAGAACCGAACGTAGCATTATATTCCATGTACAAGTCTACTAAAAACTGTCTCACACTCGTCACCAACTCTTCAGCCCGAGTCTCATCATGAATTTTTTTTCAGGTGGAAAGCAAGAAGCCCTAACTTACTACGTGGATCAAACATAAAGGCAATCAATAACAACAACTTTATCCTATCTAATTAACCACAATACTTATCATATTTCATTCTCATGTTTTGGTCATATTCATCAAACAACTATTGTCACTCTCACTCAACCTAACCAACTATTTTTGGAGCATACAAACCTTAAAAAAAACTGGTGTTTGTCGTGACATATAAAGATCCAGAAAATCGATTAGTGACATTATAAAACATCTTCAAAAATTTTACAAAAATTCGCATTGTCTCCCACTCCTCAACTCTTAGAGGACCCATGTGTGTTCATCATTAAAGTAAGAGAGAAAGTTGTAGTCCTCACTCTCCATCCGCCTGAAAGTCTTCTCAACTTTTTCAGCCTTCTCAACTTTTTCAGCCGCCTCCAACATCATGTAAGTTGAATTCCACCGGGTCATCAAGAGACAATGTTTTTTTATAATCATTTTTCTCTTTCTCTGCACATCTCTTAAACTTGTCTAATCTTGCAGGGGAGGAGCGCACATCTCTAACTGCATTTCTAACCATTTTGATGGCTTCATTACACTCCTCCATACCCTCATTCACAACAAGATTCAAAATATGATAACAACATCTCATGTGCATATACTTTTCCCCCAATACATTACCCGTAAAAAAATGCCTCAAATATGAAATTGCAATATCATTTGAGCTAGAATTATCAACAGTAGTAGTAAATATCTTATCAATGCCCCAGTCAAGGAGGCACGATTCAATATATCTCCCAATAGTATCCCCTCAATGATTAGGGATTAAACAAAAATTAATAATTTTTATTTGCAATTTCCAATCACTATCAATGAAATGTGTAGTTAGACACATATAATTAAGATTTTGTACCGATGTTCATGTATCGCTAGTCAAAGAAATCCTCATTCTCCCATCTTTAAGCAACTTTTTAAGCTTGGTCTTTTCTGATGCAAATAGTTTCATACAATCTCTTTCAACCGTAACACGACATTGCACTTTAAATTGAGGTTCAAGCAACCAAACCATCTTCCCAAATCATTGTCCTTCAACAATTCTAAATGGTGATTCATCGATGATTACCATCTTTGCAATCGCCAACCCCATAGCCTCTTCACTATATTTGTGGGTTACAAGATTCCTTACCACACTACCATCACTCTCTCTAACCCCCTCCTTGGGTGTTGCCTCACCTACCAATATCTTTTTGTATCTATCCAGAGGCCCACGTTTACGAGGATTTTTGGGACATGAATGCAGATGGTTTTGCATGGTTGAAGTTCTGATCCTCTTTGAGTGGCAAGCGTACATCTTGTTACAATAATTACACTTGGCCTTTGGACCATCTACGGGACAACCCTCAACTTTTGTAAAATGGTCCCAAATAATTGATGTATCATTCCCCTTCCGTTTCTTAGGAAATGGACAACTAGTACTATTAGGGGCACTTGGGGGGTCTTGGTGTTTGGGTCTCTCCCAAATTAATGGTTTGTTTATTTAAATCAAGATCAATTGGACTTGACGAAGAATCCATCTAACATGTGAAAAATTAAATACATAATTAATTACAAAACACAACAAATTAAATCAAACAAAGAACAAACATCAACACAATTACACAGTAGCTAGTTTGCAACATGACAAACATCACAAGTCTATGACTATAATCTAGATTTTAATTCGCTCATCAACCTCGCAATTGCCAACACAATATTAAATCAGCACACAAGTTAATAATTTGATCTCATAGTAATATTCATAATGGGAACTAGGTCTCGAATTACTGTTCACAGTCCAATACTTTGATCCAAAAATTTTCAATTCCTGTTCATACATAATAAACAATTTAGACAACAAATAATATGAAAAATAATTTGATATGATGATAAACACATCAAAACCGAATACATTAAAAGTTAAAAAACAAAAGGAAAAATTTAAAAAAACAAAAAAGGTGACTGCCACCGAGATAAGTGAGAACAAAATCCCACCTCAAGAAAATCACAGGCATGCCACGGTGACCTGGGGGAGGTTAGGGCGTCGTTTTAACACACGGTGGGATTCGGGACAGTGGGTCATGCCATCATGGGGGGGGGGGTCTTTTAACACAGTGACACACGAAGGTAGGGGAACAGATTCACGGAGGGGGTGAAAGTTGGGTATCGTCGACAGAGGGAGGGGAACGGCTGAGGGGGACCGATGGGGTGAAGCCGCTGTGTGGAAGTGGGGAGCAAGGGGAGGAAGGGAAATCTGGAAGCGGAAGTTGAGAAGAAGAGGGAGGGGAAGGGGCTGTTTACACCCTAGGTCGAAAAGGCGCCATTTCATTTAGATTTTTTTTTAACAAACTGTAGGGATAAAACAACGTCTTTTTATATAAAATGAGTGAAACGACGTCGTTTTAGGTTTGAACCAGGTTCAAATCGGAACCGAACCGGCCAACGTCAGTTTTAGGATATTTCTACTACCAGCCGACCGGTTCCCTACTTGTTTCAGCCAGTTCCGTACTCCGGCAGCCGGTTTCACTCGGTTATGGCCAGTTTGGCCGGTTTTTGTACACCCCTACCTCCTACCTTCTCATCTTGAGTAATTATCTCATTAAAGTCTCCTAACACACACCAAGCTTGGTCTATAGGGGGCTTTAATAGAGATAACAGATTCCAAGTTTCCTTTCTTCTATTTCACTCTAGATGACCATACATACCAATAAGCCACCAACTGATATTTTTATTCGGGTAACTCGGTTTTGTATGGATGTGGTGCTGTGAAGAGTTTATTACCTCAAGTTCAACTTCCTTATCCCAAAGCAGTGCCAAACCTCCTTTTCTACCCATAGAATCTACTATAAAACAACCTTCAAATCCTAGTTTTATTCCATCAAATTTATTCACAAGTAATTTAGTTTCCATAAGAAAAACTACTCGAGGTCTTTTCCTTTATCAAAAGATAAAGATCTTGAATTGTCCGGTTCCTAAGTCCCCGACAGTTCCAACTTCAGGAATTAATAAAGAATGGTAGGGCTGAGCCACAACCACTGACAAAGATAAAGGATTTTGGTCATCCTGAACCACCACACTACTCCTACATTTTTTCTGTTTTTATCTTCCTCAATACCAATTTCAGCAAATACAGCTCTACATTTACTAACACTACTCAAGGGAATTTCAGTAATCTTACTAGAATTGTGGGCTCTCATCTTCCATCTTCCCACCATCATTTTACTCTCCTCAGAGCTGGGTTCTTGTTGTCTTTTCTCCCCTACTGATTTTCTTCAGAAGCCTTTGCCTCACTGAAACTCTTTTCTATTTCAGAAGGCTTGAGCTGCTTCCTGATTACAGTTCTTTTTCGTATACTCCAAGCCCATTTGTTTCAAATGTCCCAGGCCCATCATCCTTCTATCTTCCAAGCCCATGTTACCTGCACTGTTTTCCTCCTCCCGTTGCCTTTCTATCTAAGCATGTTGACCTAACACACATTTTGTGTGGCGCCCTCGACCTCCACGTGTTATTTTTGTGGAGTTTGTGACATCAGGATAATGACCATACGGATCACACACCCCAACGACCAGTGCTCAGAGTGTGTACAACATGCAATGAGTGTACAATATAATACTCGCAGTGGAGAAATAAAAGGTCTTCCTTTATTAAGTATCATAATTGTTCAAAAACAGTAAAATATATTTACAAGATTTATACAGTCATCCAACAGATAATTTAAAGAAAAGAAATGACATAAGGGAAACAAATCCCATAACGCTGATCAACATATCAGCAAGTCATGCCTCTGGCGAAGCCTGTCCCTCGGGCTCATACTCAGGCTCTGCATCAGAATATACGGTACCATAAGACGGAACCGTAGGGTAATACACCACAATGAGATTATGACATCTCAGTAAGTAATTAACCAAAACAAAACATCCAAGAGATTTAGAACACATTAATACAATCACACCTCCACATACGGTTAAATATGAAGGAAACAAAACCACATTCATTTTTTCCAAAAATACACTTTTAATCACTCAAGTCAAAAATCTCATTTGGCCCAATCATAATCATTATTTTATTATGCATGCACCACGGTCTCCCCTATGGACCGTCCGCACATCCTGGCTTTCATCGTCACACCACGGGTAACGTCCGTGCATGAGACTTCGTAATGAGCGATGCTCAGTTCTGCGCCCGGCACGTACATGGCCAAGCATCATCTAACACAGCCAGCAAAAGGCCACGGAATCGGTACGAGAGCGTTATCGTCTCATCCGTTCCCGTTGTCACCCTGCGACAACTCAAGGAATGTCACGTCAGTCTGTTACGCTCCCAAGTGACCAGAGGAGCTCCACCGAGATAATGCCCCATCTCAGCTCGGGATCGTGATACACACGCACCAACATAATTAATATCAACAGTCTCAATTCCAAACAAACAACGTGACTTCATAGCACAATTTATTAAAGATAATAAATGTGCATGACAAGCAATTATTGGATGACAGATTTACTCAACAGGCAACTTTACAAATTCACAGCAAGTCAACCAACCATTTTCATAAATTCACGACCAGACTACACTCGTAATCCCATCCTCCAATCCGGCCCAAGGCCCAATTCCAACAACTACATTTTAAATCTTAACACTTCAACGGCCAAGGCTCAATTCCAACAAACCAACAGATTATAAATATATGCCAATTATAATCACGCAATTTTAAAACTCATGGGTTGCGATGGAAAATTACTCACACGAAAACGGGAAATTTCTGGAAGATCACGCGAATGGAGGTGTTGCCAAAGGTGGTGGCACAATGGTGGCAACAGTGATTCAAGAGCAAAACAATGGCCTTTTTGGCGAGTTTCTCACAAGGGCAATTCGGTCAAGATGTAAATAGATGGAAGAAAGGTTTATGCTATGGTGGGTCACGGTGGTGCACACAGCGGCGCAAGGCGGAGCTCATGGCGGTGCACGGCTAAATTGTTCTAAAACTTTCGGATTTGCAACCAAAAATTACAGAACAAAAATTGAAAACAAGAAAGCGAGATGGGAAGAATCAAGGAGAGTTAAAATGAGGGAACCCGTGGCCTATATATAGGCCAAGTATGGCGGTTTGTGTGGCTGAGTGTCACACGGGTAGAGAAGATGAAAAACGGTAGTGTAAGCCATAGAAGAGAGAAATTCCAAGGTGCGGATGTGTGGCGCGGCATCTGGACAGCAACTCTTCGGAGTTCACTGCTGCACAACACGGAGAAGAAAGTGGAAGAAGGAGGTGGAAGATGGTGGCCATGCGGAGCGGTAGCTTGACAGCGAGTCTTTGGAGCCACTACCGAACGACACAGAGTTGCCATGAGGTGGAGGAAAGGAGGTGGTGGCAACGGTAGTAGTTGGATCATGAAGAAGCTGGAAGAAGATGGAAGGAAGAAGAAGAAAGAAGAAGAAAGGAGAAGAAAAGAGAGGCACGATGCAAGAGGAAGAGATGAAAGCTTTAGGGGTTTGTCTCCAAAACGTCGCCGTTTAACATATTAAGGGGCTGGGTTCACTTAAAACGCACAGGCTGGGCCCTTTGCACACGGGTTGGGCCATACAACTACACGGGTTGGGTCCATTTTAAAACACACGGCCCAATTAAAACACACACAATACACACACACAGCCCAAAAAAACATTACAAGTTAAAAAGCCCAAAATAAATTAAGAAAACATAAATAACACATTTAAATAAATAAAAAGGGAATTAAAACCCATGAAAATTAGGGATCTCACATCCTCCCCCCCTTAAAAGAAATTTCATCCTCGAAATTGGCAAGTTCTTTCATTGATTCCAAGACAAGATACATCACAAAACTCAAAACAAGCTTGAGAAAGAAAACAAACATTCAAAACTATCCGAACAAGTAAGGGTAAAACTTCCTCATGTCTGTCTCTCTCTCCCACGAGAAATCCTGAGCCAAAGGATCTCCCCATGATACCATAACTAAAGGTATCGTCTTGGACCTCAATTGTTGCTCATTTATGTCCATGATCTGAGTCGGTACAACTTCATAAGTAAGATCAGGCTGAAGTTGAATGCTTTCTGGTTCAACGAAACGTGGCTCTTGCTGTCCAAAGCTCTTCTTTAGTGATGACACGTGGAAAACATCATGAATTTCTCCAAAATATGCTGGCAAGGCAATTCTATAAGCGATAGGTCCAACCTTCTCCAGAATCTGAAAAAGGCCAACATACCTCGGGCTAAGTTTCCCTTTCTTACCAAAACACTTAACGCCTTTCATTGGTGAGACCTTGAGGTATACCCAATCACCTTCCACAAATGATAAATCTATTATCCTCGTGTCCGAATAGCTTTTCTGACGACTCTGTGCTGCTGCCATCTTGTCTCTTATAACTTGAACCTGATTCCTCAACTCCTGAACAATTTCTGGCCCAAGTAGGTTCCCTTCACCAACTTCGTCCCAAAACAAAGGAGATCTGTACTTCCTCCCATAAAGAGCTTCATAAGTGGCCATTTGAATAGATGCTTGAAAGCTGTTATTATAAGCAAACTCTATAAGCGGCAAATGATTTTCCCAACTTCCGTTAAAATCCAAGACACATGCCCGCAACATATCCTCGAGGGTCTGAATAGTGCGTTCTGATTGGCCGTCAGTTTGAGGATGATATGCACTGCTAAATTTCAACTTGGTGCCCAAGGCTGTCTACAAACTCTTCCAGAAATGAGACGTGAATCGTGGGTCCCTATCTGACACTATACTCTTGGGTATCCCATGAAGACATACAATTTATTTGACATACAACCGAGTCAAAATTTCCAAAGTATCAGTGTTAGAAATAGGTAAGAAATGGGCACTCTTGGTCAACCGATCAAAAATTACCCAGATTGAATTTTTCCCACTAGGCGTTCTTGGTAGTCCTATTACAAAGTCCATTGCAATGTCGTCCCATTTCCACTCGGGAATAGGGAGGGGTTGAAGATAGCCAGCAAGCCTCTGATGCTCGACTTTAACCTGTCGACAAGTTGAACATTTTGCAATAAACAAAGTGATGTCTTTCTTCATTCCTTCCCACCAAAAACCTTTCTTCAAGTCTCGATACATCTTTGTACTTCCAGGATGAACTGAATAAGGGGCTGCATGAGCCTCAGCCAAGATTCGTTCTTTAAATTATGAGTCAGTAGGAATCACCCTATGATTTCGGAATAAAAGAATGTCATCTTTGTCTAGACTGAAATGTGTGGATCCTTGTGACTTCTTGACTCTTTCTCTAATATCTAACAACTTTGAGTCTTTTTCCTACAGAGTCTTTAGTTCCTCAAAATCAAGAATTCGGATATCATGTATTGAAGTTAACATCTCCTCCTGCTGCGAACTCTCAACAAGAAGTCTCCTCATTCCACAAAGGAAAGAGTCTAATCCTAATGACTCAGCCTCATCAATTGAATAAGACTTCCGACTTAGCGCATCCACAACCTGATTTACTTTTCCTGGATGGTACTTAATCTCACACTGATAATCACTGATTAATTCTAATCATCTCCTTTGTCTCATATTGAGATTTTTCTGCGAGAAGATATGTTTAAGACTCTTATGATCAGTGTAGATTTCACAAGTCTCCCCATATAAATAGTACTGCCAAATCTTAAGAGCGAAAATCACAGCTGCTAACTCCAAGTCATGCGCGGGATAACTCTTCTCATGGTCTTTCAATTGGCGGGATGCATACGCCACAACTCTTCCCTCCTGCATAAGAACACATCCCAAACCAAATTTGGAAGCATCACTAAAGACCACAAACGACTTGTGTGGTTCAAGAAGCGCCAGAACAGGTGTTGTAGTTAACCTCTTTTTTAACTCTTGAAAACTTTCCTCGCATTTGTCAGACCAAACAAACTCAACATTCTTCCTAGTAAAAGTAGTGAGAGGTCCAGACAATCGAGCAAAGCCTTCCACAAACCTTCGATAGTATCCGGCGAGTCCCATGAAACTCTGAATTTCGTGTACCGTTGAAGGACGTGGCCATGCTAAGATTGTTTTGATTTTACTTGGATCAATTGCTACACCATCTCGGGACATAATATGACCAAGAAATTTAATTTCCTCCAACCAAAACTCACACTTATTCATATTTGCATAAAGTTGATGTTCTCTCAACTTTCCCAGAACCAATCGAAGGTTACAGGTGTGCACTTCTAATTCTCAAGAATAGACCAATATGTCATCAATAAAAACTATCACAAAAGAATCCAAATAAGGTTGGAATACTCTATTCATCATATCCATAAATGCTGCAGGGGCATTGGCCAATCCAAAAGGCATCACTTTAAACTCATAATGCCCATACCTAGACCTAAAGGCAGTCTTGGGTATATCCTAATCCTTTATCCTCAATTGATAGTATCCCGACTTCAAGTCAATCTTTGAAAAGGTAGTTGCGCCTTGGAGTTGATCGAATAAATCATCAATTCGAGGTAGGGGTACTTATTCTTGATGGTTACCTTATTGAGCTCTCGATAATCGATACACATTCTAAGGGTACCATCCTTCTTCTTAACAAGTAACACTGGTGCTCCCCAGGGTGAATAACTAGGCTGAATAAATCCCTTATCTACCAGTTCCTGCAATTGACTTTTTAACTCTTTTAACTCTGTTGGCGCCATCCGGTACGGAGCTTTATGCATTGGTGCCGCACCGGATTCTAAATCGATGGCGAACTCTAAATCACGAACAGGTGGCAAGCCGGGCAAATCATTTACAAACACATCAGAGAACTCTTTCAAAATCGGAATATTTGCTAAAGATTTCTTCTCCAAAAGTGCAGACACCACTTGAACCAAGAAGGCATCCGCCCTATTTGCTAAGTCCCTGCTTGCTTGAATGGCAGATATAACTGCAGGTTTTGCCTTTTTCTTACTTCCTACAAACTCCAAATAATCTCCTCCAAGTAGTTGGAAACTCACGATTCGACTACGACAATTAATATTGGCAAAATGCTGATATAACTAGTACATTCCTAAAATAATGTCAAATTCAAGTAACTTAAACATTATTAAAGCTGCCTCAAGAGTCATTCCACTAATAATCAAAGGACAAGGGTAACCTTTGAACACCACACAGTCTCTCCATTTGGTAACTTCACTACTAAAGACTGCGATAAAGGTTTAAAGACCAGGTTGCACATCCGTGCAAAAGTGGTAGATATGAACGACTGAGATGCTCCCGAATCAAACAAGGTGCAAGCATAAAATTCATATAGTCGAACTCTACCTAGAGAGATTAAACTACTGATGAAATCTGTAAATCAAATCACACAGTATAGTAATTTCAAATGATTGGATAGAAATCTATACCTGTGATGACTCCAGCATTATGGGTTTCCGGAGCTTCATCATCAACCTCGCCAAGGGTCACTACGTACACCCTAGCCTGGATAGTTGGTCTTGGGGTAGTCTTACCACTGCGATAACCACCTCGATTCGCTTGGATCATGGTAGGGCAATTGCGAGCAAGATGTCCCATTTGTCTGCATCTGAAACACTAAATCCCAGGCAGACGGCACTCGCCTTCATGTGACCTATTGCATTTGCCACATACTAGAGCTCGTCCTCCCATAAGTACTCCGGTGGCCATCTGTGGTCGAGCCCCAGTCCTGGTAGTAAACTTAGGTGCAGACCTAGGAACTACTTCCTTGCCCGAAACCTCTTCTCGTTTGGCCAATCGGAGCGGCAATAGGGTCAACAAACTCCCACTCCACAATCGTAGCTACCTCCACTAGCTGCTGGAAGGTCGGGATTTGCAAACAAGCGACCTGTCTACAGATCTCTCGCCGTAGACCCTTCTGAAATCGCTCGATCCGCATTTCTTCTGTAGCAATTAAATGCGTTGCAAACTTCCCGAGTTCTATAAACTTTCAGGCATACTGCTCTACCGTCATCTCCCCTTGCACTAGATTGTTAAACTCTCGGGCCTTTTGTTTCCTCATGGTGTTCGGGAAGAAAAGATCATAGAACTCCTTTTTAAAACGCAGCCAAGATACCGCTGCAATTGATCCTAATTCCATCTCAAGAAGCTCCCGCTTGGTCCTCCACCAAGCAGTTGCATCACCTTGCAGTAGGTAACTTACGTATAACACTTTTTGGGTTTCAGTACACCCACAGATCTCGAATGTGTTTCCGAGATCACTGATCCACCTCCCAGCACGAAGTGAATCCTCTTGTCCGGAAAAAACAGGGGTTCTATGAGCTAAAAAGCGTTCATACGGACATCCGTTTTGCTGCTCCTTTTGCGGACGAAAATTTTGTTGAAGAAATTCTGTCATACGAGTTAAGGCTCTAGCCATGGCGAGATTCCCATCAATACGAGACAAGTCATCCTCCGGTTCAGGATGTGGCATTCTTGGTCGGTCCATCTTTTTGCTAAAATACGTATTTTAAAAATCAATATTTAATTTAAATAAACAAGTTAAAATACGATAAAAATTTTTTTGTACTGCACCTAGGTATTTTTTTAAGGTTTTACCCAGAGCCAGACCGCTCTGATACCACCTGTGGCGCTCTCGACCCCCATGTGTTATTTTTATAGAGTTTATGACACCAGGAGATGACCACACGGATCACGCACCCCAATGACCAGTGCTCAGAGTGTGTACAACATGCAATGAGTGTACAATACAATACTCGCAACGGAGAAATAAAAATGTCTTTCTTTATTAAGTACCAGAATTGTTCAAAAACAATAAAATATCTTTACAAGATTTATACAGTCATTTGACAGATAATTTAAAGAAAAGAAATGACATAAGGGAAACAAATCCATAACGCTGATCAACATATCAGCAAGTCATGCCTCTGGCAGAGCCGATCCCTTAGGCTCATACTCGGGTTCTGCGTCAGAATCTACGGTACCATAAGACGGAACTGTAAGGTAATACACCACAATGAGATTATGACATCTCAGTAAGTAATTAACCAAAACAAAACATCCAAGAGATTTAGAACACATTAATACAATCACACGTCCACATATGGTTAAATATGAAGGAAATAAAACCACATTCCTTTTCTCAAAATTACACGTTTAATCACTCACGCCAAAAATCTCATTTGGCTCAATCACAACCATTATTTTACTATGCATGCACCACAGTCTCCCCTATGGACCGTCCGCACACCCTACTCTCATCGTCACACCACGGGTAACGTCCATGCTTCGTAACGAGCGATGCCAAGTTCTACGCCTGGCGCATACATGACTAAGCATCCTCTAACCCTGCCAGCAAAAGGCCACAGGATCGGTATGAGAGCTTTACCGTCTCGTTCGTTCCCGTCGTCACCCTGCGACAACTCAAGGGACGTCACGTCAGTCTGTTACGCTCCCGATGGACCAGAGGAGCTCTACCGAGATAAGGTCACATCTCGGCTTGGGGTCGTGATACACACGCACCAACATAATTAATATCAACAGTCTCAATTCCAAACAAACAACGTGACTTCATAGCACAATTTATTAAAGATAATAAATGTGCATGACAAGCAATTATTGGATGACAGATTTACTCAACAGGCAACTTTACAAATTCACAGCAAGTCAACCAACCATTTTCATAAATTCACGACCAGACTATACTCGTAATCTCATCCTCCAATCCGGCCCAAGCCCCAATTCCAACAACTACATTTTAAATCTTAACACTTCAACGGCCCAGGCTCAATTCCAACAAACCAACAGATTATAAATAAATGCCAATTATAATCATGCTATTTTAAACTCATGGGTTGCAATGGAAAATTACTCACACGAAGACGGGAAATTTCTGGAAGATCACGCGAATGGAGGTGTTGCCAATGGTTGCGGCAGAATTGCGGCAACAATGATTCAAGAGCAAAACAGTGGCCTTTTTGGCGAGTTTAGAGGATGCTTGGCCATGTATGCGCCAGGCGCAGAACTGGGCATCGCTCGTGACGAAGTCTCATGCATGGACGTTACCCGTGGTGTGACGATGAGACTCAGGGTGTGCGGACGGTCCATAGGGGAGACCGTGGTGCATGCATAATAAAATAATGGTTATAATTGGGCCAAATGGGATTTTTGGTGTGAGTGATTAAAACTGTATTTTTGGAAAAAATGAATGTGGTTTTGTTTCCTTCATATTTAACCGTATGTGGACGTGTGATTGTATTAATGTGTTTTAAATCTCTTGGATGTTTTGTTTTGGTTAATTACTTACTAAGATGTTATAATCTCATTGTGGTGTATTACCCTACAGTTCTATCTTATGGTACCGTAGATTCTGATGTAGAGCCCGAGTATGAGCCCGAGGGACCGGCTTCGCCGGAGGCATGACTTGCTGATATTTGATCAGCGTTATGAGATTTGTTTCCCTTATGTCATTTCTTTTCTTCAAATTATCTGTCGGATGACTGTATAAATCTTGTAAAGATATTTTACTTTTTTGAACAATTCTAGTACTTAATAAAGAAAGTCCTTTTTATTTCTCCGCTGCGAGTATTATATTGTACACTCATTGCATGTTGTACACACTCTGAGCACTGGTCGTTGGGGTGCATGATCCGTGTGGTCATCATCCTGGTGTCACGAATTCTACAAAAATAACAAGTGGGGGTTGAGGGCACCACATTTTGAAAATTTCCTCATCTGCTATCCTCTTATCATTATCTCCTTGTTTCTAGGCAGTAACAAATTCTGCTCTATCTCACTCAAATTTGCTTTTTTTTTTTCCACCAATCTCACAGCTTTCAAAACACAATTTGAATTCTCAATAGTTTCTCATTTTGTTTGCCTACAACCAGAGGTTCCACTGCTTCCCATACAACCATCCATTGCCGAAAAGATTTTCTTACTCAGCACCCCAACATTCTCCGATGGCCTTTGTTGTGGCTCCCTCTCAGCTTCTGCACTTTTTTCATGTTGTTCCCTTCCCTTTCGGTCAATGGCCTTCCTCCTCATGTTTGGATATGCTCTCAACCATGTTCGAAACTGACTATTTTTTGTGTTACTCTGTTTTTCCAATGGCCCTTCAACACTACAACCTTTAACCCCATGTACCAGTTTTCCACACTTGAAACATACTCAAGGCAACTTCTCATACTACAATGGAACCCAGCTCTTCTTTCCTAGTAAATTCAATGTTCTGCCCCTTGAAATTGCTCTCCGTAGATCAATCTCGATACGAACTCTACGATAACTTCCACACCCAATTTCATCTTCATTAACATCCACCTCCTTCACCATTCCAATAGTACTACCAATTTGCGATCCTATCTCTTTGGTCATGCACACCAGTGGGAGATTGTGCATTTAGATCCAAAATTCTTCATAATCAAAATTCATCATCTTCAGGGGTGTCAATCCATCAAACGGTTTGAGGATAAAAAGACTGTTGTAAAGAAGCCATGGCCTTCCAGCAAGTACCCTATCTCGGTCCATTTGCTTCTCAAATGTTATGGCAAATAAATTTGGGCTAATGTCTTGGAACACAAAAGCCTTGCTTATTCTCCATATTTTTTCCATTGTTGATCTCACTATTTCTTTCCCAACCACACGATCTGAGCACAGTTTTCCTACCAAGCTTTTTTCTCCCTTCTTCAGCACCTCACCCATCCTCTCTGTATCAATGTTTATCGCTGAGTTTTCATCCTCAGTGAGCTGTAACTGAGACCATAATTCCTCAATCTCTTCCATACCCACACAGAATAAGGCAAAACTCAATTTGTGGGACTCTTCCTCTCTTACTCCTCAAGTAAGACCAGACTATGAAACTCCACATTTTCCTTCTTTCATTGAGAGAAGGACGAGAGGAGACTTTTCCTTGGGAGAAATCAGTGTTTATGAAAATTGAATGATATAACTCTTACAAAAATCTATTTGACACATATGAACTTGTATAAACTTGAATAATTTCAAATTTATTCTTTAATCGTATTATATCTTTATGTAAAATGAGGAGATTTAAAATATTTAAAGAGATTATAAAAATTTATGCTTCTAATACTAAACATATTACTTAAATCATTATAAATTTAATTGTTAGATATATGCAGACACAAATTTACGAAGATATTAGTAAGAAGTCAAAATTTGTTTGCAAAGACTTTATATCCCCTCCCACCCACACGGGTTCTTCTATAAAAAGAGTTCCCCTTTTTCTATGTCAGATGGCACATACGTAAGGGTGGAACCTAGATAGAACACGAAACACTAGCCCTTGCCACCTATAGATGGGAGGTAGGCGAAGGTAGCTTGCGAAGAAAAGGCAACGAGCGGTTCTTCCCTTAGAAGAGCTACTGGCCACCGATGACTTTTTTAGGACTCCGCTAGAGAAGAAAGAAGGTCCGGATCAAATTTATAATGAAGCGAAAGTCCCCCTTACTCCTTAGATAAAATTATAAAATATAATAAAAATAATATATTTCATCTAGATGAAACAACTCGTGAATAAACTCGAACTCACTCGAGTATTAAACAAACTAATTGTTTGTGAACATAAAATCCAGCTCGATGAAAAGCTCACTCGAGCTTGACTCGTATTCGAATAAAAATTAAACAAACAAGTTTTGATCACTTACCATTCGCTTGAACTCAACTCGTTTACATCCCTAGTGGTTCATTTGTAAGAAAAGGCAAAGGCTCACATGCATTGGTTTGGTTCCGCTTCCCTAGCAGCTGCTCTCCGAGACATGTTATTTGGTCATTCTTTTGTCTTCATCCTCCCCACCATTTTATGATATCTTATTAAATGATTATGAATTATTTATTATATTTTACTTATATAAACTAATGACACATATAAAAAATATTGAGATGCTAATGATAAAAAAAAAACATAATAAATAGAAAATTTCCTTTCAAATTAGGAAGAATTCCGTTTAAACTTTTAGCATTTAGGACTGATACAAGATTATGAGGCCAAGTAAAATTAGGTTTGCAAGATAATAACATTTAAGAAATGCTATTTTTTATTATAAGTCTTATCTCTTTAGTCACATTTGTTGATGCATGCAGTACACTTTAAATGATTTTATATCTCAATCACTTAACATGTGCCACATCAACAAGTAAATTAATGATAACAAGATTAAGGATTAAAATTAGATTTTTTAAAATTAAGAAAGTATTATACATGCAAATAGGATGACCAAGGAGAAAAGCTTGCAAATCATGGCAGAAAGTGGATTAGGGATTGCAGATTTGTTTGAAGTTAAGGCCCCGGTTGAATACTTGAATATGTTAGTATATCTATGAATTGTAATGAAATAATTTGATTTAAGAGATTTTATTGGTTTTTAGAAAAGGACAAAGAAAAAGTTGAATAAAAGTATTATAAAATTAAAAAATTATTTGAATATTATTTTTGTTTTGAAACTTGAAAAAATTGTACATTTTTTTGTGTTTTATTTGAGAGTATGAAAAAGTTGTAATAATTAGATGAAAAAGTAAAAAAATTTAAACTAAAAAGTATTTATGTTTAAGTAATGTTTGAAAATAAAATATTTGAGAATATATGAGAATATTTAAGAATGGAAAATGCTACTTAGCCCCCTAGAAGTTACCACTAGAGTATTTTTTTTATTTAATGATTAAGGAAGTGACTATTAGTAAAATTGTATATTTTTTTTAATTTTTTCTAATGATTAAAGATGTTAAAAAATACTTAAAAAATAATTTAAAAAAACTACAAATTTATATTAGTGGTACGCATAACGGTAAACGTTGGACAGCGTGCTAGCATCATCCTTTAAAAATACCTGAAAATAATTGTGTTGTTAAACGGGCTCTAAAAAAGCATTACATATGAAGCTGAAATTTTATTCATGGTTCTTTTTGGGCTTAGGTTTTTTCAAGGCAAGTACCTGAGACTCAGGCTGAGAGTAGTTCATTCATCCTTCTCTCATTTCTATTTCATGGAGAGATTAATCCGAACTTTGGATATCAATTTTATCTTCATAAAAGAAATAATTTGTGGCTTGTTTCCTTAACAACTACTAATTTTGTAGATTCATCTGGTTGGAATATGGCTTCCTTGCAACTATTAATGGGCTTAGATTTTCCTAATTAACCAAGTTATTACAGAGTCTGTATCTTTGAGAATGGCTCTAAATATTTCGATTTGGAGATATGGTTTAGTAAATGTTTTAGAGAAATTATTTATACAATTTTTCGGATACTCTCTTTAAAAAAAAAGTAGGAAAAATTTGAGACTTATATAAAAAATTTGGGACCCCACTTTTTTAAAAGAGTACGCAGAACTTACACACTATATAACTTTATTTAACATTACTTAATATTTTATGAGATACTTTTGAATTTTAATGATGCAAATTGGAAAAGAAAAATAAAGGATGGAGATTGGCTCTTTTAGATAGTGAGATGAGATAAGATGGTTTTAGATAAGTTGAATAAAATATTGTTAGAATATTATTTTTTTAATATTATTATTGTTTTGGGATTTGAAAAAGTTGAATTGTTTATTATATTTTATGTGAGAATTTAAGAAAGTTGTAATGATGAGATGAGCTGAGTTGAGATGGTTTTTGTATCCAAATGAATTTTGTCCAAAAAATTGGTAAAATAATGGAGGATTGGATAATTGCCCTCATTATAGAAAACATCTAAAAATATATGGAAATGCTCAAATAAAAGATTGTAAAATCATCTGTATTGTAAACATATGACCATACAAAGTAGTCCCAATGGGTTATGCCCTTCAACATTAAAGGATGCATTCCCACAATCGAACTCTTCCGTAATAACATTCTTCCTTCGGTAAATGTTCTATAATGCTTTTAAGTTTTAATGATGCAAATCAAAAAGAAGACGGAGGATGAGGAATAACTTTATACAAAAAAAATTCGAAAAAAGAGGGTGGATTTGGATAACTACCCTCGTTATAGAAAGAGGAAAAATACTTGTTGCAATCGTCTGGTGCAACCGGCGCGCAACCAGTGCCCCATTTAATAAAAGAGTTTTGCTAGGTACAATCGGAATCGAAATGTGCAAATGGAGGGTACTCGGGTTGTATGTGACAGTTTATGTGGAATAAAAAAAAAAAAAAACGACAATAGTAAAAAGAGAAAAACAAAGAAAGAAAGAAAGATCATCATAAAGCAGACCTCTATCTTTCTCTATCTTCTTCTGTTTCTTCTTTTCTCATCTCTCTCTTTTTTCCTTATTTTTTTTCCTGGCATATAGTTTTCCTAGATAAGTTCTTTTTTTTCTCCTTCTTCGTACACTAGCCCGTGCTTTTATCACAAGCAACTTTCTCTTTATCTCTCTATCTCGCTCTCTCAGCTTTTTCTCTTTGAACCGATGCGCCATGGACAACACTCTCTAGTACAACCTGGCTCTCAATGTCTCCATCAGGAACCCCAACTTCACCCAGTTGCAGCAGATCTTCTCTCGTCCATGCATTGATTTTTGTTTTTCGCATATAATTTATTCTTTAATTGTTTTTGTTTTGTTAAGCATAATTAATAATATCTAGTCGTAGATAAATAAAACACTTGGACTTGATTAGAAAAAGAGAGGGAATGATTACAACAGATAAAATTGATAGAGACAGAAGAAACAAAATGGAGAGAGAGAGAGAGGGGGGGAGAAAGAAATGAAATTTTTTATTAAGAGTGTTGCTAGAGAACAGCCCAGGTTCTGTAGTCCCGTGGCGCACCATTGATTTGACGTCCCTTTTTCATTTTTTATTTCTTCAGACTTTGCATAATTATGTTTTTTTTCTTTTTAAAAAATTAAAATTACTTTAAAATAAATGACTTTAATTTTTCATATTATTTACTATAAAAAATAATATCTTTTGTGAATTCTATATTTATTCATTTTTTTAAAAAATAAGTATACAATATTTATGCAATATCATTTCTTTTCTAGAATATCTTTTCGTTAATGAAAGCACACGTTGCCAAAAAAAATTAATATATAAGTGAATTGTTTTCTCTGAATTAATATATAAGTGAATTACGTGGTACATCTGAGTTTTGGGCCATTTTCTCCGAAATTCCTGATTTTAAATATGTATAGTAATGTCTCTTAGGATACCCAAGTTTTATAATCCAATACTTAAATTGCCCCCTTCACAATTTTCCGCACTCAATTTCTCCGTTAAACGAATTTCCGTGAATTAAAATGAAGTTGTTTGGTTGTTAGAGAAAATTTGAGGAGAACAAAAAACAGAAGCTGCTTAGTAATTTTGAGTTTAATTGCTTTTTTTTTTTTAAAAAATAAGAATCATAGTGAACTTTATTGAGATAATCAGGAAACAAAGAGAAGAAAACATGAATGACCTTCCTCCAATCTAACCTCATCCTCACTTTCTAAAGCATACCTAGCCAACACACATGAACTGCAGTCCAATGATCAAAATGAGACAAAACAGACCTAGCATCTCATAATAGAACCCCCGAGATATGGAATTGTGAGGTTTGAAGATTGATGCTGTGGATAACTTGCAATGCATCCCCTTCTAAAATAAAGCTTCTCAAACCAATGACTCTAGCTAGAATAATTGCCTGCAATGCTCCTATAGCCTCTGCTGTGAAAGAGTCAGTTGCCATACACCTTTTCATGCTGCTGGAAGCCACCACCCTTTCTTCAAAATCCCTTATGACAAATTACAATATGCCAACTCTACCAACTTCATGTTTGACTGCTGCATCCCAATTCACGTTATAAGAACCTAAAGGAGGAGGTTTCCAATTAGTGTGATTGCTGCCTAAGTCACTTGTGGAAGCCACCTTTGAAACTTGGCCTTCTTGATACTCTGAAAGTAACTGCCTAGCCTGCTGCATTAACACATTTGGATGTGTAAAATTGTCTTGGAAAATGAAAGAGTTCCTCCTCTGCCAAATCTTCTTAGCTATCATGATAAACTCCTCCAAAGATTCCTGCTCCAACAAGTCGATCTATCATATCAGCTACCAAACTCACAAAACCTGATGCAGACATAGCACACTTCTGAATTTTCTTAGAAGAAATACTCCAAACATCCTTAGCTGCAGGACTCCCAAACGGCATGAATAACTGTTTTTGCTGCTCTCAAACAAATGGGGCAATCTGAAGACTCAACTACTTTCTTCTTAAAAAGGTTAGCCTTTGTAGGTAAAGACTCTAAGCACTCTGTCCATGTAAATACCTTTGCTGCGTTATGCATATTCAGCTTCCATATCTTCAACCAAACATCTTTTTAAAAATTAGAATTTGATCCTTGGTCTAACACCCTTTATAGCATCTCCTTATGCAAATGGTATGCACTCTTAACAGAGAAAATACCATTTTTAGAGCCTCGCCAAATGATCCTATCTGGACAGTTGTTGTAGTTGCATGTTGAACCATAATGACATTAAAATCATATAATGTTCTTTTTTAAGAGAAATATCATCATTCATTCATCAAGAGAAACTTATATCCATGACTAGATAAATGTGGGGATATCTCCATATCAACTATTTGGAGCTCCACCAGTACACTATTAGACTGGTCTGGACTTTACTACTGCCGATACTTTCTACGAACAAACGTCCAAGAGACGGCACTCTGCCTAAACAGAGACTCAACCTCACCCTTCATAGAAATGTAGGACTCAACCTCTATGGATAAACTGTCCAAGAGACACTCTCTTTTTTTATTTTAACTATACAACAAAGAAAATTACATTTTGTACAATCAAATTATCAATAAGTTTGTACTTTTCACTCCAGAATATCAAAATTAATACATTACGCATTCAAGTTATCAGAATGTTATAGTGTACACTATTAATATATCTTACAGTCAAAATTGTATCATATCATCTATTTTTTGTTCATTGAACTAAACGATGTAATGTTTGGTGAGCAAAGGATGTGATACGGCTGTTACGATAAATTAGAGTGCAAAGTGCAAAATCCCATATAATTTGATTAAAAAGGGTATCATTCCTATGCAGTTAGAACGAGTAGTGTCACATACAGTTATGGGTTGTGTAAACTGTGCATTCCTTTTAAGAAAGAGCCTAATATACCATTAAAAAATTAATTTTTTGTATAAATCTCATATTTATTCACTTTTAAAAAAAAAATGCACGACGATCGTATATTTTATTACTGTAAATATAATTTATCTTTACAATTTAGTTACAAAATATTGAAATTGACATTCAATCGAAAGTCTTGTACTAATGATCCTGGCCCGAATATAAAAGCCTAATAACCCAAACCAAGGATGGCTCATAATTGCCCATATCTTTCTTTCTTCATGGGAGTGATTGCCCACTCCAGCCCATACACCATTTTAGCCCATTGACAGCACCCACAATATTTAAGATTAATTTCATTCCTTTAAAAGATTTCTTTTTTCTTTTTTGTTGCGAGTATCAAATTGCATTTTTTTTTTCTAAATTTTTAGTATATTATGGATCTATATTTTTCTTTGATTATGAGCTTCTAATCCACCGAAAATTAATCGATATTTGAAAAGATACTCAAGTTTTTTTATGGTATTAGACATTGTGGCTTACGAGCTTGTTTTTAGATTGGTCATAGAGAGCACTAATGCTACTTATCATTCTATGATATGCCATTAAATGATTAGAAACTATTTATTATATTTCATTTGTAAACCTATCATCTAATGTCACATTGTAAGATGATGAGAAAATGAATGATAAATAGATTTTTTCTTTCAACAATCTCTCCCTCACTATGACCCTCTTGTGGCTCAAACTCATTTCTTCTCGCTCTAATATCATTTGTCCGACAATGAACTGTTAAAAACACTCGAAACCAATTAGTGTTGGAAAAGACACAGTCAAATCTTTTATAGGTTCGATATCACACCTCGTAAGCATGGTTTTAGAGAAGTAAAAAGGAGTGAATTGTGAACACACCCCAACAATGTTGAAATTCATTACCTACTAAGGTTCTAATCATCTGGATAATGAATTGAGATGAGATGAATTGAGATAATTTGTGAATAATATTGAGATATTTGAGTTGAGATGAGATGAGATGAGTTAGAAATTGTTTGAGTTAAAATGTGTTATGTAGTTTTGAGAAAGAAAAAAGAAAAAATTGAATAAAAATATTATAAAATTAAAATATTATTTTTAATATTATTTTTATTTTGGAATTTGAAAAAATTGAATTGTTTTTGTGTTTTATTTGGAAGTTTGAAAAATTTATAATAATTAGGTAATGATTAAATAAAAAAGTTGAAAATTTGAAATTAAAAAGTGTTTGTATTTATAGGTGTTTGAATATTGGAATGAAATGAGATGAGATTAAAAATAAGCATTGATCTAAAGGAATATAAGAGACTCTATTTGTTTGTTAGTATCTGAGGCTCTTATGCTCACTTTCCAACAGCTTACAAAGCAAAGAAAATATTATTATTATTATTATTATTATTATTATTATTATTATTATTATTATTATTCCAAAACGTTATTTTTTATTTCTTTTTTCCGAGTACAAATATTTTAAACCAATATTGATTAAAACACCTTCATTTGTGTTTACTAGTGGGAGTGCTTTAATTATGGTTTAAAACCATATTCAACTAGATATTATTCCCTATCAAAAAAAGAAAAAAAGAACTAGATATTAGTCGTAGACTTGTAATTGCACCAATTCATGCATGCATGTACCATTTGACAACATAGCTAATATAATTATTGCTCACATTAAAAAAGAAAAAGAAAAATTATATTATCAAACCGACGTGTAAATAAACTATCTACGTCACTTAAATTATATTATTTAATTTATAAAATTTATTTTTTAAATTAAATTATATCATCTAAACAGTTTACTATATATGCTTTTTTTTAATGCTTTCGGCTATACAGTCAACATATACTTTTTTTTTAATGCTTTCGGCTATACAGTCAACTCTCGAATTTTAGGACTTTTGAACTTTGGCCATGTTGAAATCTAGTAGACCTCGATCTACCTTTCCCGTACGTCGAGATATTTGCAGAAATAACGTGTAGTTATGACTATAGCTTTAAATGGATTCTTTTCTTGGAAGGAAAATACTTAGCTATTATTTGGATTAAAAATTCATTTCAATTAATTTCATTTTATTATTGTAATTTTTTTAAATTTTTACATAAAATATAATAAACAATTTAACATTTTTAAATTTTAAAATAATAATAATATTAAAAAATAATATTCTAATAATATTTTATTCAACTCATCTAAAACCATCTCAATTAATCTAAACTAATCTCGTAATCCAAACGGACCTTATTCTTCACGCAAATGTTACACAATAATGATTATATATTGATCTGAATTAATGTAGTCTATTAAATTATCAAATTATTTTTATTATAAAATAATTTTGACGTATTACATTAAATTTTTTTATGTAAGATGTACCTTGCTATCAGTTCTCTTTCTTGAAAAGAAAAAAATGTGTGGACCGGACCTACCCCTCATGTAGTTTAAAATGGACATGTTTTGTTTTACTTCTTTTCTTTAAGTTTTAAATTTATTTTAAAGTTCTTTTTACTTAACTTTACATATATTTAAATCTTTAAAAAATTATTTATTAGGAAGGAACTTTTGATCTATTAATAATTCACCTATCTTTTGTGAAAAAAAAATAAAAATTTTAAATCAAAATAGTTGCAAAAAAATAAACTATCCAAACAACTTTTCAAACTTACCCATTTTCACAAACTCCATTAATATTAAGCATATCTTAAAAATGTTTTTATATCCAAAAAAATTCTTATTTTTCCAACCCACTTTCACATGACCCAATAGAAAACAAGTCTCAATTTGTTTTTTTCAAAAAATCCCAAAGTTCTCAAAATTCTTTCATCCAACTATTCCCACATCATGACTTATAACGCACACCTCATGACAAAAAAATTTCAATCTTTCTTGCTTTTTGTGATGGAAAATTGGTGGAACTTTTTTGATGTTTTGGGTACCAAGATATAGATAGAAGAACGTAAGAATAGTAATAATGCAAATGGAGCATTGAAAGGAAATAGTATTTTGTATGGAATTTCCTTTCTTTATAACCAAACATCTATGACATGGAGAGCACAACACCACCATACATGAATACACTGAAAACCCAAATTTCAATGGAAAGTGATAAAGATGGACATTTCTTTGATGTGAAATCCAATCAATGGAGATGATTTCTTTTTTCACGCCTATTCATCCATTTACCCAAAGCATCATATGAAAACCTTGGGATCATTAAGTAGTAGTGCTAGATTGTTTTTTTCTTTAAAAAAAAAAATATTTTGAATTAAGGGATCATTATTAATAAACTATTTGAAAAATCTGAAAAAAATTATCTTTTGTTTTAGAAAGAATGGTATTCATAATTATTTTACTGCCTATGCTTCTTTCATTTTTTTGATGTATATATCAATCATAATTTTTTTGACAAGGGATGATATAAGATTGATAGATTGAAAATTTTTCTTTTTTGAAAGATTCTTCATTGCAAAAAGAAAAATATTATTTTTGTCGGAAAAAGTTGAAAATAGCATATGAGGGGTCGAAGGATATGTTGGCATTGTCATGGCCCCATGGCTTCTGTGTAAGGTCAAATCTGTTGCATATGTTGCTCGGAAAGAGGGAATAATAAAGTAATTTACTAATTAATGAAGTCAATATCTAATAAAAATATATATATATATATATATATCTACTTATATATAAAGTGCGAATGCTTGAGTAACATAGTTTTCGTCTAATATTTTCTCTTCTCATTTTACTCCTACTTTTATCCCAAATTTTCGTTCTGCCCAGTGTACTCCCTCTCCCCTAGACGACAGCCCCTCTCCCACCTGAAGTAGCTTTCCTCTGTCTTAAACATGCATACCCACATTAATTATTTCCTGCACTTAATTCATTTCAACACATATTAGAAACCATTGTTATTTTTTTTCTTAAAAAAAATAAAAGAAAAATGGAATATATATATATATATATATATATATCTTTTAATTGTATTCGATGATTCATAATTTCATAAATAGAAGTGGAAAACCCCACCTGTTAACTTAAATAACATCTTAAAAAGTTGAGGGAAAGTATTTGCAAATGATTTATAAATATATATATTTTTTATTTTTAAATAATAAATTTAACTTATTATATAAATTTATTTTTAAAAAAATTTCTACATGGTTGTCCTACTTCACAGGAGCTATCATTTCTACAGCATAATCCCACCTACTTTAAGCAATTATATATTGTAAAAAATAAAAAATCATACCAAATAATACAATAAATACCCTAAAATAAATTTGATATATTAAAATATCTGATTAAAGTCTATAGAAATAATGAAATGTTATTTCTAATTTTTCAACACGCAGACATTGAAGAGAGAGGAAGGGACAAAAAAATCAGTAATAATTCATTTTTTTTTATTGAATTATCTGATTTTTGAGTGATAGCGATAATTTTTTTTTAACAATGAGCAGGATAGTGATAATTGATAAATTTATTTGTATAAGTAAATAAATAAATAAAGTATGTAGGATTCAGGAGGGATTGGAGTTTTGATATAAAAGAGATAACTCACAGAATGACCTGCATTTGAAATTTACGATACACAATGAGCCACCAATGCATGCAGTCAATCTCAAGGGACACCGGAGGGCTCCCACAACCCAGATTGGCAACATCCTTCACCTTGAAGTTCTACTACATGTCCCGTGCAAATTGTAATAAAACAACTCGATATGACTGCAATGAAAATTTTGTGTGCTATAATTGCAAAAACATTAGCATCTCATAGCCACGATAAATCATTTTATCTCATCATTTTAAATAATCATCCTTCCATGATAAATATAAAATAGTAATTGTTAAAATTATGCAATTACTAATATTCTCATTAATTTTAACTGACGAGTCTATCTAGAAGTAGAGGAAGATACTGGATGTATATCGGTTGTTATCTTTGGACTGATAGCAAAAGAAATATTGAATTGTACAACTGTTGATCTTTTTGAACAAACATGTGAGGTAGAATGTTTAATGCATTATGTCTTTATATTTTTTCATTATTACAGGAGCACCTATGATATTTAGCAAATATTGCAAGTACAGTTTCAAAAAATGAATAGATTATGTACTTGTGCATAGAAATGAATCAACATGGATAACTGCGCTAGAATAAACTCAACGTATTCTTTGTCCATCCTATAAATTAAACTACGTCATAAACACTCAAAATCTCTTATTCTTAAACTTCTCACAGTTGTAATTATATACGTAAATAATTAAGACACTAAATTGTATGTAAAGTCTATACTTTTTTATTCACTTTATATGTTTTGTTCAATTTTTGTTTAATTTTTTTTTTCACATTCTCATTTACTATTTTGTACTTTTTTTTAATTTCTTCTTTATATTTATCAAGTGGGCATACGTGCAGCGCACGTTGCCCTTGCTAGTAGATATATAAAAAATAAATAAAACAGATAAATATATGATAGGTTTCGAATGGGATAATGATAGCCTTACATTTTCTTTATCACTGTTTTACTATCCTTTTTTTTTTTGTTCTTTGAATCTTGATTGAAAATCTCATAAAATGACCTTCTTGCATAATTTAAAAATAAATCAATTCAATTTTATAAAAATTGACTAAAAAAATAATCAATTTTTATAAAATTAAATTTATTTTTAATTAAATTACATAATTACGTTGGTTGATTAAATTTGTTTTCTTTTAGATTATGCAAAAAGTTCATTTTATGAGATTTTCACTCCAAATTCAAAAAGTAAAAGGAAAAAAAAAACTAAGTAGTAAAGCAGTAGTGAAGGAGGTGTAAGTGTATTATTACCCTTCAAACTTTATTTAAACTCATCCCGTTGATCTGTCTCGACTGTACCGGACTGTCTCAGGCCTTTTTTGTCGATTTAGTATTATTTCGGTTTTGTTAATTTGGTGTTTAGATGTTGAGATAAAAATAAATAAATAAATTTGTAAATAGTATTGAAATAACTTGTAAACAATAGTGAAATTGTTTGAGTTGAGATGATTTATAGTGTTTTAGAAAATGAGAAAAAAAAATTGAATAAAAATATTATAAAATTAAAATATTATTATAATTAATTTTTTAATATAATTTTTGTTTTGAGATTTTTCTTTTAGAGAAAAGCAAGAAGTTTGATTGATGATGATCTCTATAGGAGAGATAAAATACAATTAGGAGCTTCCTCCATATCAACAACAACATCTGAAATAGACAATGCACATTTGCTTAGTACACGTGCTATATTGTTTTCTGAAATAGACAATGCACATTTGCTTAGTACACGTGCTATATTGTTTGCTTTCCTTTTAACATGAATCACTGACCAGCTAGCAAATTGAGAGAGCATGTGTTTTGCATCAAAGATGAGCAAACCTTTATTGTTCCAACTTTATTCCATGCCATTGATTGCCTTCACAACAAGTAAAGCATCACCTTCTAGAATAACTCTGTAAAGCATCATAAATTCATAATATTATATGCAAAGATAAATATTCTATTTTTTCCTTTATTTGGAGTTTGGATGATATTATATTTTTAATTTGGTTTCTTCTATTTTTTTAAGTTTTTAACTTTATCATGGAGAATGGATGGATATGGATAATTTTGATAATCTTTCAAACTTCTTAAAGTTTTTTTTAAGTACAAAATGTGCAAATAAAGTTAAATAGTTATATTATTCAAAATTATTAACATTGTAGATTTTTTTATACTAATGGGCCTAAAATACACATTTTAGATTTTTCTGTATACTGATAAAGTGATTAGCTTTTTGTATAAATGGACTTCATTTTAAACTGGCCCGGATCGATATGGACCAATAATTAACGGTCCGATCATATCTAAAAAAATAGTAGACTAATTTTTAGTCATTGACTTCCTGACCGAATCGGATCGAACCGAACCATATACATATATATGTATATATCTTTGTTGATACATTATCTCTTTCGGAAACTCAAACTTGCCTAACATTCCCTCTCCTTCATAAACAAACTCTCCTTAGAGCACTCTCAATTGATTCTTTATCTTATCTTTTAAAATACATCACTAAAACTTATTTTTTCTATTTTATATATTGACTTTTACAATATGTCATCTATCAGCTTATCTATTTTTTCTCTATATCATTTAAATATTCTATTTTTATTCTTTTTAAATATTTCATTTCTACTAATAAATTTACAATATCCATATATTTTTTTTATATTTGCAATTTATTTTTATATACAATGTAAAGTAATTCAGTCCTATACACATAAAACAAAAATATATAAGTTAAATAAAAATTAAAAAATAAAATCAAATATGAAAAAATTGGTTTAAAAATAATTTCAAGATATTTTTTTAGAAGAAATTGAAATATATGTGTTTTAAATGATGAACAATAAAAATAATTTGATTATATGATAAAAATCAAAGTAAATAAAAATGAGGGAGTAAATGAAATATCAACAATAAAATTTTTTTTACAGGATGAACAGTATCCACTACATGTAGCGGGATATTGTAGCTAAATGTATTTTACAATTCATTTTATATAATCAGATAGAGCTTCTTTTTGAAATATTTTTTCAAATTATTTACATTTTCTGTATAATATAAAAGCCATTGTGAGTGCTCTTATTGATAATTCCAATGCCATGCTCGAACATAATGCTACGGCGTTCATTCTGCATGAGTAAGAGCAGTCGCATTAAATGACAGTGCATCTTTAAAATTTGGAAAAATATAACTTGAATGATATATATTGAAATAGTCAAATAATAGAGACTTAAAATATGAGCTATAATATTTATAAGTGTTTCTTTATATTTAAAGATATATTATTCATATTCAAAAAGAATATTTTATTTTAAAAAATCAGATCAACTACTTTGATATTTTATTCTAAAAATTAAACCCAACTAATAGTTGATAAATAGGTTGAGAAAAAATAATAATTGAGAAATAATAATTTAAGTAAAAATTAAATTATTAATTAATATATAATTATTAAAAAAAATTATTATTAAATTAAATAATATTATATTATTATTTTGACTAATTAAATTATAACTTAAATGATTTTGTATTTTATGAAAAATATTTACTTTTAACTAAATTATAGATGGGAAAATGCTATACACCATATTATTATTTTGTTTTCATCTAATTAAATATGATGTGATACATTTATTATCATTAAATGATTATTTATTACATAATTTTTTATTATTTAATAATAATAAATATGTCACATATCACTTAATATGATCAAAATAATATGAGAGTATGGTGTATAATATTTGTTGTAGAGATCACTTTGACGAAGCTAATGCTTTTAACTTTTTAATTTCCGAATGAGAAAACGGAGAACGAGAGGGAAACGCAGAACAGTAAACAAACCATCAAAGCTGCCACCCAATGCCCGGCTCCAAGGCCAAAAAGCTAAGCTCCCTCTTCCGCTCAGCCGTCAAAATCACCACCTCCAAAGCCTCCTCACCTGCAGGGGACGCAACCCTAAAACACTTCGTCTCTTCGCTCGACACGTCCTCCCCCACATCCTCCCCCACATCCTCCGCTTTCAAAGTCCTCAAACGATGCTCCGTTATGTCCCCCAAACCCTCAGCTCTGTCAAAAAAATCTACGCTCCCCAGCCTCGAGCTCGACGCAGCCTCAGATTCCGGTATGCATATCCAAGTTTTATAATTATATCCAACTTCTTGTTTGGTTGCTGAGAAAAAAACGGGTTCGGCTTTAAATCATTCTATAACTTTTGTTAATTTGTAATTTTTTTTTCGTTTTCCTGTAGTTTTCTGCAATTAAACACATTACATTGAATAGTATTTGTGTGGCTCTATTGTGCTTATGTTTGTTTTCTTTTTGTTGCAAAGTAGAGGATTCGACAAAGCAGTTGTCAGAGGAGATATCTCATATATTGTGCGGTACGTGTTTGTTAAATGTACTCCGAGTATGGAAATTGTCATTCTTTTTACTTGTCTTTGAGACAACAGAGTACGTTGGAAGTCGAAGTTTGAATCAAGTAGCTGGACTTGGTTGTATCCATATCATTTTCTTGGGAATTAAGCCAACCTGCTATGGTACAAATAATGGCACTTCCTCCCCTCTAAAGAACAAGGTGGAGGGTGAGTTCAGGAGGCATTGTGTGCATGGAGTGACTTACCAATATAAAAGGAGGGTACTGTCTTGGGAATCAAACAAAGCTTATTATTTCTCTAGTATATATATATATATCTTTGAAGTTTTTATTCAAGTTCATCATAAATCAAAACATGATCTCCAAATTTTCCTTTTTGAATGTTGCTCAATCATTTTTCGCAATGAAAAGTTAAAAGTCAACTCTCATTCACATTTACAAATGCATATATATTTAATTGCATGTTTGGTTATTAAATGTGACTGCACATTCTATAATTATAAATATCTTTTTTTTTATTAAAAAAATTGGAATCAAACCAAAAAAAAAATTGAAAAAAAAAACTCACTTTTTTTGAATAGAGTTTATTTTTTTACAAAAAACTTACACAAGACTAATATATTTAAAATTTGGCACTAGCATTACTTATTAGTTTAAGCCAGGGCAGAGTTAGGCTTTGTTTAGATAATGAGTACGTTGATCTCAACTCATCTCATCATTATAATTTTTTTAAAATTTCAAATAAAATATAACAAATAATTCAAATTTTTTAAATTTCAAAACAAAAAATATATTAAAAAATCATATTCTAATAATATTTATTTATTAGGAAGATAGCTTCTAATGGGTATTACAAAGAGAAGACAAATAATCAGTTTTAGTATAGGTAAATTTTGCACATATAATTGAGTTAAAGAATTATAAAAGAAATATAAATTCAAAGATAATTCTAGGATATCCTAATGCAAAAAATATAATCAATAGACGTGAATGGATTTAATAGGAGCATTATGGGTTTTTTTTCTTTTTCTGTTTTAGTAATTATTAGTTTAGAATAATGATATATACAAGTTTCAAATTTATAAGTTTTGTGTAGTTCTTTTATAAAAAAGTAATGTTAGATATAATTATAAGGTGTGCAAGTACTGCGCATTCCATTTGAAAAAAAGTGAGATTTACTATTAAAAATTATTATTTTTCACGTGGATTCTAGATTTACTCACTTTTTTTAAAGAATGCGCGAGACTTGCACATTCAATAACTGTAAATATCATTTCTCTTTATTAAAAAAAAAAATAAATCCCACCATTAAAAAGTGTAAAAAAGCTCATTTTTTTCTTAATAGAGTTTACTTTTCTACAAAGAAATTTACACAAGACTAATATATTTAAGACTGGACACTAGCATTACATGTTAGTTTAAGCCAAGGCAGAGTTAGGCTTTATTTAGATAATGAGTTGATCTCGTCTCATCAAATTATTATAATTTTTTTAAAATTTTAAATAAAACATAATAAATAATTCAATATTTTAAAATTTTAAAATATAAATAGTATGAAAAAATTATATTTTAATAATATTTATTTGTTAGGAAGATAACTTCTCACGGGTATTACGAAAATGATCAGTATAATTAGCTGCACCGACACAATGATCTTACCTTTCCTCTCCATATATAATGTTTCAAGACTTAGGCCCGGTTTGGATATAAAAAATATTTTATCTCATCTTATTTTATTATTATAATATTTTTAAATTTTTACACAAAATATAATAAATAATTAAACTTTTTCAAATTTCAAAACAATAATAATATTACAAAAATAATATTCTAATAATATTTATTCAATTTATCTCATATCAACTCACAACCGCACCTTAACCTTTATTTTCATAATAAATGCAATTTTAGGATAGGTAAGTTTTGCATATTTTTTAAAAAAAAATAAAGTGAAGTATATTATTAAAAGTAAATGTTTTTATGTGAATTTTAAATTGGCCCACTATTTTTTTTTAATAAGTACTCGAAATTTATATATTCTGAGAGTTCACAAATGATTTCCATATAATGTTGTGCGGATTATCTTTTAAAATTTAAGACATACATCAAGAATTCTAATTGAATTATATAACATTTATGTTAATTAAACGGGTTTTAAATAATTATAAATATTCAATTAGTATTATATATCAATCCATCAAAATTAATTTTGAAAGAAGCCAAAGAGATAGTGGTTCAAATTTGATTTCTTTAATGAAGTCTTTTTATTTTCTTTATTTCACCATGGTTTCCAGTCATGGACTCATGGTCGGTAGAGGGCAATCTAAAAATAATACCTTTTTTTTTTTTTTAGAAGGAGAAGAAGACGGTGGTCTTCTGTCCATAAATGATCCCCTCTCAATTTTAATAGAAAAGTCATCACTTAAAGCAAAGGAATACCAACATTACAAAACCAAACAATAAACCAAAGTGCCTAAAACAATAAAACAACCAAAAATATCTAATGATCGAAAACTTTGTAATCCCGACTTATCCATCCGAACAATCCCCCTCGACAATCTTGACAAATTCCCATCACCTTCATAATAAATGGACCTCCCTTCCTCATCTTGTCTTGCAAAAAAATCTGCCGCTTAGTTTCGTAGAAGTAATTTTTTACTTAATGATTATGTAAGTATTTTTTAATAATATTATTATTTTTTTATTTTTTAAAAAAATATTTTACAGTGTTAAAAAAATACATGTATTAAAAAGTAAAATAAAAAAAAATAACATTTTACATTATCAGTGACTCCCAACGGAGCGGTGGCTGTAGAGCCATCCCATAAAATACAACCTACAATATTTATTGATACCATATAAATACTATGAACGGTACTAAATAAGCAATCATTCATGTAGATCATTTCATGTGTCCGTTCCCTCTGAGTTGATATTCTCAATTTCGAACAAGAATTTGAAAGGACGGTAATCGAAATCTCAAGGCCTAAATTAAAAATGCATTGTAGTGGCCTGTGGACCCATCATATTTATAATTGTATTTTTTTTTTTTTTTCAAACATCTTTTTAAACCCCTTAACTATTTTTTTAAAAACATAAAAAATTATTAAAAAATAATTTCTTAAATATTAAGTAAAATAATAATAATAATAATAATCAGTGACTTTTGTCGATGAAATTCCTTGGCATAAAGTAAGGGAAAAAAAAGGTATCAATAAAGAAAAAGTAAGGAAGTAACTTAAAGTAAATAGGAGTAGGAGATAAAAGACAAGAGGAACCTACAGATTGGGGACCTTTTTGGTTGGGGACTTTGACTTCTTCCGACTTTTGGACTCCTTTAACCTAAGAGTTCCAGGAAAAACTTCTTCTCAAAAGAATAAATCTGCAACTTCCATTGTATAGTTAGAAACGATAGGTTAGGAGAGATTGTAAACAAACTTATTATAGTAAAATCTCTCTTCCTCAAACTCATGTGACGTAGGCATAATGTCGAACCACGTAAATCTGTGTATCTATCTCTATTTATTTTCTTTGCATTTAAATATTATTTATAGTCATGATGTACGAACTAACACCGTACAGCCACACTGAATCACTATTGGGGGCTCTATATAGCACCGATAGAGACCCAGCACCTCTAAGCACATCCCGAGAATGAATCTCTCTCTCTTCTGGACTGTGCGCCTTTTTTTCACGATCTAATTGACATAATTGTGAAAGTACTTACAACATAAATTCCAGCAGCATTTAATAATATTCAAAATGAAATGATAGATGAATACAAATTATACAGGACATATTAAAGTTTAAACACTGTTAGTTGCACGAATAATCCGCGAGTCGTAAAATCCGTACTGTTGAACAAATGCTTGGTTCGTAAGTTAAAGTCAAATAATGCTTTAATAGATGGGCCCACAACATTTAAAAACAAAAAAAAGCCCACTCAGTGTGTGGTGGGCCATAGTGTTGCATATTTTCCTTTCAAGACTGACTCACCGTGGGACCCTCATACCACCCACTAGGCCACTAGTTTCATCTCTGCCTCAAATCAATCGACTGCCCCTAAAATTTTTATTTTTATTTTTATTTTTTTATTTATTATTATTATTTTTTTTGGTGAAAGGAAAATATCTCTATTCCTGATTCTATGTCCCCACATCCCTTCGTCCAAACGAATAATCCAATAGGCCTGTACTGTTCCAAAACTAAATAATCAATGAGATAATTTAATTTAAAAAATAAATTTTAAAATTTAAATTTTATAAATTAAATTTTATCATTTATGTGATATGGATTATATGCTCTGTACGCTCGTGATTTAACAACAGAATAACTCTAGTTCTGTTGAAAAAAATGGACAAATTTAAAGTTTGCATAAAAAATTACTTTCTAATTATTGACTAAATATTTTCAAAGAGAATATGTGAGACGCCGAGATTTGTATACATTAAAATTATATTTATTAATATTTTTTTTTAAAATCTAGATAATAACTTATGTTCTGAGTAATCTTTTTGAAATTTGTAAATCTAAATATATAATTACTTTGAGTTGATTTATGAAAGAGAATTAAGATGTTTAGGAGAAGAATAATGATAGCTTTTCAACTTGTTGACAACCAGTTTAAAACTTAGGTAATAAAAAAAAATTGTAAAAGATGGGTAATGATACACTTACCGTTTGTTTACAACTATCTTATAATTCATCTTCAATCAACCAATACAATCATGTCATTCCATTAAAAATAAATTTCAATATTACAAAATTACCCTTCATTTTATGTAGAATTGTCAAGTATTTACAAAATAGTTATAAGTCTATCATTTTCCGTAAAAAATATCTTGTAATTATATAAAATATTTTTATTGTCTTAATTGTAAACTGATTGTCATCACTGTCCGAGAATTTGAATTTTCATTTCAATCCTGATTTAAAGGGAATATATGCATCGTTTGATTACATAGATGAGATGATATGAGATGAAAGTTGATAATTGAATAAAATATTATTATAATATTATTTTTAATATTATTTTTGCTTTAAAATTTTAAAAATATTGAATTATTTATTGTATTTTGTATGAAAATTTGATAAAGTTGTAATGATTTGATAAAGAGTAATTCTACATACAACCGTGAAGTGCGTAACCGCCGCGTAATCGCTTTGAAAAATAGTGGGGTCCACTATTAAAAAATTAATTTTTTTCATGTGGGTCCCATATTTTATTCATTTTTTTCAAAGCGATTACGCGGCGATTACACAATTCACAGTTGTAAGTATCTTTTCTCTTTGATAAAATGAGATGAAATGAGATAGTTTGTGTAATCAAACGAGGCCATAGCCTCCCTTCTAAAAAAGTGAGAGCCCACTTTTCCGGCTTCTCAAAAATGTCCTTTTACTTAAAATGAACATTACCCCTTTTAATTATTTACATTAAACATGTAGCTTTCTTTCCATGTAAAAATCTGACTTACTAAGGTGTCGTTTAGATAGTAAGTTGAGATGAAATTTAAAAATTGAATAAAATATTGTTAGAATATTATTTTTTAATATTATTATTATTTTAAAAATTGAAAAAGTTAAATTATTTATTATATTTTGTATGACAAATTGGAAAAATTATAATGATAAGATGAGATGAAATGAAACACTTTCATTGTGTGCCTAAGTTGATAGAAAGAACCAAAGCAGGAGAATTACTTGTATCTAATACACATAGATTTAAGTCTTTGCTTTTCGTTCACTCTGGAGAAAGAGAGAACGAAAAGTCAAAGTAGAGAGTCTTTCTACTCCCACCGAGTGCATAAGGTATTCAGTCATTTCTACTCTTTTTGGGTAGATTACGATAGTGAGAGGGGCGTTTCTTTAGCAGAGGCGCTGCAGTATGGAGGAGCTGGGAGAGGAATGGGAATAGATGTCACTTAATGATGCTGAGAAAGAAGGAATAGAGGTCATGGCCATGGAGGGGGAAGGATATGGGGAGATGGGGGAAATGCGTCTGATTGGAAAGAATTGTATAGACAGACGTATCGAAAAAGAGGTAGTACATTCCACTATGATGAAAGTGTGGTGAGTTGGTAGACTTGTAGTTTTCAAAGAAATCAGACCAAATATTTATGTGATTACGTTTTCTGACACCAGAGATAAGAATCGCGTATTGGAAGGGAGGCCATGGCTCTTTGACAATAGTTTGTTGGTGTTAAAGTCGTTTGATGGAGTCACCTAGCCGGACAAACTTACTTTTAACACTGAACTATTTTGGGTTTAATTACACAATTTACCAATGCTGTGTATGAATTTTCAGATCGGGGAACAAATTGGGAATTTGTTGGGGAAAGTAGTAGGACACATCGGAGGATGATGTTGGTTGGGGAAGCTACCTACGAGTGAAAGTGGAACTTGAGTTGCACCATTCATTGCCAATGGGACGTACGATCAGTTTCAACAACACAAACATGTGGGTGCCATTGAAATACAAGAAATTGCCAAAGTTCTGTTTGTGGTGTGGCAAGATGTTACATGGGAAGCAGGGCTGCTTAGAGATGAATCAATTTACTGGCAGAGGAAAAATGAAGGAGAATCAATATGGGTCATGGTTACGAGCGGGCAGTGGAGAAAGGATCAAAGGGATAAGTTCACAATTTAGTGGGAATAGCTTGAAGGCGAAGCCAAAGGGAGATCGGAGCAACCATCATTTGGCAGCGAATTCCAATACCCAAAGGAAGGATGACGATGAGGTTCAAAACAAGTGGGGTTGCGATAAGGTGGTTACTGAGGCCGTGATTTTAGAAGAAATTTTTGAGTTAGCTACTAAACGGATAGAAGAGAATGTAACTTAAGAAGAGATGAGGATATGGAGATTGGCAAAGAGTAAGGAAGAAACCCAGGGGTGGGAAGGATTATCATCTATACAAAATGAGACAAGGAGATCAAGTTTTGGACAAGGAGAGGAATTGGGTCTAGATTCAATGGTGGGCAGCTTTGACAAAAGAGGCCCATTGTTATCTGAAGACAAACAAAGGACGGCTGTTGGAGTTGGAAACCACCATTTATACAAGAACAACGACAAGCAGCTCGATAGTGAAAATGTTGGTGGGGAAATAAAAGTGACAACAACTAGAAATTCTTGGAGGAAAAGAGCACGATTACAAGGAAAGCCATATAAGATATCTTCTCTATCTTTGGATATGGAGTAACAATCAGGAGGGGGAATGTTTCATAAAAGAAAGATTGGATAGGGTTATTGCCAATGTATAATGGAGATATGTGTTTTCATAAAGTAAAGTAGAAGGTTTAGTGGCAAGATGCTCAGACCACAGACCTTTACTTATCTCATTTAAAGGGAAATGGCAGTCATGGAGAAAAAAAATAGCTTGTTTAGATTCGTAGCTAGCTGGTAGGGGTGTAACGGGTCCGGTCTGGTCCGGTTTTGGACAAAATCTAGGACCGAATCAGTATGTACCGGTTTTATATTTTTCAAAACCGATTACGCCCCGATTACCCTCTTAAACCGGTACCTCCGGTTTTACCGGTTTCCGGCCCGGTCCGGTCCGGTTTTTCGATTTTTTTTAAATGTAAAAAACATATAATAAAGTGTTACTTCTTATTATAAAATGTTATTAATAATTTAATATATATATTATGCTTAAAGCATATGATCAATTAAATTTTTATCTTTAAGATTAAACTTTTATTTTATAAATTATAACAACATTATCTTATATATAATTATATTAATAACATATGATCAAATAAATTACAAATGTTCATATTTAAGATTAACATTTTATGTTATTATTTATAAATTATAATATGAAATTTTTTCATATATGATATATAATTATATATATTATATATAAAAATTTAACATATAATTATATATTATATATATAAATATTTTGTATAATATATAAAATTAATTTTTATATATTTTTTTCCAACCTGTCCGGTTCGGTCCGGTCCGAACTGGTTTTCCGGTTTAAATTTACACCCCTACTAGCTAGCTCAATGATGAAGAGTGTGCAAAAATTATAGAAAATGAGTGGAAGGTCAAAGCTAGACCAGTTGCAGCTATGACAGAGGTTTAGGAGTCTCTAGTACAGTGTAGTGAGGCACTTACAAGGTGGCGTAGAAGTATAGTACGAGTGAATGAAGCTACTATAAAAGAAAAGTCTAATATGTTGAAAAGGTTACAAGAAGAAGAAGGTCCTAATAATGTGGAAGAAATTAAGTAGTTACAAAGGGTAGTTGGCAGTTTATTAGAGGAATAAAATATGAAATGGCGGCAGAGGGCCAAGAGCAATTGGTACAAAATGGGAGACAGAAATATCAGATTCTTTCACGCTAGTGCCACACAAAGAAGGAAGAATAATAACATAATGAAGATATGTGACACTCATAATTAGATCAAAACAGGAGAGGCAGATAAAAGGACAGCTTTCCAGGATCACAATGTCGAGGTTTACAGATCGTCAAATCCTGAGATGGGGTAGTTATGGAATGCTTACGTGAGGTGGAAAGCAGAGTAACAGAAGCAATGAACAACAAACTGTAGAAAAAGTTTAAAAGAGCTGAAGTCAAAGAAGCACTCAAGGATATGACCCCTCTAAAATCCCTAGGATCTTATGGGTTTGAGGACTATTTCTACCAATCTTATTAGAGACTGGTAAGTGATGAGGAAAGCAAGATTGTTCTTGATTTGTTAAATGGTGGAAGATTAGATAAATTCTTACATACAACACATATAGTCTTGATTCCTAAAAACGAAAATCCTGAGGTGGTTGGAGAGTATAGGCCTATTAGCCTATGCAATGTTTTGTATAAAATTATTGCAAAAACACTAGCTAATAGGCTTAAACATGTTCTGCCATAGGTGATTTCCCACAATTAAAGTGCTTTTATCCCAGGAAGGCTCATAATAATATAGTTACTGCCTATGTAGTTTTATGTTCTATGCAATCTAGACAAAAAGGGAAAAAGGGTATTATGACAATTAAATTAGATATGTCAAAAGCATATGATAGAGTGGAGTGAAAATTTTTTAGGGGTATTATGAAGAAACTGGAGTTTGGAGAGAAGTAGATAGAATTAATTATGCAGTGTGTAAGTACTGTCCATTATTCAATATTGATAAATGGACAGCCAGGAGATGTTATTATTCCCACAAGAAGATTAAGACAAGGGGGATCCAATATCCCTTATCTGTTCCTTTTGTGTGTTGAAGGTCTTACTGTTATGATCAATAATGTAAAAAGACAAGGATGGATCAAAAAGGTTTCAGTAGCAAGAGGGGGAACTAGATTAAATCATCTGTTTTTTATAGATGATTGCATCATGTTTTGCAAAGCAACTCTAAAAAATTGGGAATGGTTGAGGAAACTATTGGATATATATATATATATATATATATATATATATATATATATGAAAGGTCATCGGGACAAAGGCTAAATTTGCAGAAAACCTCAATAGTTTTTAGTGGGAACACAAGAATAGATACCAAAGAATTGATACTAAGAAAGTCAGGGGCTAGAGCAAGTGGAGATTTGGAAAGATATTTAGGTCTACCCACAATGGTGGGCAAATCTAAGTACAATTCTTTTAGGCGTGTTAAGGAAAGAATATGGAACAAGATTCATAATTGGAAGAATATGTTTTTGTCACAAGCAGGGAAAGAAGTACTCATCAAGTCAGTCCTTCAAGCAATACCAACCTATGCTACGAGTGTGTTTAAGTTTCCAAAAAGATTGTGTACAGAAATCTCATCTCTACTAGCAAAGTTTTGGTAGAGTAATCTGGATCAGGAAAAGAAAATACAATGGAAGAGGTGGGAAAATGTGGGGGAGTCAAAGAGTATAGGAGGATTGGGATTTAGGGACATAGTGTGTTTTAATCAAGCTTTGTTGTCGAAGTAGATATGGAGACTCATAAATAATCCTCACTCTCTGACCGTAAGGATTATGAAGGAAAAATACTATAAAGGTGGGAGCATATTGAAAGCAAGGTTAGGGAATGGCCCATCTTATCTTTGGAGGAGTATTTGGGGGGCAATGCCTCTGGTTAAAGCAGGTATGAGATGAAGAGTTGGAAATGAGAGAAAATTAGGATATGGGGGGATAATTGATTGCCAACTCAGAGTACTTTTCAAGTGCAATCACTAGTGAAGGTTCTGGACTAGGATGCAACTGTTAGTGAGCTGAATGATCACCATGGTACGAGCTGGGATGAAGAGCTAATCCACCAGCTGATGAATGAAGAAGAAGCAAGAACTATATGTAATCTACCTCTAAGCAAGCTAGGATATGAAGACAAACTAATTTGGGGGATGAGGAGAAATGGAAACGTTCAGTATAAAGAGTGCATATTACTTAGTAGTTCAGAGGAAGAAACGGATGATGGGAGAGCAATCAAACATTGATCAAGCTAAATCAGGGTGTCAATGCATATGGAAGAAGAGCTAATCCACTAGGTGATGAATGAAGAAGAAGAAAGAACTATATGTAATTTACCTCTAAGCAAGATAGGATATAAAGAGAAACTAATTTGGGGGACGAGCAGAAATGGAATGTTTAGTATAAAGAGTGCATATTACTTAGTAGTTCAGATGAAGAAGCAGATGATGGGCAAGCAGTCAAACATTGATCGAGCTAAATCAGGTAGTCAATGCATATGGAAGATGAGAGTGCCACATTCAGTTAAAATTTTCATATGAAAATCAATAAATGAGGCAATTCCCACAAAGAGAAATATGTTTTATAGAAGAGTAACTGACTCAACCTTATGTCCCATCTGTGAGCAATTAGAGGAAACAACATGTCATGCATTGTGGAGTTGTGGGGTTGCATCTGATGTCTGGGCAGAACAACTAAATGTGCTGCAAAAGTAGAACAGTGTAGAGGAAGATTTCAGTCGTGTATGAGAGAGATTGTCTTCAGGCTTACGTATGCAGAAGCTGGGAGAGGTAGCGTGTGTTTTAAGGAAAATATGGTTTAAGATAAATAAGTTCATATTTGAGAGGAAATTTGAGAGTCCAAGGGTGGTGTACAATAGTGCCCTTTCTGAGTATAAAGAACCCCAACAGGCTCAAGAAGATGCTTCTTTTGTAGTAGATAGAGAACTTGTTCCAGTCAGTAGAGAGGGTAGATGGCAGAAATTAAAGAGAGGCATGATAAAGGTCAATTGGGATGCAGCATATAAAGGAGATACCTGCAAAATGGGTGCAGGAATAGTAGCCAAGAATTCTGATGGGGATTTAATAGCAACCTTATGCAGGCTCCAATTACATGTAAATCAGCCAATATTAGTTGAAATCTATGTCTTATTGAGGGCTCTAATTTTCTGCATGGAGATTGGCCTTACTGAGGTAGAGTTTGAAGGGGATGCTCTTGTTGTAGTTAGAGAAGTTAATAGTCCCGGAGATAAGCTGCTCATGGTATGCTCTAAGGAATTGAAGATATCAAGACAGTTGTCAGAGACTGACCAACATGGAAGCTGCAGTACATACCTAGAGAAAGGAATAAGGTAGCTCACCAGGTAGCTAAGTTAGCGTTAAAATATGAGTGAAAAAGTATGGTTAGAAGAAGAAGGCCATTGTTGTATTCATAGTCTTATTTTGCTTGAAAACTGAAAAGCAATGTATTGGATAAATTTTCTTGATGAATGAAAGTTTATTTTTTTAAGGTAAGTCCATATTTAACTTACATTTTTTAAAAATAAAATGTGAGACTTACAAATCTTAAAACTGGACAAATCATTTTTCTAAATTGATAGAATTTGATTTAAGAGTAATGTTAAGTACAAATTCAAATAGACAAATCTTGCACAAATATTTTATAAAAAAATGAATCATACTAAAAAATAATAGATTATTTTTACATTTTTTAAATTTGAGTCTAATTATTTTATAAAAAAAATTACACAAAATTTATACATTTACAATTTTTAAAAATCATTAATCCTTATTTAATATAGTATTGAAATCTAACGTAAAGTACCGATGCATCAAATCAAATTAATTTATTCATTTACTTCTGCGGACTTCACTTAGGGTATGTTTAAATGTTATGATCTGATTTGATCGGTAAAGAGTAATATTTTGAATATTATTGAGATACTTTAAATATAAATTAGTTTATATATCTGTTTAAATATAGGACGTTGCTACGTCTATAGAAATTTTCTATCGATCAGTTTTTTTTTTTTACATTTACTTTTACCATTTTTTAAAACTATTTAGTTATTTTTAAAAAAAAAAAAAAATCACATATTCATTTAAAAGTACTTACTTAATCACTAAGTAAAAATATTTTAAAAAAAATTAAAATAATAATAATAGGTGACCACCTTATGTGGTCAAAGCATTTCCCTTAAATATATGAAGAGGATTTTAATAAATTTAATAATAGATTAAGATGAATTTAATTTCTTTTATAAAAATTTATTAATAATTAATTTGAGATTGACTGAAGTAACATTCAAACGTAACGGTAACAAATCATCTCAAAACTGATCTCAATTCATTTCAATTAATATCATCTTAGTATTATAATTTTTTTAAATTTTATATAAAATATAATAATTAATTAATTTTTATTTTATTATTTACAAACCATCTCAACTCATTTCAATTCATTTATGAATGCAACGACTCCTTAACTTCATATGCTCCAAGCTGCGGTGTATAATAACCGACAAGAGGTTATTATAAAAGAAAAAATTACTATGTCTACCAAATTTGACCGCTGTACTTATTATTTGGTAAAAATAATTTTATTTTAATGTATTTTATTTAATGGTTGAGAAAGTAATTTTAAATATATTGATATATATTTTTTATTTAAAAATATTAAAATATATTAATATAATGTTAAAAAAAAAATTGTGGTAATGAATGAGTAGCAGCGCTCAATTAAAAAATGTTGACTCCAACGAGGGGTCGCCGTCCAGTCGGTTCTACTTATGAATCATCGCGGAAGGAACGTCATCAACTGCTTTACCCATCAACAACCGTCAAGTGACGCGTTCACGCGTCCGTCAAATAACCTGTTGTTTTTGAAAAATTATCATTTCAAATAGAGTAATGCTACATACAGTCGTGTAATGTACAAACGTCATGCAGTCGCTTTGAAAAAGAGTGGGGTCTACTATTAAAAAATTAATTTCTTTTCATATGATCCCATATTTATTTACTTTTTTCAAAGTGACTGCACGACGACTGCACGCTCACGACTGCAAATATCATTTCTCTTTAAGATATTATACATCATATTTTTTTTTATTTTTTTTCTTATTAAATATATGATATATGAATAAGAGAAAATATACTTACAACTGTGAATTGTGTAACCGCCGCGTAATCGTTTTTAAAAAAATAAATAAAACATGGGACCCATATGAAAAAAATTAATTTTTTAATAGTAGACCTCACTCTTTTTCAAAGCGATTATGCGGCGGTTACGTACTTCACGGTTGTATGCAAAATTACTCTATAAATAATGAGTAAAAACATTTATTAAATTAAAGAAGAATAAACCACAAAAAAATTTAAAAATTTAAAAAAATAATATGATCCAGAATGTTTGAAGATTATGAGTAGAAACTCATCGTCCTTTATCCACTGGGTCCACCGGCACCACATCATCAATAAACCAAACCAGCGCGTGGGGTAGCGCTGGCCCTATATTGATTTTTTTTTTTAGGGAGCAGCCATATATTAAATTTTTATCCATCGGAGTATCGCATACGAATGTATATAAATCTAAAGCACAATGAGCTGACGTCATCCCAACCGAATCACCATGACGTCAGGCTCCGAGATGTCTCCTTTCCCAAACGATCCAACGGCTCAAATGGCCCGTCTATAAGACAAGCAAATTCTGCGCTATTGCGACCATTACCAACCAAGAACCATAGAAAGTTCAAAGCTCTTACAGGAGATTGGAAAATGAAACCAGTGCGAGCCATTCATGGCTGTGAGATAAAGAACCCACCACTGAAAAAAACCCATCACTGCTGTGCATATACTTAACTCGTTTTTTAAACCTATCGTAGAGCTTTGCCTTCGTTTAGGACCGATCTTGGTACGTAGATTAATTTAGCTGCAGATATATGGAAAAGGAGAAGAGAAAGAGGGAGGATGAAAGGGAGAAAGTGGAGGAGGCCGGGATGAAGAAGACGAGGGAAGAGGAGGAAGGAGCTGGGGTGATGGTGCCGACGGAGGAAGAGGTGGAGGAATTCTTTGCGATACTGAGGAGAATGAAGGTGGCTGTGAAGTACTTTGAGAGATCGGCGGGGGGGAATAATGGGGAGGGGTGGAGGGCGGCGCTGGAGACGGAGGATGTGGTGGTGCTGGAGGAACTAGAGCATGAGGAGGATCAAGAGGAAGGGGTGGTGGTTGTTGTTCATGGTGATGATGATGGTGAGCATAAAGGTGGGGGGCCGAGGTCGGTGGTGAAGCAGAAGAAGAATAAGAAGATCAGGGGGCTGGGTGAGAGAGTGGAGGAGAGTGAAGTTTTGGACTTGAACGCCGCGGCTCCGGAGGATGAGGAGAGTGAGGTTGCGCCGCCGCCGCTGCCGTGGATGAGGAAATGATTAGCAAAGTCAAACAGCTGCAAACTACAGTCATGCGCCGTCTGTCATATTTGGGAGGTTGTGTCTTTTTGGTTAATCCCACCCTCGCATGGCCTGCGGCCCTGCCATCGTTTTTCTATTTTTATTTTTCCTTTGTCCTTTTACCTATGAATAATTAATTAATTGTTTACGGCCATTGTACTGTGACCTTTTTTTTTTTTTTTTATTGATATATACGACTGACCCTTGGTAGCTTTTCGTTTTTTCTGTATTATGTTTTTTTTATCGGTTTGCTATTCATTGGTATGCATCATACTTATTTTTATTTTTATTTTTATATTTTTTTTAATTTTATTTTATATTTTTTATAATTTTTTAATTTTTTTATTTATCATCCAAACACTACACATTTAAATAAAATAAATAAATATAATTTTTGGTACTTGAAAGCGATGAGTAGAATAATATATTGTTTTTTATGTGCCGTACATCAAGGGTTTGTTTGGTGATTTACAATATTTTAGAATGTGTATATGGTAATAAAATATTATATTTTAATAAAATCATAATAATAAAATGGTTTAGATATTTTATTGAAACGTATGAAATGAGATAAAAAAAATTGAATATATTATAAGATTAAAAAATTGTTTGAATATAATTTTTTATATTATTTTTATTTTGAAGAAAAAATTGTATTATTTTTTATATATTTTTTTAATTTTAAAAAAATTATAATAATTAGATAATGACTAGATAAAAAAAATTAAATATTTAAAATTAAAAAGTATTTTTTATTTTAATGATATTTGTGAAAAAAAAATCTGAAAAAATTTCTGAGTATATCATAAAGTTACCCAAACTAGTCCTAAAGGTTTGAGTTGGGTTAGGCTTACAACCTAATCATAATATATATATATATATATATATATATAATTTTAAATATAAGAATATTTTTTATTATATTTAAATTCATCAAATCAAAAGTAAAAATCAAAATAAAATTTCAAATAATATTATTTTATTAAATTGATATAGAGCAGTAATTCTATCATTTGATCGATTTCTGAGTGATGGTTGTAAATTGTATTTCTCGATTCTGGCTTTTATTTTAGTATTATGTTAAATTATTCTTTCTTTTAAAGGTTTAGGTAATTACGTTATGAAAAAATATCTACTCAAATTCTTGAATGAATTTAAATAATTTAAGACTTTTAAGTTGGAGAAATAGATATATAATTTAAGTCTTATAATATTACTGTTCGAAATACTTATATATGTAGGTATTAATAAATGCTATAGAATCTATTTTATGTATTTATTTTTCTCACGTGATCTTAAGTTCAGACAAGAATTTAAAACACCTTCATCCATAGGTTGATATTATTAAGTCAAGTAATAGTAAATAATAATAAATATTTAACTTCAAGTTCTTAAATATCCATTAGAGTAAGAACTTGGATTTGGGTGGAAGAGGTGATAAATGAGCACTTAAAAAAAAAAAAAGGAAACATTAATGAAGAAAAATGCGGCCTTCTAGGGCTTCCACTTGAATTACATGGATGAGAAAAACATTGAGTTTGCGAATAAGGTTGTAATTGAATTTTTAGATTGTCAATGACTCTCCTATAAAAACTCAAACTCGAGATATTTATATAATCTTTATTCAAGCTCGGCAAGCTAAGATCTCAACTCTAGCACAACCCAAAAACGAGCTATTGAATTGATCAGTAGATCATGTTCGATTCAAGTTTAACTGATCAGCAAATATTGAGTGGAGTATCTAACAGACTGATTCATTTACTGTCTCATTTCCGAATACCAAAATAAGTAAATAATTAAATCAAGTGGCTGTTTCGCTAAGAAAAATAATGACTTCTCTTGCTCTATTGCAAAATATTAAAATGGGAGTAACAGCTAGATAAACAATGAGAAATGAAAAAATTAAAAATTGAGAAATAGACTCGTAGAGTTTACTCCATTACTCTCTGGGCCCAAAGCTTAAAGGGAAGGGCCACCATTATTGGTGAAATTTCGCGTAGTCTCATGATTGTGCTTGCTTCTTTGAGTTATAGTCGGCAATGAGCTGTCCGGCTGCGTCTGAAAGAGGGGGTAGTTGGCAAGTTGCATTCAATGTAGGGTTGCATTGATGTTATTAGTGTAGCTTCGTGGTTGTTAATCTTAAATTAAAAGTCGGGGTTCTCAACTCTATTGAACAGAAGAGCGTGTCGACTCTGGTTTTGGAGGAAAGCATGCAGTAACATATAATATAAGCATATAGCAGCAATCAAAATGATTTTGACATAAGAAGACACCTCGACAACATGGAGATCTTTACGTGTGCATATCATGCATGCATTGATTGACAAAGCAACTCTGGTGGCCACATCATGAAGAGTAGAAGCTACTAAGTTGGGCGGTGCGATGCGTGTAGTCATCGGAGACTTGGAAGGCTGGATGCATGGCAGTGAGTGAGATCTACAATGTGCGTGGCTCACGCGCCGATCTGTCATCGACGCTACCTATTTGACTAGCGAGCTTTATAATAATATGCATCAAGAGGAAGTGATTAAATATAATAAACATGATGGTATTTTGACAAAGGGTGTGCAATCTAATTATATGTTGCTGGTTTGATTTGGAACATTGGTTACAAATTGGAAGCAGTTGATGGGATCTAGAAGGCATGCATGTAGTTATAAGAGAGTGGCTCTGCTAGTTGAATGAGCGAGATTGGGAAGGGATTTGGACAAAGGTAGGGTGGGGACAAAACTCACATTGGCCGAGTAACAACCCTACTCAAAAAAGCATTTCTACATTCAGAAACAAAAGAGTAACAGTGTAACACTACACTCACGGGAAAAGTATCATGAAGTGGTAGAAAGAAGTCATTATAGCAGTGCATACTTTGTACTCATTGCGTGGTTGCTTCTAATTGATTGTTTCCAACACTCACTTGGAGAGATGTATGGTCTACATGATGCCACATCATGTGTGCAAAATGGATACTCCCAATAGTGACTTCTATCTATATTTATTATATCCTGAAAGTGTGTTCCAATACGTGTATTTTTTTTTTCATGTATTTTTTTAATCATTATAAACATTTTAAAACAAAATAAAAAATTCACAACATCATTAAAAAAATACTTCATTAATCACTAAGTAAAAAAATAAATAAAAAATTGCTTCTGGACACACTTTCGAGACACTTTTTCGGTGGGTTTAGCATTTCTGGAAAGAAAGAAAACGGCCACATGAACAATAATTTTATTGTTTATGTCTTTTTTTTATGGGAAAATGATTTATATATAATATTTTTCACAACACTTTATACAACTATATTTTAAATAAAAAATATTTTTATAAAAGTTCTTATAAAAATAATATTATTTTATAAAAATATCCTATTTTATAATATTATTATGTAATATATTATATAATATATTATGTGTATATCTTTACTCTTGTTTATGTTCGGATCCATGTTTTTATCAGTTCTAAATCAAAAGGTGATTTTATTAACTTTTTGCAATGCTACCAGTCAAACCGACATCACTTTTGCATGTTTCGAAGCAATGGCAGGCTTTATATTCTTTTCTTGATTTTTTTTTTCCTTTTTCTCCTCTCCTTCTCTAAAATCTAAATGCTGACATGTGATTAAAGTTTAATTAAATATAATTAGAATATTATTTTTTAATATTATTTTATTTTAAAATTTTAAAAAATTAAATTATTTATTATATTTTATATGAAAGTTTAAAAAAATTATGATAATAAAATAAGATTAATTAAAAGACTTCTTATATCTAAATAATCCCTCTACCAAATTTTCATATCTTTGATTAGAATGTTTTTTTAATGACTGAGTACGAAGACTTGTTTCTTAGACATTTTTAATAAGAGAGGTCACAAGTCCTACCAAAATATAAAGTCATTCCAAGTCGTTTATTTTAAAACAATAAAAATATGTAAATCTAATCATTTCTATTAATTTAATATTTTAAGATGAATACTCATTTTATAATATTATATAGAATTAGAAGAGACGTTCTAAATTTGAATTTCACGTATTGGACAAACTTATTAAGAAGAAATCTAGCCTACACGCAAAAAAGTATTAAGATAAAATAAAAATGGACAATGCTACAGCCCTTGCTTGGGGCTCCCATTGGGGGTAATATTGTTTTACATGTGGTTTTTTTAAAGTTATTTTTTATATAAAATTTTTAATACTTTTTAATATTTTTAAAAAATAAAATAAATTTAGAACATTATTAAAAAAATATTTCCTTAATCATAAAGTAAAAAAAATAATTAGAAAATACTTCCTTAATCACGAAGTAAAATAACAAATTATAAAAAATGATTAAGAAATTTATAAAAAAAAATTTATTTTACTTAATGATTAAGAAAATATTTTTTAATAATATTATGATTTTTTTAATTTTTTTAAAATATTTAAAATTGTTAAAAAAATTTATATAAAAAAAACTTTAAAAAACACATAGAAATACACTTGTTGGACCCAGCGGGAGCGGGAGATCCAGCATTTTCCAATAAAAATAATTGAATTTACTTCTCTTTAGAAAATCCAATTATAAAAAATAGTAAATCTCTTTACATTGCATGAGTATGTGTAAATGGGAGTATTACAAGGGGCATGACTATAATATATAACATGAATCAATTTACTTTACTTTGTCATTAATAACATATAGAAAGGAGACCAATATATATAAGAACCTAGCAAGTATGAGAAATATTTATACGGTTCTAGTAAGTATATACAAAGAGATGGAGCTCACCAAGCTGTCAAGATAATTATGTTTCTTTAGGCACATTTGGATACAGAAACACTCTCAATCCATCTCATCTCATCTTATCATTACAATTTTTTTAAATTTTCATATAAAATATAATAACAAATTTAACTTTTTCAAATCTCAAAACAATAATAATATCAAAAAATAATATTTTATTCAACTCATCTAAAGTCATCTCATCTCATCTCATCTACTATCAAAGCCAGCCCGTAATGTACTAATAATGATGGAGGCTAGCCAGCCAACTAGCTAGGTCAAGATCTTAAAATTAATTTCGTTAATTAATATTTATTTTAGTCAACAAAAGATGTTCATTTACTACTTGTCGGCCAAGACCTTAGTTCCCACCGACAGGAATACATGCTAGTTCTGCTTATTTTCTAACACCTAACTTTGCACCATATTCTCCAAGTTATATGATTCGATTTTGTATTCACGTTTTCTAAAACGAAGAAAAGAATGACAGAAAACGTGTTCTTTAAAGACTACCCAATAAAAAATAATAATAATAATAATAATAATAATAATAATAATAATAATAATAATATTAAAATAATCGAAAAGGTTTGTGAAACGTTTTTAATTGATCTTTCGTGTTTTTTGGGGTCAAGTCTTGTAGAAAATTTGAACATAGGACTAACATGGTGCATGCATAAGCCACATGTTTGACTCTGATAAAAGTTTATGATAGTTGTGGAAAATATAATTTATAATTTGTAGGTTTGTTTATAATTTACAATAAATAAATCAACATCAATTTTTTTTTGTTTTTCATTTCAAAGTAGATTTATGCACATGAGCGAGTTTGTTTAATTTTGGAGCTTGACCACTATTTAAGTTAGTAGTTGATCACCACATCAAGCAAACATCTTTTTGGCTTCTAGCATGAGTACAACAAGAAAAAAGAGCATTTGTGATGAATTATTTATGATGATAATGATTAGTTACGACAAAAACAAACTCATTTTCACAAAAAATAATTAGTCACAAATAAGTAATTTTCTTGTAATGTGTATGCAATATGATTATATCAAAATAAAAGTGATACCCTCAATTTTTTTTCTAAATTGGAGAACTTTAAATGAGAAATATAAATACAGAAAATAGGCCTAACAATATTTGTTATTACTTGTGTACGCGTAGATTTTTCAAACATAATTAAATACATAAAAAATGATGTAAGGCCAACTTCATGTCTTTATTTCTCTCCACATTAAAACCAAGAAATTCAAATAATAACATAAGAAGATCTTGATCTATATCAAAACTTGGTGAATCCCAACAATTATGTAAATTAGGGATATAAATTGAGTGCTTTTGTTCAATAAAGGTGTCTCAACAACTAAATTGAGGGTTTCTAGAACGGGTAATGCTAGAGAGAAACCACTATAGCAGTGCACACTTTGCACTCACTGCATGGCTGCTTCTAGTTGATTGTTCCCAACACTCACTTGGGAAGATATGTAGTCTAGATGATGCTACATCATGTGTGCAAAATGGATGCTCCCAATAGTGGCTTCTATCTATATTTATTCTTTTAGAACATATCAGCACCGATCGAACCATGAAGGTGGGCCGAAGATGGAATTACAAAGAAAGAGAGAGGACAATGACAGATGCAAAGGAGTGGAAATGTGAAAGGAAAAAAATGAAGAATGACTTCATGGGTGTTAGAAAGTTACTTACAATTATTTATAGTTTTTTATTAGTAATACATCATGAAGAATTGGCGATCGAGGCTGTTGAAGCAATTGTCCAGCAAGGGACGAGGCTAGTTGTTAGAGTTCATAAAAATATTCACAACAAATGGAAATACCTCAAGCTTAATTTGTGTAATTGTTCCATGAGTGAATCTAGTGTTCAATCTAAGTCCATCTCCACCCGATGTGTGAGTGTGCTATGTAGATTAATTAGAGATACACTCAAGATGCCCATAGCCTAAGAGCCTTTTCACAAAGAGAATATTTGAGAGAGAGAGTATTCTGAAATTCGAATACTTATCCATTTATGGAAGGAGGACCTATTTAAATTCAGCCATCTATTGGTGACAAATGGCTGGCCTTAAAGGCCACCCTTCATCACTCACCCATAACTCCAGGCATAACGCCTACAGTAATGCCAGGTGTATGCCTGGCATCCCAACATGGGAAGCAGCTGAGGCAAGCCCACCAAAGGCGTCCCTATTTTATTACATCTCTCACTCGCATGTAGTGAGTATGCCCCGGGCATATATCTCTCAACGTGTTCTTTATCTCGTTTATACAAGTAAATAGGTTATTCGACCACCGAGTACACTTGAAAAAAAATGTGGGAGAAATATACCAAATCTCTCCTATAGAAGACTAGCATAAAAACATCCCTAAAGTATCTCATAGGCTTTAGACTCAATCGATCGTATTTGATCAAGCATATTTGATCCCTCTTGAGTTCCAAAGAAAACTCAAAACTATGCTTGATTTCTTCTAAGTCATCACGATGTGTTCACAAATTTTTTCATTACCAAATTGTAGCACCCAATTTTCACGTCAGTAAACACAATCGAGGATGCATTGTCGAATAGTCTTCCCTTCACCCTAATGTCACTCAATTTTAGTCCAACCACTTTCTCAGCAATACCTCTTTAGACTGTATCAATCATGAACATACACAACATGCTAGAGTAACATACATAAGAACCTTCCATCTTATGACATTACCAAAGGTCAAGAAGGGCATTCATAAGTAAAAATAGGACTCACACAGTGAAGAAACAGGGAACCATTCATTCACTTCTATATCTGGTCTTGTAAGTACATGTAGTATAAAAAACATGTAACAACATATCTCTCTTTCTTAAAGAGTGTATGTCCATATACAACATCATACAGATCTTCGTCCGGATGTCATTCTCACGTCTAACCCGATTATCTCAATTTGCTCGTCTCCGAGGAGCCAAAGAGAGTCTCGCATCTAACTAACTACAAGTTACATGGATTGTGGGGTATCCATGCTTGGTCCTCTTAAATATAATGGACCTCATCTTAGCACCCACTAAAGCGACATATCTTTTGTGTCTTACAACTTATCCCTCTCTGGATAAGTACCGAGTGACACATTGTCTTATCTTTTCTCATTTTTCTTTGTAGCGGCAAAAGTGATCACTCGTATGAGTGAGTCAATCTAAGCTTGTTGACATATCTAGTGTGTGTGTACAATTCATGCAATATGATAAAGACAAATTGAAAAATATCACACTGCATTAATATTTCAAAAGAAAGTTTACATTACTATGTCAACTGAAAAATAGTCTATGCAGTCCTAAACTCCTAACACGAGTCATAAGAATTCTTTCGCTATGGGCATTTGTAAGGGGATCGACAACTATACGACTCGTAAAAAGATGTTTCAGGACAACTTCCTTTCGTGCCACCATGTCTCTAATGTAGTGGTATCAGATATCAATGTGTTTGGTTCTTCCATGATACTTTGGGTCCTCAACATATGCGAGAGCAACCATGCTGTCGCAAAAAATAATCATTCAATCAAAATTATCTGCCCTGATATCTAGGTGCTGAAACAACCTCCTCAACCAAACAACCTCCTGAACTGCTGCTGAACATGCTATGTTTTCCACCTTCATGGTGGATAAGGTTATGTTGGGTTGTTTCTTACTACTTCATATAATTGCGACATAGTTTAGCAAGAAAACATAATCAATTGTAGATTTGCACTTATCTAGATCACTGCCTCAATCAGCATTGTTATAACTCTCCAGTTGCAAATCTGAACCTTGATAGCATAACACATAGTCTACAGTTTCATTGAGATATCTCAAGATCTTCGTGACTGCTTTCTAATGTGCCAATTCGGGGTTAGATTGGAATTTACTGACTAAGCCAATTGCATAGCATATATTTGACCGAGTACACCTCATTGTATACACTAGCCTACCAATAACGCTAGAATAGGGAACACAAGTCATCTTCTCTATATTTCTTGGAGTCTTGGGACACATTTATTGCATAAGCGATTGCCTTTAGTAATAAGAGTGTCAATGAGTTTACAATTACTCGTTTGGAAGCACTCAAGGACTTCTTTATGTAAGTCTATTGAGATAAATATAGAAATCACTTTGAACGATCTCTATATAGCTTAATTCCTAAAATATATTATGTCTCACTCATGTCTTTCATCTTAAAGTTGAGGGACAACCACGTCTTAGTGGCAACAATCATCCCGTTGTCATTTCCAGCCAACCAAAGTCATCAATGTATAATGAAAACAATATGAAAATCATTTTGGACCATCTTATATAGATGCAGTGATCTCCTATGATCATCATAAACTCATTCAAGAGAATGGCTCGATGGAATCGGAGATACCACTGTCTAGACGATTGCTTTAGGTCATATATAGATCGCTTGAGCTTCCACACTTTGCGCTCTTAACCTTTGATCACAAAGTTAGTGGTTGATCCATATAGATCTCTTCATCTAGTTCTCCCTTGAGAAAAGTTGTCTTAACGTCCATCTAACAGAGTTCTAAATCCAAATATGCTACTATGGCTAGAATAAGGCAAATTGAGACAACCATACTACTAGAGAAAAAATTTCCTCATAGTCTACACTTTCTTGTTGGGTATATCCTTTAGCCATGGGGCTAGTTTTGTACCTCTCTATTAATCCGTTTGCTTTGCATTTGACCTTTACAACCCATTTGATCCCAATGACCTTCCACTCTAATGGTAGGTCTACTAGATTCCAGACCTAATTAGTCATCTTAGACTTCATTTCATCATTTAGTACTTTTATCCACTCAACATTAGTAGAAGATGAGAGAGCCTCTTAGATGATCTTAGGCTCATCATCATCATCTTGCAGACCCACTATGAAAGTTTTCCCTTCACATTCAAATCAACAGTGGGGAACATTTCCACTTGAACTCCCGCGTGGTTGAAGGTGTTGTGGATGACCAACAAGTATTATGTTGCCACTTGGAGCCAAGTCACTCCTACTATTCCTAGGAGCTTGAAACATTCCCTCATATTTAACTAAGATGCTTGGAGTGACTTCCTCTTGATCCACAACTTCTTAGAGTTCCAAACTTCTGTCAATTTCAGATCTAATCGGAAATTCATATTTGATAAAATTCATATCTCGTGACTCACTTTCATATACCATTATTCACCAATCAATACGTGTCCCTTAGAGTGGCCAGGGCATCTAATAAAGATACACTTATTCACTATAGGGCCCAACTTTCCATATTTATTTGAAAAATCATGAACAAAACCCACTGAACCCCATGGCCGCAAGTTACTTAGGTTGGGTTACTCGTCAATCCAAAGTTCATACGGTGTGGACGATATTGATTTTTAGGACACACGGTTAAGGATGTAGGCTGCAGTCAAAAGTGCATACCCCTAATATGATATTGGTAGGTTTGCGCCATCATCCACCTAACCACATCAAGTAGTGTCCGATTTCTCCGTTGTCATGCCATTTTGTTTTAGCGTATATGGTATCTTCATCTGAGTTTGATTTATTTTTTATCAGAATATCTTTTAAACTGCTCAGACATATATTCACGTCCACGATAAGTTCTTAGAGCTTATACTCTTGTCTAATTGATGCTCAACCAAGCTCTCGTATTGTCTAAACCAGGCCAATACCTCAAACTTGTGGGAGATCAAATAGACATGACCATATCGCGAAACATCATATATAAATGTGAAGAAATGGATAGCCCCATGTCTTGCCTTCATACTCATTGGGGCACAAATGTCTGTGTGGACTATTGCAACAGAGAATATGCCATTGTTGCTTTTCCAAATGGTTTCCTCTTTGCTTTTCCCATCAAACAATGTTTACATGTGAGCAATGTGACTTTAGTGAGATTGCTTATTAGGCATTCTCTTGTTAAGCGAGTCATCTTCTCTTGCCCTATATAGCTAGGCCAAGCATACAATTTACATGAATCTAAATTATCAGATGCAGTGAGAAAAACAAAGAATGCATAAACATTTGAATAATCCAAATCCATGATCATAAAACTGTTTGAAAGAAAAGCATAACCATAAAAAAATTGCCTAAAAATATGGAAACACCATTGTTTTTAAATAAAATGCAGAAACCAAGTCTAATTAAAGTAAGTACGAAAAATAAATTTTATCGTATTCCAGGAGAGTATAACACATCGTGGAGTAATAGAGTGTAATCATCTTACAAATCAGGCTTATAGGTCTCAACTCTCAACACCTTCACGCTAGCTCCATTCCCCACCTTGATATCATGACTCTCAATTGGAATTTGACGATACTTCACAAATCTAACTCTATATCTTGCTATGTGGTTGGTCAGTCTTAAATCAATAGCCCACATAAGATGGGAGTGAGCAACCATCACATGGTTTGTTACATAAACAAAAAGATAATAGTCAGATTGTACATTTTTCGACTTAGTACAGTCACAAGCGAAATGACATTTCTTTCCCTAGCAGAAGCAATCTAGTTTAGACTTGTTCTTCTTCCTGTACTTGTACACTCTATGATCACAAACATCATTTCTCTTTTTTTAATGGGCTTATTTTTTGCCCAACCCAAGAGGTTTTTGAACTGTTTTATATGACCAAATTGGTGAGGCTCATTCTCTGGGACCTGGGTCCAATTTTTTTCTAGCCTAACCAGTGATGTATGATTGTTTTAAAATATAAAAACAAGTGTCATTCATGTGTTTTGAACTCATGACCTAGTGGGAACCAAGGGGTTTCCGTACCACTGGTTTGCTATTTTCCTTGGCAATAGGTTGGACACTTATTTTATTTAGTCACTACTTGTGCCAAGAAAAAGAAATCAATTTTTCAATTTGTTTTTTGGCATAATTATTTTATCACTGAATTTGTTACGCTATTTTTTTGTTTTGGCCTTCAAATATTTTTTTTGGGAAGTGATAAGTAGTGGATGTATGATTGAAATTAAATTGGATTTAAGTCTCCCATACAATTTAAATTTATGCGAAAATTAAGTTGAAAGTTAATAATTAAGCATTGTGGTGCAAGAAATGATTAGGAACCCTGGCAAATTTTAGATTTTGCGACATGTCTAAATTACTTTTCTCTTTTAACTTAGATTGATGCGGAAAAGTTTTTTAAGGTGTGTGTAATATCTGATTTGTGCGTGCGTGTGTGTGTGTGTGTGTTTTTTTTTTTTTTTTGTAGTGAAATAGCATCCAAATGTATTGTTGACGATTTAAACAAAGAGGAGAAATTGGATTGAGAGAATTATGACATTTGGCATCACAATATCGATTATGTCTTGAATGAGCAAAAGGTCTTGGAGAACTTAACTCACTCCCTAACTGGGCCTGAGAAAGGAAACTCAGAACAACACCGAAAAAATCAAGAGGCCTTAGAGAATTGGCTCAAGAATGATCGATGAGTGTGATTTACTATGTCAAACAGCATGCACAATGACCTTATCAATGAGTTTGAGGATACAACAATGCTCAAATTATGTGGTAGGCATTGGAAGTTAAGTTTGGGAGAATTTCCGCCATGAGGTTTCACGGATTGACTATGAAGTTTTATTCTTAAAATATGTGCATTGAACATACGATTAAGCAGCATCTTAGAGTAATGTCATCCATGATCCGTGAACTCAAGGTGGCTGGAAACAATTTGACTGATGAGCAACAAGTCCAAGCGGTGATTTGCTCATTTATCCTATATGGCTGAATTTGACTCGCGTAAGGCATTTAGGCCTAAAGGTAAGAAGAACAAAATTGGGGTAGCTGTTCCATGAGTGAATCCAGTTTTCAAACCTCTGTTCGATCAGAGTTCGTCTATGTCCGGTGTGTGAGTGTGCTACGTAGATTTTCTACAAACACATTCAAGATGCCCACAACCTAAGAGCTTTTTCACAGAAAGACTATTTTAAAAAGATTATCTGAAATTTGAATGCTTGTTCATCTATGAAAGGAGGATTGATTTAAATTTTGTCCTCTATTGGTAATAATCGGCTTACCTTAAAGGCTAGCCTTCATCACTTGCACATAACTCCATGCATAACGACTAGAGTAATGCCAGGCTATATGCCTAGCATACCAATATGGGAAGCTGTAGGGTCACACCCACTAAGGACACCCCGGTTTTATTACATGAACAAAATGGTTGAATGACCTATGATGATGGCTTTGACGATGAAGCAAATAATAAATAGACCATATAAAATGAAAATAAAAAGAGGGACAAGGAGATTTACATGTTTTGACATGAAATTATACTTCTACGAGTAGTTTGGGTGTAAAATCCATTATGTTTGGTCATTGTATAGTGTCTTATGGTCTCACATAAGTCTCAATACAATGATGAAGAAGAGGGTCAGGAGAGGTTGAAGAAAGTGTATTCTTTGTAGAAAATTGTAGAGAGAGGATTTGAAGAGTTAGAGAAGTGCCTAGAGTTTGTGGAGGTCTACTCTTCTTTTTTTTGTTTTCTGTGTAGCTGAGTCTTACTTGCTTAATATCAATTTCACATTTTGATATGTCATGCATGGCTTTATTTATTCTCTTTATTTCTGGAAATGAACTTCCAATGGGCTGGATCCTCATTCATTTTATATCCAATAGAGTCCATTCATTCTAATTGATCATTCCATTTCTTTTTTACACCCTTGGTGCAAATTAAATGCACTATAGTTTTGAGGAATGAGTGAGTGAACCCCTCTCCCCAAAACACAATTTTTGTTCCTTCTCTCTAAACATTCAAGAGACATTCACCTTTGTTTCTGGCCAGAAGCACCTATCTCCTTTTTATTCTTCATCGCTACTTTTTCTCCACTTTGTTACATGGTTTTTTTTTCTTTTTTCCTTTTTTCTCTACTAGGTTATAACATGTTTGATCTAGCACCTCCCGTCCATCAAATCTACACATGCTCTAAACCATCGCACTCACCAAGCACCAATCTGCAACATAGATCAATAAATGCCAGTATCCAACTAGCGTGAGGCTTAAGTGCTACCCAAGATGTATGTGAGCTCCATGCACTACCGCTGCTTTGAGACTCCAACAACTATACCCGTGGCATTGAAAGATTCTTTAGTCACAGATTTTCAAAATGCAGTTTTTTTTTTTTTACACCCCTTGTGCAAATTAAATGCACTATAATTTTATGGAATGAGTGAGTGAACCCTTCTCCCCAAAAAAACATTGTTCTTCCTTCTCACTAAAAATCCACGAGACCTTCACTTTTTTTTGGATAGTAGGACCTGTTAAGGATTCCACAAAATCCTCTTCTGATTCTTAGCCATCCTTCCTAACTTGTTACAGTTGACCCTTAATTGTAGGCTTGTAATCCGTTTGTAATCCTTTGTGATTCTTTCCTTATTTGTACAGCTACACTTGTATATATATATATATATATATATATATATGACATTCGGACTCTACCTAAGTTGTGGTAGTTTTATAAACATTTTCATGGTATTAAGAGCCCTATAGGAATCATTTATGATACCCTTCTTTTTCTTCCTCATGGCTGAACCTCTCTCTTTCAATACCATGGTTCACATGGTCACTATTAAGCTCTCGGCAACCAACTATTTACTCTGGAAAAGCCAACTTATACCCCTGCTTCAATGCCAAGATTGTCTCATCTTCGTCGATGGTTCCTTCACCAAACCATCTGAAACTCTGCCTAATCCCACCGATGGCACCTCCATGCCCAACCCCAAGTTTCTTGAATGGAAACTCAAAAACCAGAGGATCCTTAGCTTGTTGCTGTCGTCCCTCTCTGAAGAAGCCATGGCAGCTGCTGTTGGCCATGCAACCTCTCGGGATGTCTGGGTTGCACTCGAATGTGCCTTCAGCCATGGCCAGTTAATGGCCATTGGACGTCCGGTTGATGAAATCGATAAGTCCCATTGGTTTCTTCGTGCTCTTGGCACCGAGTTCGCTAGTTTCTCATCCACGCAGATGGCTCTCACGCCGCTGCCCTCCTTCCGTGATTTGGTCCCTCTGGCCGAAAGTTATGATTTGTTTAAAAAATCTCTTGAAACTCATTTTGTTTCACTTGCAGCTTTCATGGCAAACTGCTCCTCTGGTCGTGGCAAACAGTCTCGTTCCACAGGCAATTGACGCTCCAAAGGTGGCTCCAATGGCAACACGGGAGGTTCTTCATCTAGTGGCCACTCCTCTAGCAACAAACGCTCCCATCGCCCATACAATCCTCGCTGCCAAATCTAAAAAACAGAGAGCCATACAGCTGATCGATGCTGCAACCATTATGATCATGCGGAACCATCGGCCCAGCTTGCTGAAGCTTTTCAAAATAATTGTTCTCTCGCTGATGGTCTTTCCAGTTCCGATTGGTATCTTGACATGGGTGCCTCCGCTCACAAAATGCTAGACTCGACTGCACTTGACACTTCCATGCAATATGTTGGTAAGGATAAAGTTGTTGTGGGTAATGGGGCGTCCTTACCCATCACTCACACGGGTACTTCTAACCCTTCTCCCAACTTAAATTTGCTTGATGTTTTATTAGTTCCCCACCTCACCAATAATCTTCTCTCTATTAGTAAGTTGACTTCCGACTTTCCTGTCCAAGTCACTTTTACTGACTCTTCCTTTGTCATTCAGAACAAGATCACAAGAAAGGTGGTGGCAACAGAAAGACGTGATGGTGGTCTCTATGTACTAGAGCGTGGCAATGATGCTTTTGTTTCTGTCCTTTAATATATATGCTCTTACAGCATCGTATGACTTATGGCATGCGCGTCTTGGTCATGTTAATCACTCTATCATTTCATTATTAAATAAAAAAGGCCAGTTATCTCTTACTTCTATTTTGCCTAACCCTGCTATTTGCGCTACGTGTCAATTTTCAAAAAGCCATAAGCTTCCATTCTCCACTCATACTACTCGGTCCACCTCAATTTTGGGCCTTGTTTATTATGACATATGGGGACCGACCTTGGTTAAATCTAAAATGGGCTTTACTTGTTATGTCATATTTGTCAATGATCACTCACTCTTTACATGGCTTTATCCTATGAAATTTAAGTATGATTTTATTGATATTTTTCTCCAATTTCAGTCATTTGTGGAAAATCAATATTCTTGCAAAATTAAAATTTTCCAGAGTGATGGTGGTGCTGAGTTTTCTAGCAATCGCTTCCAATCTCAACTCCGCTCCTCAGGCATTCATCACCAAATGTTTTGTCCCTACACTCCTTCCCAAAATGGACGCGCTGAATGTAAGTATCGCCACGTGACTGAAATGGGCCTTGCACTCTTATTTCATTCACGCGTACCCACTTGCTATTGGGTCGACATTTTTAGTACCGTGACTTATATCATTAACCGGTTGTCCGCCCCACTTCTTGGAGGTATTTCTCCATTTGAAATTTTACACGGTAAACCTTCACTCTACACCAACTTTCATCATTTTAGTTGCAGAGTTTATCCCTGTTTACGTGACTATGTCGTTAACAAATTTTCTCCTCGTAGCATTCCTTGCCTATTTTTAGGCTACAGTCCTTCCTATAAAGGCTTCCGCTGTCTGAATCCCCTCACCTCTATAATCTACATCACTCATCATGCCAAATTTGATGAACAAAATTTCCCCCTCCTACCCACCTCTATCGCCCAGCCTTCTGCATCCTTATCTCTCCCATTTTATGGAACCCATGCAAACCCATGACCTACCCCTACCCCCAACCCCATTGCCCCCCACAACTTTATCTGATCCGCATTCTCGGTCTGGGTCTCATGCATGTTGTCTCTATCCTAACTCTTTCTCTGAGCCTATACAGGTATCTACTAAGTCCCTTACTCATGACTCCCCAGCGCTGGTTCCGCCAAAGTCTGATGCTCTAGTTTGTCGTGCTCCGTCCACACCTTAATCCTCTCACCAGATGGTCACTCGAGCTAAGGCGAGCATTTTCCAGCCGCGGTACCGCACTTACTTTAGTCATCATGTCTCGGGTCTCTTACATGTTCTTCTTACCACATCTGAGCCTTGCGGTTTCAAATTAGCTGCTAAAAACCCTGCATGGCTCACTGCTATGGATGAAGAGGTCAAAGCTCTTTGTGACAACTGCATTAGGGATCTTGTTCCTCGGCCTCCCAAAACAAACATTGTGGGTTCTAAATGGGTCTTTCGCACCAAGTATTTATCTGATGGCTCTATTGATCGCCTCAAGGCCCGTCTTGTTGCCAAGGGCTACACTCAGCTTCCTGGCCTTGATTACACAAATATCTTCAGTGTGATACCCCATATAATATGGGTAAGAATAGGTGGCGTATGAGATCCCACATTGCTTAGGAATGAGAAGTTCTTGCTCTTTATAAGGTTCCAATGGGGCTCCAATTGTATATCATTGACTAGTCTTTTTGGAGTATAGGCCATGTGGTTTTGGCCTTCCATTGGGGAGTTACAAATGGTATCAGAGACTATCCCAACTAGAAATGTGAGACTTGAGTCGTCCCACCTACAATGGACAAGCCCGACGAGGACGTCGGGATTTAAGGAGGGTAGATTGTGATACTCTATATGATATGGATAAGGGTAGGTGGTGCATGAGATCTCACATTGCTTGGGAATGATAAGTTTTTGCTCTTTATAAGGTTCTAATGGGGCTCCAATTGTATCATTGACTAGTCCTTTGGAGTATAGACCATGTGGTTTGGGTCTTCCATTGGGGTGTTACATTCAGTCCAGTGGTCAAAGCCTCAACTGTTCGTGTTGTGCTCTCTCTTGCCGTCACTTATGGTTGGCCCCTTCGCCAACTTGATGTTAAAAATGATTTTCTTAATGGCATTTGCAGGAACATGTTTATATGGAGCAACCTCCTGGCGATGTTGATCCTCGCTTCCCTCATCATGTATGCAAACTCAAGAAGGTTCTTTATGGTCTCAAGCAGGCTCCGCGTGCTTGTTTCAGCGTTTCGGCTCATTCCTTTTGAAACTTGGGTTCACTTGTAGTCATGCGGATACCTCTTTGTTCATTCTCCATCGCCAGCAGCACATCATTTACCTCTTACTGTATGTTGATGACATTATTCTCACTGGCAATAATGTGTCATTTCTCAGCAGCTTCACTCCAAATTTGCCACCAAGGATTTGGGATCCCTCAACTATTTCCATGGCCTCGAAGTCATTCCCACCACGACAGGTCTTTTCCTCAGCCAGACCAAGTATGCACACGATATCCTTGCGCGCGCTTAGCTTCTTAACTGCAAACCTATCACAACTCCTTTGGTTGTCGCCTAGCGCCTCTCCTTTAATGGTTCTTCGTCTGAGGATGTCACTCTTTATCGCTCTCTTGTTGGTGCACTGCAATATCTGCCTATCGCTCGCCCTGACCTTGCCCACTCGATCAATTCTGTCAATCAATATTTGCATGCTCCCACTGATGAACATTTTCAAGCTGTGAAGCGCATCCTTCGTTACGTCAAGGGCACTCTTCACTTTGGTTTATCATTCACTGCCTATTCTGATGCTGATTGGGCCGACTGTCCTGACACTCGGCGCTCTACTTCAGGCTACTCTATCTATTTGGGTGACAATCTTGTCTCTTGGATAGCTAAAAAGCAACCCTCGGTCTCTTGCTCCAGCTGTGAATTTGAATACCGTGCTCTGGCTTCCACTGCTGCTGAAGTTCTATGGTTAGACCACCTTCTTCGTGACCTGCGTGTTTCCACTCCAGCTCGTCCGCTTCTTCTATGTGACAACAAGAGTGCCATCTTCTTAAGCTCCAACCCAGTCTCTCACAAGCAGTCCAAGCACATTGATCTAGACTATCACTTTCTTCGAGAACTTGTGGTTGTCGGTCGGATACACACACAACATATTCCTACCACACTTAAGTTTGCTGATGTCTTTACCAAGAATGTCTCACGGCCCTTCTTCACGTTCTTTCGATCCAAGCTATGTGTGTGCTCTAATCCCACGCTTAGCTTGCGCAGGGGGTGTTAAGGATTCCTCAGAATCCTCTCCTAATTCTTATCCATCCTTTCTAACTTGTTAGAGCAGTAGTAGTGGGCTAGCTAAAATCAAATTTTAGCTTTTGATGAATGGGCTGGCTAAATTTATTGAGCCAAATGAGGCTAGTCAAATATTACTTTTGACTAAAATATTCATTCCCGCTTATCTCTCCCGCGCAGTAGAAGAAAAATATTCACTCCCGCTGCTTTTTTGGATAATTATTTTACTTCAGTTGACATTTGACTCTAAACAATTCTGCAATTCTTACAAGCGCTTGGATCTTTCTTTGGGGACCACTGAAAAGATAAACTAATTTTCTCTGTTGCTTCACTACAGGGTATGTTTTTGTTTGTATCTTTGTGTGAAGTTTCTACGATCATCATTTGTGGACACTGTGTCCAACATCTATTAGTTGCAGTAGGGCTCCATACTTCTTCTTTTTTTATATATATCTTTTAAAATAAATGAAAAATTCAAAATCAATATTTTAATAGAATAGTGAAAGATTTGTTGAGCCTATTATTTGATGTTATTGAAAAGTAGCTAGCTAAATTTGTAAAAGTAGATTTCTTAGTCAAATTTTAGCTAAAGTTTGTTGAGCCCACTACTAGTGCTCTTATAATTGACTCTTAATTGTAGGCTTGTAATCCGTTTGTAATCTTTTGTGATTCTTTTCTTATTTGTACAGCTACACTTGTATATATATATATATGACATTCAGACTCCACCCAAGTTGTGGTGGTTTTATAAACATTGTCAGGACCAACCTCTTTTTATTCTTCATCTCCTATTCTTATCCACTTTGCTACATAGTTTTTCTTTTCTATCTTTTTCCTTTTTTTTACATCACGCTCACCAAGCGTCAATTTACAACCTGGATCAATAAATGATGCTCTCCAACTAGTGTGTGAGGTTCACGAGCCGCCAAGCTACATGTGAGGTCCATGCACTATCGCTGATTCCGAGACTTCGACGACTACACCCGCAACATTGACAGAGTGATCTTTAGCATTAGATTTTCAAAATGCATCCAACCCCACTACATTGATTTTGTCCATGATCGTGGTTTTCCATCTCTAACTATCCCATTATATTCATGTTTTTCTGAATGAGAACATGGAGATAGTGGAAATAGAGTTCTCTTACAAAATGCACTAGAATACTCAATTGTAGTCTCTCTACCGATTATGCTTTATAGCCACAATCACTAAATCCACTTGTTGGATCAATTCAAATCGCTTTTGGCGGTCCCCTTTGTGGCTCAGGTAAGGAACATGAGCTCTTTTTGGTTCATTGCCTTTTACTTTGTACTTTATTCTCTCTCCCTTTGTGCACTACAGCTAGTAAAAACAAATTTTTGTATAGGGCATCACCTTTATCTTTATTTTAATTTAATACTTGATTAAAAAATAATGCACCAAAGGATCGTAGGTGCCTTTTACTTTACACTTCTCCTAGCACATAGATCGATATAGAAAGGTTTGATTACATTTTGACTTAGCCTTGTACGATATCAATAAAGTTATACTATTTTACCATCTGAATATTTTTGTAATTCATTTTCAATTTCCGGACTAACGAGGAACAAAATAACTGATCTTAAACGCCTATACACAAAGCACATGATTTAGGAATTGTTTGGATAGTAAAATGATATGATTTTAGATGAATTGAATAAATATTATTAGAATATTATTTTTTTAATATTATTATTATTTTAGGATTTGAAAAAGTTGAATTGTTTATTATATCTCGTATGAAAATTTATAAAAGTTGTAGTGATGAGATGAAATGAGATGAGTTGAAAGTGTTTCTGTATCCAAACGGAACATTAGTGCTTGCCCACAATATACATATGACTGTGTTTTGACCTAGCTTTAGTAAAAACCAATAAAGTTTAACTACTTTACGGTGAAAATTGTTTTTAAGTTTAGAACAAACGACGAATAATTGCGGTTAAAGTTTAAGCGGATAGAAAGATGAAGTCCAATCACAATATCAACTACTACATTCACTTTTCTATTGAAAAGTATAATGCGGGTGTTTGAGTGCTTGCCCACAATGTAAATGATTTTGTGTTTTGACCTAGAATAGGTGAAAAACCAATAGTTTACTACTTTATTGTTCAAATATATTTAATTCATGAACTGTTAGAAATATTATATCAAAGTATATACAACGAAGCGATATTTACATCGTTGGTAAATCGTAGATATAGTGCGGTTGTTCCACAGATTCTCCAACGTCGTTTTTAATCCAAAATCCTCCTGGCGATGGTGAAGTGTGTTACGTAGTAATGTACCAGAGCAACACTCACATATTATACAGCCTAGATGCTAGGACTAGAGAGAACTAAATGAGAGAGAGATTTTTTTTTTCTTTTTGAGTCAAGTGTCATTCACAAGGGGGGAGCCCCTCTAAGTGTAAACCCCGGTTGGCCCTTAATGGCCGGCCAGCCATCAAGTCTCATGAAGTGGTTTAAGAGCCACTTCATAACCTCCAAGAGAATGTGAAGGGTTGCTCACTATGGGTGCTCATTTCTTACATAAACAAATAATGAAATTAATTGATCTTAAAAGTTTAAACAAATAGAAAGAACTAAGTCCAATAATAATCATAACAGCCGCTACATTCACTTTTCTATTATGCATAATTTAGTTATTTACTGTCAACAATGTATGATTTTGTGTTTTGACTTAGCCTAGGTAAAAAAAAAAAAATCTAAGAAAGGTTAAAAGTGATAGAAAAAACGAAGTGCAGTCATAATAACAAGCAATTCCATTCCCCTTTCTATTGAACCTCCCAAAGGAAAAAAGAGAGAATAAGCATTATATATGCAGATGATTTAGTGCTTGCTGAAAAGGAAAATATTCTATAATAATCACAAAAACATGGCTGCACAATTAGGGCAAAAGAGGAAAGCTCAAGACTCTGAAAAGTCCAATGGGGACAGAAGGGTTCTAAAATTCTAAGAGCATTGAGCTGTGATTATGAAGTCATGGCCCAGCCCATTGTAGTGGAAGAGGCATCCTAGAATGTTGTCTGAACGACAAGGTGGTCCAACATCTACAAAATGCGAATAAAGAAACAGTACCCTATCCAACGCTTTATACCCACTTCCAAGTAATATGGAATAAACAAATCCTAGCACTTAATTATCAGAATAAAGTGTCAATCTTTTAGGTAAAATAGGCGTGCTGTTTAGGTAAAATTTTTCTTTTTTATTTTTTTTATTTTTTTTTCATATTTTTTTAACATTTTGAAATATTTTTAAAAAATAAAAACAAAAATATCAATATATTAATAGTCACTTCCTTAATCAATAAGTAAAAAAATTAAATACATGAGCAGTGAAAATGAGGGGACAAAATGAGAGGGCATACTAGTATTATTATTATTTTTATTCATTTTCTTCTTTTTTACTGAGTGATAAAGTGTCAAGTAATTTAATTTCTTGGTAAAAAAAAACAAAGGGAGAGAGAGTGGTCAAGATTTGCAGAAACAATATAATATTTGGTGGGGGGAAAAAAATTAGAAGACAAAACTCAGTAATTAGGAGAAATATTATCAAGAAAAAGCGAATTTCTTCTTCTGGAATTATCATTTCTTTTGTAATATAACCATCAAGGTATTAAAATTATCACTTTACCTTCTCCCAAACTATCATTCCTTTTACAATTTACCCCTCATATTATGTTCGACCATTAAAATGGATTAGCATTAATATCGGTTCTTTGTCCATCTTAACACTCATATCTTGGTGAATACATTATCATTTATCTTTTAAATTAAATTAGGGGCTAAGTAACAATTTTAATAGTTTAGTCGTCATATTGCAAGAAGTCTCATTGTGTAGAACGGTATTTCATGACTCTCCCTCAATTAAATTAAAGGTAAAATAAAATTAGAAGATTTAATTTATAAGGAAAACAATTTTTCCGGTACTTGGGTGGACAAGCCGCGCGCACTCATTTTAAAAAATTTAGCAAATTTTGTATCCATATGAAAAATTATTTTTTAATAGTAGGTTTCACTTTTTTTGAATAGAAATGTCCGAGATTTGCACATCCTAAGATTATATCTAGTATTACTCAATTTATAAGATTCACCATAACCTAACAATGTGCGTTGAAACCTAGCGGACAATAGGTTATGATATTATATATCGCAACTTGTTGTAGTTTGTGATGTAGATTACAAGAGGAGTGAGTGAAAGTTCAAGAATATAAAAATAATCAATACTCTAAGAAAAATATGGAAGTATTTATGGAGGGGCATCTTGATCTGTTGGGTTCTCCACGTAAAAATTTACATGCAAGATATATTATTATTGACTTTAGAGTTGGCTTTGATTCTTTGCTAACGAGGATTCCAATATATTTGTCCATTATTTGATTATGAAACGACTAAGGTAAGTTCCTCCACTCAATAACAGAAAGTGTGTTACTTTATGCTTAAATGTTTGCCTAATTCTTCGAATTTATAATCTTTCCAGCATTGGGAATTTCTTTGCTACTTCGGGAAATTTGGAATTTGCTACTTTGAAGAGTGATTGCAAATTACGTGTTACTTTATAGAGAAATGCTTTATCTGTAAAGCAGCTTATAAAAATAAACTCATAAATTGACATATTTTGATGTGGTACGTCATATTATAAAATTCTTTTTAATATAAAGTAGATTTAGCATATCACATCAACTTACATTAGTAAGTTTATTTTGGTGAAATCTTTTTGTTAGTCTAATACTTCGCTAGTTATATCGTACAACTTTGTGTATAGCACAAATTCCCTCAAGATTACTTATCAATTTCAACAATCACCCCTTGAAGTCAAATTTCATGAAAATTCTCTAGCAGCCCACTTTGAAAAGCAAAAGGAGGGATTACTACTCGAGCCAAGTACTACTCCAAATTTTAAGGCCTCATTTGGTTACAAAAATGAAATGAAATCAGATGAAAGTTAAATAAAATATTGTTAGAATATAATTTTTTAATTTTAATTTTATTTTTGGAAGTTTAATTATTTATTATATTTTTGTTGGAGTTTGAAAAATTGTAATAATTAGATGAGATGGATTTTGTAACCAAATAAGGCGTAAATTGATACATGTGCTAAATATAGATGTTAATGCCTTCTTTTGCACAACAGACCAGAAAGGATGAAAGAATTATCCCCAGGCCACGATGATGATTCAGACTTCAATACAATGTTTTTTCTGTTCATCCATAAAATAAATAGTAAATAAGAGAATAAGAATAAATAAAGATAGATACAGAGATTTACGTTGTTCGGCATAATGCCTACATTCACAGTTGTTTCCGTGACGAACCGCTGCTTTTTCTCTCGATTGGTCACGAGTCCCGCCTTTACGTTTTAAATCCCAAAGTTGTGTTTTAAATTTAGTAAATTTGGTACCCATATGTTAATGGTGTGCTCCACTTCTATTCAATATGAATACTCCATCCTAGGATTGTATCTTGCATTACTCAATTTATAAAATTCACCATAACCTAACAATGTGCATTGAAACCTAACAATAGGTTATGATATTATATATTGCAACTTGTTGTAGTTTGTGATGTATATTACAAGAGGAGTGAGTGAAAGTTCAAGAATATAAAAATAATCAATACTCTAAGAAAAATATGGAAGTATCTATGGAGGGGCATCTTGATTTGTTGGGTTCTCCACGTAAAAAATTACATGTAAGATATATCATTATTGACTTTAGAGTTGGCTTTGATTCTTTGCTAATGATGCTTCCAATAAGAAAGTTTGTTCCTATATGCTTAAATCTTTGCCTAATTCTTCAAATTTATAATCTCTCTGCATTGGGAATTTCTTTGCTACTTCGGGAAATGAAAGAGGCCAAAATAGGAATCACAATCTTTTCAAACTGCTATTTGTTATTGTTTTCTCATATTCAAAATGGCGACCATTACAAGGATAATTTCTAAAGCTGTGAGTCAACTCTTCAAACAATTATCAAAATATTATGGGAAGATACAAGACAAACTCTTTCAAATTACTCCTAATTTGCAATCACCCCTTAGTTATCAATTCATCATTTACCCTCAAAAGCTATCAAGAAATTGGGAATCTGCTACTTTGAAGAGTGATTGCGAATTACGTGTTAGTTTATAGAGAAATGTTTTATCTGTAAAGAAATGTTATAAAAATAAACTCACAAACTGAATCTTGATGTAGTACATCATATTATAAAATTATTTTTAATATAAAGTAAATCTAGCATACCACAACAACTCACATTATCTTGTAAGTTTACTTTTATGAAATCCCTTTATTAGTTTAACACTTCACTAGTTATATCGTACAACTTTGTGTATAGCACAAATTCCCTCAAGATTACTTATCAATTTCGACAATCACCCCTCGAACTCAAATGAAAATTCTCTAGCAGCCCACTTTGAAAAGCAAAAGGAAGGATTACTACTCAAGCCAAGTACTACTACTCTAAACTTTAAGGCCTCATTTGGTTACTGAGATGAGATGAGATGAAAGTTGAATAAAATATTATTAGAATATAATTTTTAAATATTATTTTTATTTTAGGAAGTTGAATTATTTATTGTATTTTTGTGGGAGTTTGAAAAAGTTATAATGATTAGAGGGGATGGATTGTGTAACCAAACGAGGCCTAAATTGATACCTGTGCGAAATATAGGTGTTAATGCCTTATTTTGCACAACAAACCGGAAGGGAGGAAAAAAAAATCCCCGGCCCATGATGATGATTCGGGTTTCGATACAGTATTATTCGCATTCATCCATAAAATAAATAGTAAATTAGAGAATACAAATCCATAAAGAGAGACAAAGAGATTTACGTGGTTCGGCATAATGCCTACGTCCACGGGTTGTTTGGGGGCGAAATCCACTATAATGAGCGATTTTACAATCTCTCATGGCCTCACATATCTCACAATACAATGGAGGAATTTAGGGAAAATCCTTTGGAGTCGCTGTGCATGGTGGAGTTTGGCGTAGGGAGCTAGTGCAGGATCCCTGGAGAGTCCCTAAGATTTGTGGGGGATCTTTTTTTTATACATAGGTCTATTTTCTTGGAGTGATTGAGTCCAACTTGCCTTGTGAAGCTTTTTCCTTTTATAAGTATAAGTCTCTTTTATTTTAAGAGTCTATGTCAACTTGTCTTATCTTTTTGTTGGCTTTACGACTTAGCTTGATTTTTGGCTTTATCTTGAGGCTAAATTATAGACTCCTGATTTGACCTTGCTGTGCCCGCGATTCTTAAGGTTGATTTGCTCAATAAGAAGGACTTGAGAATCTTCAAGTCAATAATCTTCAGAATAAATTTTGAAAATTGGTCCATGGTATACTATTTGTTTTGTGCTAAGCGGTGAAGAACTCAGCTTGGAAAGATAGGCAAAAGATGTACTCGACCGCATTTGGTGTGAACGTGGAGCTCTGCTTGGGAAGGAGATGTGTACTCGACCACAGTAGTTGCGAGTGCGAAGCTTGGCTTGGGTGGGAGATGTACTCGACCATAATAGTTTCGAGCGCAGAGCTCTGCTTGGGCGGGAGATATCCTCGACTGCGGTAGTTGCGAGCGCGGAGCTTGGCTTAGGCAGGAGATGTACTCGACCACATGAGGGACGAGCGCAGAGCTCAGTTTTGAGTTTGTTTCTTTTTGTAGATGTTTACTTGAGAGATTGTTTATTGTCGGTGAAGAGTGCATATTTTCATAATTGGTTTTTGTGTGTATTTTCGTGATTGTTTTTGCTATTGTTGGTAGTAGTAGATTTTCTACCCCTTGGTGTAAATTGTTGTTGATATTCTCATTTTGTTGTTGGTGTTTGTTGGTAGTCACCTGCGCTTAAGTGATCAGGAAGCCTGTCGACTCCCTAGGTCCATATTAGGCAGTTGTCGAACCCGTCGACTTGATCTCGAAGGAAACCCGCGCGAGGCGGTTGTGAAGCTCGGTGACTCGTTCTCAAAGGTAACCCCCAGTGGTTATGGCACGAGCGTAAACACTCGGCATTTGCTGGAGAAGGCATTGTGTGAGGGTCGTGTGGTCTCTTGACCTCTACGCCCTTTTTCGCGGGCACCGTGAGTCTTTAAACTCGTTATTGGTGCTTATGGATTGTTGTTCACCGCGAGTCTAGGAACTCGACTTTGGTGGGGCCATTGTTTACCTTGAGTCTAGGGACTCAAAATTGGTGTTTGAGGGTCGTTGTCCACTGCGAGTCTAGGGACTCTACTTCGGTGGAGCCGTTGGTGTTGTTGTGGCGTGAGGCATAGTTCGCCCATCCTAAGAGTTTTTCACCAAAAACCAAATAGGTAAGTATAATACAAATTATAAGTTTGAGATTGTAAACCTGAGCCATTTCGCTAAAGCGCGATGAAGGTCCAAGGTGCCCACGATACCGAGCAATCTATTATAATGAAGATAGATTAAGATGTCTGAGCAATACCCAAAAGGGCATAGCTAGTATTCTGTTTCATGCGGGCGATTTCCTAGGAAGTATATTCTCTAAGTGTGTAGCCACCAGGATTCTTGTTGAACCTTGAGAAGTTTTGGTGGGGAAAATCTCTAAAAAAATCAAATTTGTTAGTAAAAATAAAATTAAAATAGCGATTTTGAAAGAAACAAACCAGAGTATTAGTTGCTGCTTTCAATTGTTCCTTGACTGAGGTGTTTACTGTTAAGTGATTTTTTGTGTAATGGAAGCTGTTCGTCCTTGAGTATTATTTCTTTTCTTTTCTTTTTTGCTTCTATGAATTGTCACTCATAGTTGATTATAACTGGTGATCAAAGTGTATCACTATCTTTTCCGTCACAGTCAGTTGCTCGCCTTGGAGTGGTTGTCCATTGCCAAGGGTCATGTGAGCTGCTCGAGTGAGGCTGTCGAGATGTCATCCCGCCATCTTCCGTGATGAGCTTGGGTGAGGATGCGAGGAAGCTTCATGGCGAACAGTGGCGAGGAGGTTTCTATGTAGATCACAAGCGTGGAGCTCTCGTGGCGTGAAACCTTGGTCGCCATGGGGCGGCAAGATGTTGTACCGGTTCATGCTTGTTGCCCATTGGGGCTGCTACGTGCTTGTTGCCTGACAGAACGGTGGCAAGGAGAGGTGGGCGTGGGCAGTGAACTTGGACACTATTTTTCGTCTTCACAGAAGCCCACTGGCGGCAAGAGTTACAGGCTGCAACCTTTGTCTCTGGTTCGGTGGCTGGGCGAGCTTCGAAGCCAGAGGAGACTTGTAGCAGTGGAGGGTGTTGTCGCAGGTAGTGGAGGTGGCTAGAAGCTCTACGTGGGTGGAGCTTTTGTGTTTCATGGACCCTCACGACAACAAATTATGGGAGCGATAGTCAACGTCGGGCAAGCTTCCCGTGGTGGGCACTGGTGAGAATGGAGAGACACGATGGCGAGGAACTCCAATGAGGTCGGGAATCACAAGTTGTTGAAACACAATGCCGATGAGCTAGGTGGTGGGCGGTGGTTGGACCTTCGAGGTGAGCTACGTACGATCGGTGGATGGTTTACCCGTCAGCTTTCAACGCATGCAGTGTGCCCTCCACGAATCACAGACACATGCCAAGCTTGCTGGAGGGTGTGGGACAGTCCGTCGGCGATAGAAATGGCTAGTGGGTTAAACAGTGTCGACGGCAACTCCGTTTGTCACGAGCACAACTGGGCTTCCTTGTGCAAGGAGGGTAGATCAGTGGACTCTCGGTGGATGGGGGGCGAGTATGGAGTCGATGGTAAGGCTCTTGCCAGCTTTGTATGGACGTCTGGACGCGGCGGCAGGATCTAACTTGAGACGTGCAGAAGAGGTGGTTGTCCTTCGTACCCGCCATGTGAGCCCTTGGGTGCACAGCGGTGTGCACCCATCACGTTACTGTGCATGCCTTAAAACATGCATGGTCTCGCGTATACAGTGCACATCCCATGTGCATCATGCAAGCCACGAATCCCAAATTTTTTTCTGGACCAGTGTTATCGAAAATAATAATAATAAATAATTATGTATGAAAAGTTAAGAGGAATCTTATATGTTAATTTCAGAGCGAGCTCAATGGCCGAGGATTCATCCTTCTCCCAATTCCAGTGCAGTAGATTAGTCGATCCCACAGACGACGTCAACTATTAATATCTTATTTTGCACAATAGACTAGGAGAGAGGAAAGAATCATCCCCGACCCATGATGATGATTTGGGCTTCGATACAGTGTTCTTCACGTTCATCCATAAAATAAATAGTAAATAAGTAAATACAAAAAAGAATAAATAGAGACATAGAGATTTACGTGGTTCGGCATAATACATACATCCACGAGTTGTTTGGGGGCAAATCCACTATAAATAGAGATTTTACAATCTCTTATGGTCTCATATATCTCATAATACAATAGAATAATTTATGAATGGTACTTTAGAGTCGCTATTTGTGCTGTAGTTTGGTGCAGGGAGCTTGTGGAGGGTCCCTGGAGTGTCCCTCAAATTTATGGGAGATCTCCTCTTTATATAGAGGTCTATTTCTTTAGAGTGATTGAGTCAAACTTATCTTGTGAAGCCTTTTCCTTTTAAGAGTATGAGTTTTCTTTCCTTTTAGGAGTTTGAGTGAACTTGTCTTATCTCTTCTTGGTTTTATCTCTTAGATTGATTTTTGATTTTATCTTAAGACTAAATTATAGACTGCTGATTTGACCCCTACAATAAGTTTAGAGTATTTAAAGGTTACCCAACAACAACCGTGTTCTTGATGAGAAGTTGGGTGCGATTCTTCGTCCTAAAAAAGAAAAGAAAATAAAAGAAAAGTGAAATGATATATTCCATGAAACTTGATTGACAAAATGCGTGTTAAAGCCGAGTAAGGAGAACAATCACTTTCTTAATCTTGGTGACAAAGTAATGGGAATCCATTGAGGGTGAAAAAAAAAGAGAGAGAAAGGGACCTACATAGATATGAACATGCAGAAGGACCATTTCATGGTCATGAATGGTAGGGTAGATCTAATAATATTATCATGTGCTAGTTGTCAACAATTATGATCAAATCCACACGAAGTTGGCCTCAAGACATCAATAATTCATCTTTTTTTCTTTTAGTAATTTCAATTGATTTGGTCAAGCAAAGATCTTAAGGTAGCACGCACATGAAGACAAGCCATAAACATCCATTTTTAATGTTTGGATTGATGCTGACAACGTAGTCCTAATCTAATCAGACGTACAAATTAAGCCAAGTTTTTAATCTAATCTAATCAGACGTCCATGAATAGGAGACAGACAGTACATGAGCACATCAATATATATATATATATATATATATATATATATGGACGACGTTGCAGCAGCCCTCATGCATGGCCTACTCCATTGAAAAATTATATAAATCTTCTCATCGATGGCTATTCGGGAACAAGCTGTCCCCAAATTCTATTCATGTGAAATGGTATATATTGAGAATATATATATATATATATATATATATATATATATATAGAATTATTTGTGATTTGGAATTCTTAGTACACCTACATGCGTTTGATTTTCTCGGAAAGTACTGCTTGGAAAATTAACACAGCCCCAAACTTCAAGTTCATTAAACTCTTCTTTTTTTTAAGGTAAAAAATGAGTTTTAAGGAAGTCTATTTAAGTTGTCACGGGTAATATTCCACAGATATTCTGAGATAGTCTAGTGCCCAAACGAGCGACTTAAGAAAAGTGAGTAAATATGACACCCACATAAAAAAATTTAATTTTTTAATAGTGGACACACTCTTTTTCAAAATGAGTGTGCGGCGCTTGCATAATACATGATTGTATCTAACATTACTTTTACCTGATTAATTGGCTTCACGTCAGTAATATTGTATTAGAACATTGACCTTTGTTAATTTGTTAGGGTAAAGTATTTATATTCAACAGCTAATTTGACCCCTTTTTTTTATAGTGGAATTATAGATCAGTAGTCTCCAAATTGATAAAGCCAACTACTAATTGCTTGAAGCCAAGCATTTTTAAGAGAAAATACTGTTCTGATCAATATTGGCAGAAATAATATAAATTTCTGCTTCTCAATCTCAAGGGTAAATTTGTCAAGATCTAGAGCTTCTTAGCATCTTTCAAACATTGTGTTCGAATATGAGTGTTCGAATATGATCATAAAGTTTGTTCAATTAATTTCTAATTAATGTTTTGAATTGATTGACCCCAATAGCATGTTTTAGCCGTCTACCAATAATGCAAGATGTAAATAAATTAAATAAATGCTCCAATTTATGAGTGACCTAGACGTAATTCAAGAGGTTTGATAAGATCAAGAAAGCTCACCATGAAGAGAATTCCCTTTTTGCCACAATAATGAAGTTGAGCATCTTCAATGAGAGAAAAAATAATTTTAAAAAATAAATATATAAAGTAAGTCTTACAACATTTATCGATAAGCCCTTCATATTCGAATAAAAACTGAAGAGAAACCTTTTACTTTAGTTTAACATATCATATTAAAAAAATAATCTGATTTAGCCACAAACTGATTACATTAAAATAATCTCACAAACTAACGTATCTTAACGTTGTTCGTTAGATTGTGAAGTTAGTACTTTTATTGTAAAGTGGATCTAATGAATTACATGAAACCATATCAATTTATTAAATTATTTTTATATAATTTATTTTATAATTGTAGCACTTCTCGTCTATAAACTAATGTCCCTTATTCTAGCAACTTGCCTTTTTTTTTTTTTTTTTTGAATTTCTTTATTAAAAAGTTAAAGGGGTGACTTTTCTTGCACAAAGTTGTATAGTGGCATGCTATCAACTCGTGATGTGAGCAACTCATCAAGTGCTTACTGCTTATTATAGTGCAGGCAACCTATTGATTAGATTAATTAATTTGGAAAAATCTCTAAAAAACCAATTTTCTAAAATATAATAAGGTAATAGCATTCTTTATTTTAAATTTTATCATCTTCAATCGTATGTGTTGTTGTGACATCTTTCAAGCGACTTTATATATAATCTAATACTAAAATAGACAATCGTTTAAAATCATGTATCGCATCAACATATTGGTAGGCTGGTGCATGGTCCATTGTGGGTAGCCCTTTTTTCTTGTACGTGTTTGGTGTTTTTTTCAAAGTGTGATATGATTCCTTGAAAGCAAAGCAAATCATAGAAAATGTGGGAAATTGAAAGTGTCCATATCCTAAAAGGCTACCACTTACCATCTCATGAGAAAAGAATCAAAGTAGTCTTGCTCATATTGGACATTTGAAAGTGATCGTATTTAAAAGCTTATCCCTTGCCTTCTTCGAAAGAATTTTCCGAGAAAAGAAAAGGTCAAAAAGCATGCATGCATGCATGCACATGCATGATGAAGAATATTTTTTATGAGAATTTTCTTTCAAATTTCTTACTGAAAATTCTTGTATATTGACGATGGTGGAGATCAAGGATCAAATAGATAGCTGATTCCAAAATAATAAAACAAAAACAAACAAACAAGAAAATACAACAAGAACAATAATAATCATAATTTCTTTCTACTAAATCTTATTAATTTGTCTGATTACGAACAAAGAGACTCTGCCAAAGAAAATGCCTCCAAAATTCAAACTTAGAGATGAAGAATTTTTGTATTGATCTAACCCGTTAGATAATATGTATCTTGCTAGAATAATAGGTGAAACGGGCAGGTTTGGGGTCTCAGATGGGATATAAAATTTTCATCTGATCTCATTTTATCTCTTTCCATCTTATTCTTAAACATAATTCAAATATAAAATTTACAAGCTAATCATTACAACTTTTTTAAATTTTCAAATAAAAAATAAAAAACAGTTCCAACTTTTTCAAATCCTTAAAAAATAAATATAATATTATAAAACTATATTCTTACAATATTTTGATTTTATAATATTTTTATTCAATTTTTTCTCTCTTATTTTCCAAAACTCAAAAAATAATAAACTCAAACCATCTCACTATTATTCACAAACTATCTTACTATTATTCACAAATTTTTTATCTTATCTCACTCCTCAAACCAGTCTTTGGAGTTGATTCAAGTGGTAAAAGTCTTAATTTTGGTAGTATATTCCTTCTAGATATAAGGTTCAAATTCTTTTAAATGAAAATCACAATTTCTAGAACCTTCTCATTAAATTACTCAAGTTGCACTTAACGAAAATTTCTTTGCATATGTACACACCTAGAATTACTTGGAACTTTGTTCAGGATTTCCGATACCAATAAAAAAATGAAAAATTATGTAAAACTATGGACCATAGGAATAAAATTATGCCTTCCATCCACGTGATATTGCTGAACAAAGTACCAACCATTTTCTATATGCTGGCCGCTTTGGTTATTAATTGCATTATTCAAATATAATTTAAATAATTAAATTTGTATTCTTTATCAGTTTAAAATAAAATTAGAAAATGAGCTTTTTTTTTTTAAGTGAGATCTACTTAATAATATTCACTTTTTTAACGATGAATTTTATTTTATTTTTTTTAAATCGTAAAATATACACGTCTTAAATTTATATATAGCTTCAGTACAAAAAAAAAAAAAAAAACCTGGTTGGTACACGCTTGTTTTTTATTTTACTAAGGTTTCCTTTGTTTACACAGATGAGATGAGATGAGATGAGATGATAAAATAAAAATTAAATAAAATATTATTAAAATATCATTTTTAATATTATTTTTATTTTAAATTTTAAAAAAATTTGAATTATTTATTGTATTTGTATAAAAATTTAAAAAAATTTTAATGAATAAGGTTTCGTTTGGATACAGAAATACTCTCAACCTATTTCATCTCATCATTACAACTTTTCTAAATTTCTATATAAAATATAATAGACAATTTAACTTTTTCAAATGAGTAATGTTATACACCACACTCTCATCCTATTTTGATCATACTAAGTGGTATATATGTGGCACATTCATTACCATTAGATGATAAAGAAGCATGTAATAAATGATAATTTAATAGTGATAAATGTGTCATATCATATTTAGTAGGATGAAAGTGGGATAGTAGTATGGCGTATAGAATTTTCTTTTATCTGAATATCAAACGAATCATAAAGCCTCATTTGAATTCAAAACCCACCTGATTGTGTGTGAAAACGAGATATTTGAGTTAGTGAAGTTGGAGAGGGTGCGACTGACGGTAATAAAAGCTGAACAATCTGGGTGGCAATCAATCATGAAAAATTCTATACACCATACTATCATCTCACTAAGTATGATGTGGCATATTTATCAACATTAAATTAACATTTATTACGTGCTTTTTTATTATCTAATGGTGATGAATATGCTATATACCACTTAATATGATCAAAATAAGATGAGAATATAGAATATAGCATTACTCATTAATCATATATGGAATATGGTGAAGACTGAGGACGGCATCTACCAATTAGGTTTAGGAGTTCTGTTCTTCGAAGCCGACCTTTTAAAATACATAGGGAGGAAAATAAATATATAAAATATGTCATTTAAAAGTGATGAGATTTATTTTTCGTATTTTTCTTTTATTTTAATTTAAACTAAAGCTTTTAAGTTTAAATAAAAGCTTTTGAGATTTATATAATGTATATATTTGTAGGGAAACGGAAACCATCTGTATAGCTCTCAAATTTACAAATTCTATGCATTTCTTTATATATAAAAAAAAAGGTATATATGCAGCATATATGCAAAAATCTATTTTCTTAAAATAGATTTTATTATATTTTTAAATGATTTCTACGAAGCATATGCATTATAAGATTGTAGAGTAATGATAATTATAATCTTAAGACATAATACTTGAACATTGTATAATAAAACATATTTGATATTTACAGTTATATAGTGCACAAGCATCGTGCACTATTTTTTTTAAAAGAGTTATGTTACATACAATCATTTTTACATATTTCTTGTGCACTTCAGTGATGTGATTGGCTAAAACAATTATTTTATATTAAAAAAGTGATGCAGTCAATCATATTAGTAGAGTTCAAAAGAGTACGTAAAAATAATTATACTTAAATATTTTTTAAAAAAATGAATAAATATAAATCTACATAAAAAATTAATTTTTTAATAATAAAACCTATAATTTGTTTAGAAAAGTGTGCTGTGTTTATACATTCTATGTTTAGCATTGCTCTAAAAAAGGTTGATAAATTTAAAATATATATAAAAAATTACTTTTTCAATTAATTACCTCTACTTTTTTTCAAAACAAAGGGTACAAAATTGATAAATATTCTATAAGAGAAATGATACTTACAGTCGTGAGTATGCAGTCGTCGTGCAGTCGCTTTGAAAAAAATAAATAAATATAGGACCCACATGAAAAGAAATTAATTTTTTAATAGTAGACCTCACTTTTTTTCAAAGCGACTGCACGGCGTTTGCACATTCTATGACTGTATATAGCATTACTCATTCTATAATCATATTCGGCTCAGTTTAGAACACTATCGATTAATCTTATTTTATTTTATCTTATTATTATAATTTTTAAAATTTTTATATAAAATATAATTTAATTCAATTTTTTTAAATTATAAAATATTATTATTATTAAAAAATAATATTTTATTTTTTATTTACTTTTTAATTTTTATTTCAAATCTGACTATCAAACTTATATTATTTAAAGGATGCTGCTGCAGCTCCTGCAGGGCGCTCCCAGCGCGGGAGCTCCTGTTGGAGCTGTAGCATATGTTTACTTGTATTTTTTTTAAGTTATTTTTTTTATAAATTTTTTTAATATTTTTAAAAATTAAAATAAATTTAAAACATTATTAAAATATTTTTTTAATCAAAAAGTAAAAAATAAATTATTAACAAATAATTACTTAATTACGAAATAAAATATTATTAAAAAATATTAAGGAAGTATTTTTTAATAATATTATAATTTTTTTAAAATATTTAAAATTATTAAAAAAATTTATATAAAAAAAAATAAAAAATACACGTAATAAAACACAAGCATTTTCCATATTTAAAACTGTATACTTGTTTTTTTATTATTTTTAAATAATGAGAGTTGCAGACATTATTGTTCTAATATTTTAAAATTTCATTAGATTTCAAGATCTGATTGATTTGAGTTATGACTGACAAGTCAGGATTGAAATAACAACACCTGCACCGCATGCGACCCCTTTCTATCGCCATCGCATGACACGTTTCAGCTCACGCATTAACCTCCTTACCGAAACAACCGTTCTCCAGAGTTCTATTTTTTTTTAATTTAATATAATATTAATTGATCTCGAAAACAGGCGGATGATTCTACCGAGTACGTGCTGTCCTTGCAGTTGCCACCCTACAAGACAAAGAGGTGAGGTGGCGTCGTGCATGCACCGAAGCCGCATAAGCTGACTCCGCTGCCTATGGCGTAGATTTCGGCTTCTCGCTTTCCGCTAAAAAAAAAAAAAAAAAAAAAAAGAGCAATTCTACATATCTACTTACACTCTCTACATATCATGTACTCAAATTTTTTTTTTTTTAAACTCAATACACTAAGTGTGTTGAGTGTGTGATAAATAGTAGAGTCTGAAAAAGATTTTTCTAAAAAAAAAAACTCTCTAAATTTAATACAATCTTCTCCCGATGTCGGCGCCGCCTCGAGCTATCGGCTTCGCCAAGTGGGTTGTACTTGTGGGGGAGGGTCGGTTGGTTCCACGAATCCACGTCGTTGATAAGCTTCTTTTGCAATTACGTCATCCAGTCTTTATTTTTATATTATACATTAGAGAAATTATTCGTAATTTCAGGAGTATAAGTTTCGCGCTACTTTTCAAAAAAAAAAAAAATAGATAAATATAAAGTTTATATAAAAAGAAAATTATTTTTTAATAATTTATCAAATTAATTTACAAAAAAAATATGAAAGATTTGTACATTTTAAAATTATATTTAACGTTTATCCAAAAAGTATATCTTATAACAGGTGTGACGTACCTCCAAAAAACTGTATTTCAATTTAGAAAATGATTTATTTACAATATATTATATAATATATTGTATAACAATATATTAAATGAGAGATATTATATTATATTGTAAGTATAATATATTGTATGTCATTATTCTTCTAATTTATATGGTGTGATAAGCTTCGTTATGCTTTGGATAGAATTTCTGATGTGGCAGGTTCTCGTTGAGGGTTGTTAAAGTCAAAGTAGCAGCCCCACCGCTTCAAAGCGGTTTTGATATAAAAAAGTGAATGTTACTAATAAAAATTTTTTAACACTATTTTAGGTGGAATCTACTTTTTCATAAAAAAAAAAATTTTAATTATATGAGATTTATTTATTTAAAATTTATATAAATATATTTTTTTTAAAAAAAGAGAAATGTTATTTATAATTTTATTTATAAAAAATCCATATATAAAAACTATATTTTAATTGTGGATCGAATTATATCTAATATTGCTAGTAGAAAAATAATTTATACAGCTTTTAAGATGAGCAATCATTACAAATTCTTTATAAAAAAAAAATAATAATTACTACGATATGTACGAAGCTCGCCCAATGCAGATTACTACCAGCATTACTCTATATTATATAAATTACATTAGTATACGATAAGCTTGCTTTTCAAAGGGGAGAAATAGAGAGATATATAGTAATGTTAGTTTGATTCTAGTTCTAACTTACTTTATATTAATAAATAGTCACTCAAAACATATATGATTATAATTGATAAAATATAAAATAAAGAACACACGAGTTTTACAATATATAATATTATTCAAATGATTTAAACGGTCAATTATTTATTTTTCTAAATTTTAGATCTTTGTTGTAATTGCAACCAGCCTATAGGCGAAGGGGCGAAAGCTCGACGAAGGCACAGGGATTATAAGTATACAAATTTAATTAGTTTAGTAAAAATAAAAATAAATATAGTGCACGATCATGTAGGTTGCTGGACAACAAAGTTCATTTTATAATAAAAAATTTTATTCATAATCTCTACACTACACACTCATTTACTCTTTTTTTAATCTTTCTATTTTTTTTTTCCTTAACAGTTTATAGTGTAGGAATGATGAATAGAAGAACTCTTTATCATTAAATGTCATTATAATTTAAAGAAATTCTATTTATAAGTCTCATTTAAGAATTGCATATGCAAGCCCTTCATTAAATAAAAAATAATAATATTTTAATAAATATATTATTATAATTTTAAAAAATTTTAAAGATAAAATTAACTAGACTTATAATACAATCTCTATTTAAAGACTTTACGTAATATTGCTCATTTATTTATATGAACAGAGCAATTCTATTCATTATTTTTGCACCACAAAAGAAATAGGTGGCTGCCACTGCTGGGAGCTCTTACTGTGCTCCTGTTAGTTAATCATTTTAGTTGTTTTTTTTATATATACATATATTTTAATCTTTTTAAATTATTTATTTTAACACCAACTAAGAATAAAAATATAAAAAAAATCAGCTGTAGCCCTTTAGCGGGAACTAGCAGCGGAAACTGAAAGAGTAGTTGTTTTCAAAAGAAGAGGAATTCTTGGCATCTACCTACACTCTTTACGCACTTAAATTTTTTTTTTTTAACTCAATATACTAAGTGTATTGAGTGTGTGATAAATAGTAAAATATGAAGAAGATTTTTTCTCAAAAGAAATAGTTCTAAAAAAATGAAAATGAAGATAGTTTATCACGGTCCAACCGGCCAACGCGTTACGCGTGGATTCTTACGTCAAGTCTAGTCTTCTCTAAGGCCAGACTTGCACGACCATGCTTACCATGAATATTTATTCATGGTCAGGTATGGACTATGGTGGCAAGGGGATTGACGGCGTCTGAGTCTGAGACGTCGACAACTTGACGGCGTCTGAGACGTCGACAACTTGACGGCGTCTGAGACGTCTTCAACCTGTGGAAAAGGCATACAAGACGGCGGATTTAGCTAAGAAGTGGGGCACGTTAACGGCTGACAGGACAGGGATGCCGTGTTAAGGTTTCTCTACTCAAGTACCATTTTCTTCTCGACACCTGTCTGAGATTCGGAAAAGTTGAAACCTAGAACCTTCTTAATTCATATTATTAGCCTGTCAATCATATATAAAAAAAATAAATAATTAATAATTAATAGTTTTTTTTTTTAATTTTTGAAATTAAAGTCCTATTATACGTCTAATATATTATTAAATATGTAATATTTAATTACAAGCAAAAAAAAAAGAAAAGAAATTAGCGCAGAAGTTATGTGACAAATTTCTGATAGTGATGATAAAACCATTATCAACTTGTGATGTAATTTATTGTAAACAAGGTTTGATTAACTTTAATTTTTTTAAAAAAATTAATTTAAATTTATAACGGTTACAGGTATATGAATGCTATTGGAAAAAAAAAAAATCCATTTTTAATGCAACACAAATGAAGGAAAGAAAATTCAATATTAATTCATGGCAAGCAATGGCCAATAATTATAAGGCCTAGTTTGGACAGTTTAGTTATCCAGTTCAGATAAGATGAGATATTTTATTAAAATTTAAATAAAATATTGTTATGATATTATTTTTTAATATTTTTTTCAGATTTAAAAAGTTAAATTGTTTATTATATTTTATGTGAGAATTTGAAAAAGTTATAATGATTATATGAGATTAGATAAGATAATTTAATTTTGTGTAATCAAACTATTTATTATTATTATTATTATTATTATTATTATTATAAGCAATGCTGTATAATTTTTTAGATGTGAGATGTAAAATATATTTTTAACTAATAGATGGAATATATTGAAAAGAAGAATTTTATATATTTAATTAAATTATATAAACCTAAACAATCATTCACCCTTCTCTCACTTCTCATGTGATAGACATAGAATGCCTTGACAATTTTCAATAAAAGAAATGGGATTTTGTGAAGGTTATTCTTACTAATGAGTTGAAAGTTACAAACTGTTAATTAACATTTCACTACTACATTTGCGTTTAGATGTTAAAATGAATTGAGTTGAATTAAGATAAAAATTAAAAATTAAATAAAATATTATTAGAATTTTATTTTTTAATATTATTATTATTTTAAGATTTGAAAAAATTAAATTTTTTATTATATTTTATACTAATATTTGTTAAAGTTATAATAATTAAATAAAATAAATTGAAATGAATTGGGATTGGGATGTGTTTGAGATCTAAACGTACCCTTAAGTCTATATAGAGAATTTTTAAATAAAATTTTAGGTAGTGTATGTTAAATGTGTGAGTAAACGTAGAAAAAAAGACCTCTCTCTCTACTTCTCTAGAGCAACCGTCTTAAATTCAGATTGATTATACAAAATCAAATTATTAAAAATTTTTTAAACTTCTATATAAAATATAATAAATAATTTAATTTTTTTAAATTTTAAAATAAAAATAATATTCTATTTAATTTTTAATAAAATATTTTATCTCATTTTATTTATACTGCGTAACCAAACTAACCTTTGATGTGAAATTATTTTAAAATACTTTAATAACCTCGATGTACAATCACAGCAATTTGACGTAATCTGTAAAATTCTCCAAAAGTCAAATTTGTGTGAATTCTGCTCCAGTTGAGAATAATTCAAATCAACCTTATCTAATAGAACAAAATCTATGAAAACTAGCATACTATTTAAGGATGTGACATGGATTGGTATAGGCAAGTCTATGATCGGTATATATATATATATATATATATATATATATATATCAAACAATAAATATAATGAAAAATACTTTTACCTACAAAAAATATCATAAAAATAAACTTTTAAATTTATATAATTTGTAATAATATGCTAGATCTATTTTATATATAAAAAATATCATAATTTAATGTACTATATTAAATTATGTTAATAAATAATGTTAGATACAGTAATAAATTATATAAACAATGCGTATTTAAAAAAAAAGATTTACTATAGTAAGACTAAAATAGAATAATCCATCAAACCAAAAAACTAACTGATTAACGTTGTACATCATCAAATTATTAAAAAACATGAAAATTCATTTTTATTCAGTTAAAAATCTTCAAAATTATGCCAAGCTTCTTTTTAATGAGTAATTCTATATATGACTATGAAGTGTATAAATGCCGTGTAATTACTTTGAAAAAGAGTGATGTTTACTATTAAAAAAATTAATTTTTTTCATGTGAATCCCATGTTTTATTCATTTTTTTCAAAGCGATTATGTGGAGTTGTACAATTCACAGTTGTAAATATTTTTTTCTTTTTTCGTTCATTTAAAATTTGAAAAGATTTATTATTTATTACTTTTTTATCATTTTCAATTATTTTTAAAAATCGACAGCAAAGCAAAAACGCCATCAAGACCGCTCCACCAATGAGGAGTCAGTCCAATTTTCCGAAAAAACCACGACCACATGAAATCGTCTAAGTCGGTGGGACCAGAAGGTGGATTTGGAAAATAGAAATAATAATAAAAAACTGAAATTTAAAAGGAATCGAATTAAATATAGTAATTTTGACTCAGAAAATATAATAATAAATAAAAACCACAGAATAAAATTGGAAAAAGTCAGAAAAATGAAAAAAAAAAGAGCAAAGTACCGATCCTTATATCACCACTATATATATACCCTCTTGCCGTTTTCTTTTTCTCTCGCATCCAAACACTGATTAATTCTCTCTCTATCTCTCTCCTCGAAAGGAAAATCCCCACTAAACCTCCCGCCTCGTAATTTTCAACTTTGCGCAAAATCTCTTTCCTCTCTGCGGGATCGTTCGTACTTTTTTTGAAACTGAGGAAGGTGCTCGACAATGGAGGAATGTACCGACAACAAAAGGAAGCGAGTCCGGGATGACTCCGGAGATAACTCGGGGTGTTGTGGTGTTAAATCGCCCGACACGAAGCGTTTGCGAGTGGATTTCGAGAATTCCACCGATGAATCGGGCGATTCGACTCTTGTACGAGTCGACTCGGATGACTCGCGGTTGGAGTCGCCTGAGGTGCAGCGGATCCAGGACGACCTACTCCATATCCTGGATGAGGACACGGTAACGGGACGTGACCCGGACCCGGAGATCCAGGGGCTTGAGTCGGTGATCAGAAGCTTCGAGGAAGAGATACTGGTTGCGGCTCCGGAGCTGGCACCGGCGGTTCTTGATCAAACATACGACTCCGGCGAGTCTCAGCTGGAACTCGGTTACCTTCTTGAAGCCTCCGACGACGAACTCGGTCTCCCGCCGACAATATCCCCCGAAGAGGAAACAAAGATCGAGGCCGTGGATTTCGAGACTAGTTCTTCGGGCGCCGCTGGATTGACTGGATTCTTGGGGCTTGAGAACGAGATACCGAATTACGACTCGTTTGAGTTCGGTGTCGGTTTCGGCCCTTACAGCAACACCGACGATACTAGTGGCGAACTTGTGGCGTTGGGAGGGTTGTTTGATTATTCAGATAGGAGTTTTGAACCGGCCGATAACTCGGAGTTTTTGTATTTACCCGAGTAGCTCAATGCTTCGTTTCGTACAATACTTGACTGTTGATACACTAGATTGTAAATTTGGAGGGAGAAAAAAAAAAGAAAAAAAAAGACAAGAACATGTAACGTAGTCCTGACTTTTGAAACTTCTAGCAATCGACTCTCATTAATTTTAATTTTAGCCTTGGGATTTTTTATAGCCAATTATATTGATGTGATGGATTTTAAAAAAAAAAATTATAATTTTTCATTAAGTTTTTTCTTTAATTTTTTTTTATAGAAGATTTGCTAGGAGACATTGTATATTATATTAATTTTGGAAAATGTTGTAGCCATAAAGGAATTAGACAAAAGTGAATCCAGACTAAAAAAGAATTAGATAAGAATAAAGTTACAAATTGATATGTGATATGTTAAATTTTAAATTTATTTTAATTATAAAATAGATTTAATATATTTTATAAAATTATATGAATTTGTAAGTTTTTTATTTTGTATAATTTTTTTTTTCCATATCTTTAGCAGTTCTCATTAATTTTTATGTATAATATAATATCATTCATATTGAGTATTTCGTTTTATTTTATTTCACGCATGAGTAAAATTATAAACGTAGATAGTAGTGATGGTGAAATACACAATAATATAATAAAAATTAAAATTAAATTAAAATTAAGACAAAGTCAGTTTGGATTGAGGTACGGAAATATTACTATCTTTAAAAAAATTCAAGTCCTTTGCGTACAAAGTTTCAAATTAATCGGTGCAGTAGAATTTCTTTTGACTTGACTCTTCCAAGATGCAAGAACTTAATTGATCGTCGTATCACTCAAGCTTACTCTGTACAAGTGGCTGAGTCCAAAACTCCACTCGAAAGAACACCTTTTTTTTTTATCTAGAAATATTTTCAAAAGTATCTATGTACACTTTTACTAATTTTTTCTATAATATTGTATGGAGAAAAACAAGACCACACTGGAATGAAAAGATCGACTCACGATGGACGCCAACCTCCATCAATATTTAAAACAAATCAAATACACTCGTAATTGTGCAATGAAATGATGAATAAAGTAACGTATTCCAAGAAGACATTTTGCACAACACATATTATAAAATAAGAGTATTTTTATAAAATGATGTTAGTTTTATAAAGTATTTTATAAAAATATCCCTCTTCTAAATATTGTTTATAAAATGTTGTAAGTTAGTATTGGTCTATCCATATGCATATGTAAAATCACCTCTTTTATATATCCACTTTGTCATTTAAACAAAATTTTCACATTGACTTATGCATATTGGAGACAAAATAATAATAAAATATTATTATTATTTTTTTACTAAAATCAAATTTTTAATATATATTTTACAATTAATATCCACTACATACATTTGACATTAATAATATAAATGCAATAATAAAAAATATAATTTTTTTGTATATTATATTAAAAATATAATAAAATGAAAAAAAAAATTATAATATATTATAATAATAAAATGAATGTGTAAGAGAAGGTTTGTTGTGTTGTTAAAGGAGAGAGAAAATGAAAGGATTGTGAGAGAGTGGGAGGAGAGAGAAATAATGATTAAAATATGATTTGTAGGGTGAATAGTGGTTATCCAAATTTGGATAAGTACTGTTCATAGGTAGCTAAATATTTAGATATGCATAAGCCAATGTGGAGGATTTTAGGGTCATATTATGTAAATATGACTTTGCATATGTAAATATGACTTTGCATATGTATATACATAAACCAATACTAATTCTAAGTTTATAATTTTTCTTCCAAGAAACGGCACAATGAACAATCAGTCACTACCAAATTAAAAAGAAAAAAACAAACGGCTGAAACTTATGGACCATTAACAACGACGGTAAGAAATTAACCGATAAAATTAAAGTTCAACGGCTTGAATGTTAAAACGGACAATAATGAGCATTTAAAAAACAATTGAGCAACTGAAACACTAAATTCAACCAATTTAAAGAGATAAACGTTATTGATAAATACGATTTATTAAAAAAAAAAACCAACTCTTAATCATGTGCAATTATTTAAGAGATGTGTTATATACAAATCTAGTGTATAACACAACACTTGTTTCGGGATTTATTCATGATACACATCCGTTACAAATAGCAGTACCAATACTAAAAAATACACAGCATATTTTTTGATCATATCCGAATGTAAAATCACCAAATCTGGATAGAAATGCAACCATTGAGCCGTATCTTCTAACCTACAAACTATTGAAATAATAAAAAAATAGTCTATTAGACTTGGTGTCCATAGGACTAGTGCTTCTCTTCTTAAGAAGAGTGGCCGTTTAGTTTTGTTTTTACATAGCGTCCTTCTTTATTATGAGAGAGTTTTATAGAAGTTGAGACAATGTCCGCCACAAAGGAATTTGTGTGCGAGGGTGTTCCAGAGCAGATGCATAGTTTGACTTGTAATTCAAATTTTTTCTGTATTGATAAGTCACAGTTGTAATTTTGGTTTCTTTGAATGAAATGAAATCTATTTTTCAAAAAAAAAAAAACTTCATAACTCTGAAAGCATATAAGAATAAGTTGAGTCTCCATAATCAAAGGCGCTTGAGATGTAAAATTGAATTTCTAGGAGCTTCGATAACAGTCAATGAATCCCCTTCCAACTGTAATCTTGAATATCCCAACTGTAAAATCATCTTTTCTTACTATTGAAAAATCCCCCACTGAAAAATCCATCCCACTCCAGCAACTCTCGTATCCCGAAAAAGAGTCCCATCAAAATTCAATTCCACATAACCTATATGTGGAGGTTTCCATCAAATTGAAACTTGCCGCTTACTCAACACATTTATCAACACACGCCTCAATTGAATTATTTGATGGCTCAAACAAACTAGAATTTTGTTAGGATTCTAACTCTCTGTATCAGAATGTTGATGAAATGTAATGTAATATTGCTAGTGAAAACGGAAAGAACAGAATGATAATAGATGGAAGGACGAATAGCATGAAAATGATAGGGGATCTTCGAGGGTCCCTAAACCTCCAACAGTACGTTCTTACAAAGCTTTTCAGATAAAACAAAATAGCAAACCTCTTTCATCCTTATAGCCACGGATGTCAGAGAATACAAATTATCAGTAACTGATTTTATTCTATTCCTTATCTTCATGCAGCAGGTGTGTGTCTACCGGAATCAACAAGTCAGCAGTCTCTCCACTTCACTAAACGGCGCCGCATTGCTCTCCCCTTTAAACGCAGCACTTGATTAACTCAAAAACGCAACCTTACTTCTATTTGGAAACGACACCGTACTCCCCTGTTCACACGACATCGTATCCACTTCCCATTTACTTCACTTGTAACTCCGAACTCAGCACTTCTCTTCTCTCGCATGATGTTCCGCCGATTGAACCCTTACTCCACAAAAATGCCCAAATCATTCTTCCTCCGCCATTCCCTCACGATCTGAGCTTCTAACAATCCCCTTCGCTTAAAGAACCTTGCCCACAAGGTGCGGGTAACGTTCTTGCAGTTTCCAGAGTAGCTCCCATGTACTGTCTTCGGAAGGAGCCCCTACCCACTTAATTAACACTTCGGTTACAGCACGGCCTCCTAATCTCTTTAAGCGCCGATCCACCACTTTCTCCGGCTCGGATGCGATTTCCCCTTCCTTGTCTGTGGGTGGCAGTGTTGGAAAGGGCTGGATCTGAGATCCCAGTTTCTTCTTCAGACAAGAAACGTGGAATACCGGGTGTATGCGTGACGATGCGGGAAGCTCTAAGCGATAAGCCACGGTTCCCAGTTTCTGAAGGATCTTAAATGGTCCAAAGAACCTGGGAGATAATTTTTGATTCCGACGTTTCAACACTGAGTTCTGTCGATATGGCTGCAAACGTAAGTAAACCCACTCTCCAATCTCGAAACTTCTCTCGGTTCTTCTTTGATCTGCATAGAATTTCATACGGTTTTGAGCCCACTCAAGATTTTCCTTTAACAGCTCCTTGATCTGTTCTCTTGTTTTTAGGAACTGATCCACTGCCTCTATAGCCGAAGTACCTGGTATATATGACAATAAACGAGGGGGAGGATACCCATACAGCGCTTCGAAAGGTGAGATTTTTGTTGAAGTATGATAAGAGCTGTTGTAACTATATTCTGCCAAGGGAAGCCATTTACTCCATTGTCTCTGTTTAGTGCCTGTGTAACAACGTAAATAAGTTTCTAGACACTTATTAAGAGCCTCAGTTTGTCCATCCGACTGAGGATGATAGGCTGAGCTAAAACTCAGTGTAGATCCTTGTAATTCAAATAAACTCTTCCAAAAAGAGCTTAGAAATACGGTGTCACGGTCAGAAACTATCGATCTAGGCAGTCCGTGCAGCTTGAAAATCTGGTCCATGAATATCTGTGCCACTCCTTGAGCAGTGTAAGGGTGAGATAAAGCAAGAAAATGGCCATACTTAGTGTATCGATCCACTACCACCAATATAACACTAACTCCATTTGATAAAGGTAGACCTTCGATAAAATCTAAGGAAATATCAGACCAAGCTTGGTCGGGAATGGGTAAAGGTTGTAATAAACCTGGTGAGGCCACTGTTTCACTCTTGTTCACTTGAAAAATATCACACTCCCTTATTTTCCTTTTGATGTCATTTTTCATTCATTTCCAAAAAAATTCTCGCTTAGCACGTTGATAGGACTTTAAAAATCCTGTGTGACCTGCTTGTGGATCCACATGTAGATAATCTAGCACCTTGTTTTTAAAATTTGAATCTGGAACTAGCACAATTCTACCCTTCTTGAGAATAATTCCTTGCTGTACAGTATATCCTTGAGGAACAGAAATATTGTACTGCAGTTTATCTAACAAGTCAGCCATCTCAGCTGAAGCCTTATAACTATTTTTCAATTCTTCAATCCATTCCACTGTGGGAAAAGTTATCAAGGCTAAGCAACCATCTCCCTCTTCATTTCCTTCCATTTTCCTTGAAAGGGCATCGGCTACCTTATTGTCTTTCCCTTTTTTATACTCGATACAGAAATCAAACCCCATGAGCTTCGTGATCCACTTTTGCTGTGCAACTGTACCTACCTTCTGCTCCAACAAGAATTTTAAAGCCTGCTGGTCAGTCTTAACAACAAAAGATTGACCTAACAAGTAAGGTCTCCAACGCTGCACTGCTGTAACTAAGGCAAACAATTCTTTTTCATAAGTGGACAGCAGCAGTGCCTTCCCTTTTAAAGCCTTACTCATATAAGCTAAGGGTCCACCGTCTTGCATTAAAACAGCCCCAATGCCTTTCCCACTAGCATCGCACTCAATCACAAAAGATTTACTGAAATCCGGTAGTTTAAGAACCGGGGGGTGTGAGACAGCTTGTTTCAAAGCTTCAAATGCCCTGCTGGCCTCCAAGTTCCAAGAAAAAGAGTTTTTCTTCAACAAGGAGGTAAGAGGGGCAACAATAAGTCCATAATTTCTAATGAACTTCCTGTAGTAACCAGTGAGTCCTAGGAATCCTCGTAAGGCTTTCACATTCTTAGGCTCAGGCCATTCTAGCATGGCCTTAATCTTGGCTGAATCTGCCATAACCCCTTCCGAATTAATGATATGGCCTAAATAATCAACTTTAGCCACTCCAAACCGACACTTGGATTTTTTTGCATACAAACAGTGTTGTTTCAGCATCTTCAACACTTCTTTCAAATGGTTTACATGCTCTTCTCTTGATTTACTGTATACCAAGATATCGTCAAAGAATACCAGTACAAATTTCCTCAAAAAAGATTTGAATATATCGTTCATTAATCCTTGAAAGGTGGCTGGAGCGTTAGTAAGACCAAAAGGCATTACTAAAAACTCGTAATGTCCGTCATGGGTCCGAAAGGTTGTTTTAGGGATGTCACTAGGCACTACCCTCACTTGATGATAACCCGATCTTAAATCCAGCTTAGAAAAAATTATCGCCTCAAAGAGCTCATCTAATAATTCATCTATAACTGGAATGGGAAACTTTGCCTTCACTGTCTCCCTATTAAGTGCCCTATAATCCACACAAAGTCGCCAACTGCCATCAGCTTTACGGACCAGCAAAACAGGGGAGGAAAATGGGCTAGAACTTGGTCTAATCACTCCCGATTTTAACAATTCAGCCACAATGTTTTCAATCTCTGTTTTCTGGTAGTATGGGTACCGGTAGGGTCTATTTGTGATTGGTTGTGTGCCTTCCTTTAGAATTATACGGTGGTCATGGTTACGTGGTGGTGGTAACCCTTGGGGTTCATTAAAAACCTCACAAAAACCCTCCAACAGCTCTGAAAACTGTTTATCCATCTTCCCACAGTCGGTTTCCTCACCTTCCTCACACATAATTTGTAAGAAAATTCCCTTCCCTTTTGCTATAGTTGCCTTTAATGTCTTCTCACTATCCTCCACCACAGAAGGGCTCAATTTCAGCCCCTTAAACTCTATGGTCTTTCCCTTCCACATAAAACTCATAAGCAACTTGGAAAAATCCCACATGATAGGGCCCAAGGTTTCTAGCCATTGGACCCCCAAAACAATATCACAACCAGCTAGCTCTAATAAATGTAGAGGAAGTTGAAGTACATTACCTTGCACCTTCAATTGCACGGTTCGACATAACCCTTCACTGTTTAGGCCTTGACCATTTGCTACCCTCACTTTTAAATTTACTAGATAATCCACTGGTAGCTGCAATTTCGAGGCCAGTGCAGTATCTATAAAGTTGTGTGAGCTGCCCGAGTCTAGTAGAATTACCACTTGCTCTCCTTTAATACTTCCCACCAACCTCATAGTGCGCACTGTCGGAGTTCCAGCTATGGCCGCCCAGGAAATCTTCAGTTCCTCCTTGCTGTTGGGCAGGATTTGTATTTGCTGATTTTCTTCCTCTTGCTCACCAGCTTCCTTCCCTTCTTCCTCTTCCACTTCTTCATCCACTTGCAAAAAATAAATTCTGGGGTTCTTGCAAGTGTGTGCTGGGTTCCATTTCTCATCACAATGATAGCACAACCCTTTTCTTCGTTTCTCATCCATGTGCATGGAAGTTACAGGTTTAGTAAAACCCCCTGGTTGCTTCCATTTGCTGTAATTATCCTTGGAATAAGGATTTCCTTCTCTTGGTGTAGCAATCTTTTCCACCAATGGTTTGTGGAATTTCTTTGTACTGGTATGGTATTCTTCTTGCATTTTAGCTAGTCCATAGGCTCCATTTAAGTTCACAGGATTCAACATGCGGATGGGAATGCGAATCTCGTCCTTCAATCCGTTGAGAAAACAACTCAGCTTGTGTAAATCCGATAGGCCCCTCAAACAGTTGGATAATGTTTCAAACTCTGCCATATACCCCGCCACTGAACTAGTCTGTTTGAGTCTCGTTAATGCCTCCATGGGGTCGTCATATGCTGTTGGCCCGAAACGAAGGAGTAAAGATCTGCAAAAAGTGTCCCAATCACGGCAGAATCCACCTTCTGCAGCATTTTGGAACCATACAAGGGCATCGCCTTCCATGTGGTAGGAGGCCATCAATAGCCTCTGTGCTAGTGGTGTTTGGTGAAACTCAAAGTAATGATTGACTTTAAAAAGCCATGCAGCTGGATTAACTCCCAGAAAATGAGGAAAATCAAGTTTGACACCCCTGAGGTTGAGCTTTCGTGGATCTGGGTTTTCTACTTCCAGAGGCATTTCTGGGTTGATTGGGGGAGGGGATGGGTTGTGTGGCTGTGCAAAAAGGGTACGTAATATATCTTTAATTTCTTGAACGTCACTCTTCACTGTACTAACATCTGTTTTCAATTCCAGGATTTCATTTTGCTGAGTCTCCAACTGATTCTGCACTTCCTGCTGGTGTTTGGATCTTGTTTTTTCGGCCATGGTGATGTTTTCTGGGTTGACTATTGGGTGCTGGTGGTTTTCTGGGTTTGGGATTGAATGATGTAATCTGGTAGGACTTCTTTGGGTAGGAACGACGGCTCTTGGATACCAATTGTTAGGATTCTAACTCTCTCTATTAGAATGTTGATGAAATGTAATGTAATATTGCTAGTGAAAACGGAAAGAACAGAATGATAATAGATGGAAGGACGAATAGCATGAAAATGATAGGGGATCTTCGAGGGTCCCTAAACCTCCAACAGTACGTTCTTACAAAGCTTTTCAGATAAAACAAAATAGCAAACCTCTTTCATCCTTATAGCCACGGATGTCAGAGAATACAAATTATCAGTAACTGATTTTATTCTATTCCTTATCTTCATGCAGCAGGTGTGTGTCTAACGGAATCAACAAGTCAGCAGTCTCTCCACTTCACTAAACGACGCCGCATTGCTCTCCCCTTTAAACGCAGCACTTGATTAACTCAAAAACGCAACCTTACTTCTATTTGGAAACGACACCGTACTCCCCTGTTCACACGACATCGTATCCACTTCCCATTTACTTCACTTGTAACTCCGAACTCAGCACTTCTCTTCTCTCGCATGATGTTCCGCCGATTGAACCCTTACTCCACAAAAATGCCCAAATCATTCTTCCTCCGCCATTCCCTCACGATCTGAGCTTCTAACAAATTTTTAAGGGCAGGTTTGGAGGGTGAGATGAGAATTTTATATTTTATTTTAGAGTTTAAAATATTATGTTTTAATATTATTATTGTCTTGAGATTTGAAAAAGTTGAATTGTTTATTATATTTTGTATGAAGATTTGAAAAATATGTAATGATGAGATGAGATGAGATGAGAATTTTGTGTCTCATGCCACCTCCCAAACCTACCCTAAATTTCCATACATCCCAAGCAATAGTAAGAAAAGATGAAACTAAAGACATATCATCTTCCATAAGAGTCCATACTAATCCATCAAAGCAAGTAGCTATAAATAACAAGGGAATTAATTTACTGCATCGTGAATTCCATATCTGGGTTACCTTGGAGCAAAGGCACAAAGCATGGAGTTGATCTTCAACTTGAGTTTGAAAACTTCCACACAAACTAGTTGACAATACACCCCAACCCCATTGCATTAAGTTAAATTTTGTTGGAAGACTATTTTTACAAGCCCTCCAAGCAAAATTTTTAACCTTGGGAAGTAAAGATAGATTCCATAAATTTTTTCCAATAAGTGGAACACTTTGTAGACTGAATACCTTCAAGCTGTACAGAATTTGGACTCATTTCCAACCCAAAATGATAACCAGATATAACTTTATACTGACCACTTTTACTTTCACCCCAAACAAACTGATCAATAGCAACTTTCCACTTTCTTGTATGTGCATCAATCAGACTATTAACAATTGCATCTGGTGGTAACAAAGTAGAAAATTGAACTGCAAGAGGATCTATTCTTTCTGAAATCCACCCATTAGTTCACACATTAATACTCTCACTACTTCCAATGCACCAGTAACAACCTTGGTTGATAATGTTCTTTGAAGAACACAAAATTCTCCATACATAAGAATGATTCTCTCTATTTTCTGATTGTAGGAAAGAAGTTTAAGGTTAATACTTAGCTTTAAAAACCTTGGACAACAGAATCAGGATTAGTCATTTGTCTTCATCCTTATTTTGGAAGAAGTGCAAGATGGAATAATTCCAAATCTCGAAATCTCATTCCTCCTTTCAATTTAAAAACACACATTTTTTTATTTCAAATAACCCAGTGCATCTTACGTTTAGATTCTCTTTGACCCCACCAAAATTTAGCAAACATAACTACTAACTCTTGACAAAACAGCTTGGGCAACTTGAAGCAACTCATTGTGAAAGGAGGAAGAGCTTCAACCACTGCTTTAATCAATATTTTCCTACCAGCTAGCGATAAGAGTTTTTCTTTCCACCCTTGCAGCTTATTCCAAATATGATATTTCAACTCTTGAAAAGTTACCGTTTTGGAACGTCCCACAAAAGATGGCAAGCCCAAATAATGATCATGAGCTTCAATAGAGGTGACATGCCAAATATCCTTAATAGCTTGAGCTTCCTCTATACCAACATTCCTACTAAGTAATAACTTAATTTTGTCCAAATTTAATTGATGTCCACAAACATCCTTATAAAGCTATAATAAATGCAGAAGATTCTCATTTTCAGTGACATTGGCTTTGCAAAACTACAAACTATCATCCTCAAAGAATAAATGGCTGATTGTTGGTGCCATAGTTTTAAATTTTGTTCCGTTCTGGTCAGATGTTTCCTTTCTGGTGTAGTATCCTGTACACTATACCTCCTCATTTCGTTTCCCTCCAAATTCTAGCCCGTTGCGGCCATTCCAGTCAAATTCCGGCCAAAATTGTCGTTTCGATCCTCATTTTGTTTCGGACTATTTTTGTAATTTTTTTGTGCTTGAATGAAATTTTTGTAAATTTTAAATTCAAATGGTATTTAATTAATTCTAGAATATAAAATGTATTTATATAATTTAATTTTTTTGTAACTTTAAATATGTCTCGTCATTCTTTTTTTTAAATATCAATATTTTTAATAATTTCTCTATTCTTCAATTCTTTTTTCTTTGTTCTTGCGTCTCAACTCAAGTTTGTGATTTTTTCAATGTATATTTATTTTATAAATCTTCAGTTCTTCCATATATATATACACATATACATGATGCACACTTACATATATATATATATATATATATATATATATGTATTTATTTGATTAGTTGTTAGTTTATATATACATATAAATATTTATATATAATATATAATTAATACCAAAACTGTACACCAGAATACACCGGCACCGAAATATTCCATTCTAGTACTTAAACCGGAATGATCATTGGAACAGAATTTAAAACACTGGTTGGTGCTCCATTACAAACTTTGATCATCGTAATCATTCTTCTATTAACGACATCTTGAAGGAGAGTAGATAAGTCCTTCTGAACATAAAACAAATAAATATGGTGACATTGAATCCCCTTGTCTTAACTCCCTGGTGGGGACAAATGATGAAGAAGGCACCCCATCTATTAAAACCTCGTACGACCCCGAGGAAAGACATGACAAAATCAATGTTACCCATTTTGGATCAAACCCCAATTTAAGCAAAACTCTTTCAAGAAACTGCAAAACTCTTTCAAGAAACTTTCACTCCACCCTATCATAAGCCTTACTTATGTCCAGCTTAATTGATATCTTCATCTCCTTCTTCGTTTTATAGAATAGACAACCTCATATGTAAAAAGAATATTATTAGTAATAATTCTCCCCGGTGCCACCCACAACCATGCCATGGAGCTCCGGTTCTTTCTGTCACTATCACGGTGATCCTCGCCCACCAGCCAAGACTGCCATAGAGCTTCGTGCAACCATCACCAAAGCTTGCCATGAGAGCTACTTGACGCCGATGCCACAACATGACTGCCATCCCAGCCCAACCGTGAGCTTGTGGTGCCACCCACAACCACGCCGTGGAGCTCCACGGGAATATACTTTGCGAAACTTGCTTGCATGGCACGGAACATTGGCTACATAGCCCCTCTTGGGTGCCGCACAAGCTTCTTAATCTGTTTGCATCGGAATAGACCACTCGGTATCACAGGCATCTCGGGCCTTCATCAATGCCAAAGCATGGATGCTCGCGGGCGTCGCCCATGTGTTACCAGCCTTCCCCACATTCTAGTGGAATGACTCAAGTTTATAAAAATCAAACTTGTAATTTGTATTATACTAATCTATTTGGTTTTAGGTGAAAACCTCTCAGGACGGTCACTCAATGGGCATGGAGGTCAGAAGATCCCATGACCTCTCCAATTAACGAGCATGGAGGTCCAAAGACCCCACGTTCTCTAAAGTTAACCACCAGTGTCGAGTCCAAAGACTCGCGGTGCACTCAACGAGCGTGGAGGTTAGAATACCCCACAACCTCTACAGTTAGCCACCAGTATTGAGTCCAAAGACTCGCGGTGCACTCAACGGGCATGGAGGTCAGAAGACCCCACAACCTCTACAGTTAGCCACTAGTGTGAAGTCCAAAGACTTGCGGTGCACTCAATGGGCGTAGAGGTCAGAAGATCCTATGACCTCTACAGTTAGCCACTAGTGTCGAGTTCAAAGACTCGCGATGCACTCAATAGGAGTGTAGGTCAGAACACACCATGACCTCTACAGTTAGCCACCAGTGTCGAGTCCGAAGACTCGCGGAGCACTCAATGGGCGTGAAGGTCAGAAGACCCAACGACCTCTATAGTTAGCCACCAGTGTCGAGTCCAAAGACTTTTGGTGCACTTCTCCTGCAAATGCTGAGTGTTTATGCGAGCGCCACAATCACTGCCAACGGATTACTTTCGAGAACGAGCCACCAAGCTCTACAACTGCGTCGTGCGAGTGACCTTCGAGAATGAGTCGATGGGCCCAACAACTACCTAAAATGGATCCAAAGGGTCAATGGGCACACTAACCACTTAACCACGGGTTACTACAAACAAACAATGAAATGAGAACACCAACAACAATTTACACCAAGGGGCAGAAAATTCACTACTGTCAACAAAAGTAAAAACGATCACAAAATACACACAAAAACCAATCATGAAAATATGCACTCTTCGCCGACAATAAACAATCTCTCAAGCTAACATCTACACAAGTAAAAAAACTCAAAGCCAAGCTTCATGCTTGCCACTACCACTGTTGATACATCTCCCGCCAAAGCAGCTCCATGCTCACATCTAATGCGGTTGAGTACATCTCCTGCCAAAGTAGAGCTCCACGCTCACACCTAATGCAGTTGAGTAAACCTCCAACCTAGCTCTCCAAACTGAGCTCCTCACCGCTTAGCTCAAAACAAACAGAAAACCAGGGACCGAATAGCAAACCAGGGACCAAACAGGAAACCAGTGACCAATTTTCAAAATTTATTCTGCAGATTATTGACTTGAAGATTCTCAAGGCCTTCTTGTCCAGCAAATCACAACCATCTGTAGGGGTCAAATCAACAACCTATAATTTAATCTCGAGACAAGGCCGAAAATCAAGCTAAGAGATAAAACCATGAAGAGATAAGACAAGTTGACTCAAACTACTAAGAGAAAAGTCATACAGACTCATAAAAGGAAAGTGACTCAGACTCCTGAAAGGAAAAGGTTTCACAAGACAATAACTCCAAGGAAATAGACCTTTATATATATGAGGAGATCCCTCACAAAATGAACGAACTCTCCATAAGCTCTCTCCACAATCTCTCTACACAGAAGTTCCCTACGCTCAAACTCTACCACACACAGCGACTCCAAATGATCTTATCTAAATTTCTCTATTGTATTGTGAGATATGTGAGGCCATTAGAGATTGTAAAATTACTCATTATAGTAGATCCCCCAAATAACCTATGGATGTAGGTATTATGCCGAACCACGTAAATCTTTGTGTCTCTCTTTATTTAATTTTATTTGCTTATTTATTATTTATCATATGGATAAACGCGAAGAATAACGTATCAAAACCCGAATCACGGTTGTGAGCCGGTGATGATTCTTTCCTCCATTATGGTCTGTTCATCCGGATTTTGGCCCGGAATAAGGGTTTCAAACTTGAGCCGGAACCCGATCCGGGTTTGCTCGGGTCAAACCCGAGCCAAGTTCCGAATGAATCTGTTTTGGGTTGAACCCGGGTTTTTTTTTTTTTTTTTTTTTTTTTAAATGTTTCCTTATAAACTTATTAGTTGGTAGACTCCTCGATTTTATGCAAGCTGTAACTTTGGAACCAAAAGTTGCATTTCTCAATGCATCTGCACATAAGACACTTTTAGGCTTTATCCAAGTCACGAGTAGGGTAGTAAATGAATCAGTCTGTTCGATAGCCTGCTCAGTTTTCGTTCGGCTAAAATCGAATCAAACTCGACTTGTAAAGAAAAAACTTGTTCGTGAAAGCAGATATCCGCTCGATTGTAAATGATACATACCTGACAAAACTATACTCGACTTAGCTAAGACTCGTTAAGGCTCCCTCGTTTATGTTCGAGTCGACTCGTTAGCTCGACTCGATTAAAACTCATTCATATATTGATAAATATATACATACACCTGTGTATATGTACACACACACACACACATATATATATATATATATATATGTAGTAACTAATAATATAAACATACCACTTTTATAATTAATTATATAATATGTAATCTAATTACTTATATCTATATAGTGAATATACTTCATAACTATATTTTATAATTTGTATAATAATTAGTCGATAAAATTTAATAATTTCATATACTAGTATGTGGGAACCATATATGAAATAGATATATGCTATTATATTAAGTGTACATATTAATAATATATGTACGCATTTAATATATTGTTATTTTGGATAAGTCTCAACTAGTTAGATATTACTTATTTAAAAATTTTTAAAAATTTTATAATTCAATAGAGGTTCTACTTGTTAGTTGTATAAATTCAATATTAGATTTTTTATTTATTTATTTTATTAATTATTCAAAAAATAAATAAAAAAACAATTCGAGCTCGAGCTTGAACTCGACTCGGCTCGAACTCGTTTGTGGGACGAGCTCGAGCTCGAGTTAAGAGTTTAGTTTATCGAGTCGAGCTCAAACAAAGAATAAAAAAAAATCTCGAGCTCGAGCTCGAGCTCAAGTTTAAGTATTTTGAGTCAAGCCGAGCTCGGTAAGCCAAAAACCGGTTCGGCTCGGCTCGATTACAGTCATGGTCACGAGAATCATTGACGACATGCACTTTTCATTCTGAGCTCGTATAGATCCAAGCATGTAATCAATTTATGCTACTTTAACTATGGTAGTTCATCTTGCTTAATTTTCTATTGTTTCCTATGGAAAACTCCTAGTCTTTGATTATGAATAGATTACAGAAAATTTGAAATGGTGTGGCATCTCTGATAGCACAACTTATATCCTTACTGCTCGTTTCAATGTTTTTGTTGATGAGGTGAGAACACCATTTAAATGGTGTAGCGGATCATGCTGTGTTGCTCCAGTAAACAATTAAGGTTGGGTTCATTTTGATTTAATTAAAGTTTGGTTTTGTGTCAGATGAATGCCACAGAGAAACTAATCGATGGAAAAGAGATTGAGTTGGAGGAGTTGGAGGGAAGAGCAAACCAGACCTAGATACAAAAGGTGATGCAATGTAAAATCTTGTTCAAGTTCACTTCGTGCTGCTTTCAGTGACTAATGAAAAACGACTTGTCATTTTTTTCAGCACTACAAGATATCTGGCCCAGAACTAGGAATATCCACAGTTGCATATGCTATTACATGTCGTATTGCTGCTCGGGATGCCTTGTGAGAAAAGATAGACCTATATTTTGTTTAATATTTAGTTCCTTTTGTTTTCTCTGATGTCCACTGTCTGTGTCACCCTCTCCATTGTATTCTCCTATTGAATGGAAGTTTGTGCTTTGGAATTGAATATATATATATATATATATATATATATATATATATATATATATTGGTACCCGAATCGGGTGTATACAGGTTTTGCAACCTAGGTTCCAGTTTGGAAAATCTAGGCCGGAATCTGATTTTCCAAGTTTTTGATCGGGCTGGGAAAAAATCCAACCTTGATGAACAATCCTAGTTGTGCAATTTTTGGCATTAACAATAATATAACAAGATATTTAAATCGAAACGATGGGATTGCTGGTGTACGACACGACACTGTAAATATGTGTATTTAAATAGAAAGATAAAAATAACAAATCACATATTGGTGTGAAAATGATGTAGATCATTTCTCTTAAAAAGATTATTGCCTTGGATAAGTTGGTAACCTTATCTTCTTTCTGGCCCAAGAAATTAAGGTTATATTTGGATAGTAAGGTGATCTCAGATATTTTGTGAATAATAGTGAAAAATAATAAAAAAGTAATGATAGAATATTATATTAATGAATAGTAGGTGAAAAATAATAATTAAATAATAAATAGTAGTAAAGTATTTTGCTACCCAAATTAGTCTCAAGTAAATCGGATCGAGCTTAGAATCGGATAGTCCGACTCCTTGTACCGGACCCCTGAACGGATCACAGTTCACAAGCATACATATATAATAATTAATATCTTCTTCCTTCTCATCCACAGCACTCCCAGAACTCTTATCCACTCAGCAATGGCTCTCACCATAGCCAACGGAGGAGGTGGTGGTGGTGGAGGAGTAGGTATCCTCTATGGCAACACCGCCAAGCATCCTTACACCCACATCCCCAACCGGCGCCACGTCCTCTTCCCACTCTCCACCAGGACCACCACCCTCCTCGTGGTCTCGGCCAAGCGTTTCTCCTCCCGGTCCGGACGGCTCGACGGCAAGAACCGGAAGGGATCTACCACCACCAAAGACCAAGAAGAGAAACAACTACAACGCGAGGCCGAGGAGGATAAGCCCAACATCGAAAATGTTGGCCTCGTCGGAGATGGTACTGCCGATGGCGCTGCCCTTGTCTTGCCGGAGCTTCCGGGTGCCGAGAAAGACTTCTGGGAAGGGCCGCAGTGGGACGCGCTTGGTTTCTTTGTGCAATACATGTGGGCTTTCGGCATCGTCTTTGCGGTATATTAATTTGGTTTTGCTCCTCCCCTTCGCGTTCTTGGTTTTGTTGCTTTTCTTGTTTTTAGTCTTATATGTATATTGTCTTCTTTCAATTGGGGTTTCAGTTATATTCGTTTCTGTTGGGTTTTGCGAATTGGAAAATGGTTGCTTTGATAATTGCGAAGAACTTGAGCTCATAGACACTGATTGTAGAACAGTTTTGAAGAACTTTATTTATCATTGCCAATTGGCAGAGACCCTTTCTGAATCTCCTCTCGAAAGTGCATAGGCTATCAATCAACTTAGTGCCATTGAAAAATGCTTAATCTACGGGTCACTGAAACTGGGATACAGAAGAGACAATGGTTGGAATGGCTAAATATTGTTCTCCTGTCTAGATATATTTTTCATCCTTCAAGGAATGGATTTTTCTGCTTTAATAATTTCAAGTAAAGTGATAATACAATCTCCCATTAGTTTAGGTTCTTTGGGAGATGTGGTAATCTTTCAGCTCTCATACTTGAGGAATTATTAGGTAGTCTTTAGAGTACAACAAGCGTTACTCCCATTCTATCACAATATGCCATGTCATTAAAATTAGTGCTTACATAAGCAATTTGAATGGCCTGTCATTTTGTGATAAGACTGGACTACCACGTCGTCCAGCTCCAGGAATATCTAATAATTTTTCCTCATACTTATACTAGTCATTGTGTCATAGAATCTTGTGGCTTCAACCTTGTATGAAGCTAATGACATACCAAGATCCATATGTCATTATCATTTCTTATCATTTTAGTTTTTAAGATAAGTGGCAATTTTTCATATTATTACCCCAAGTAATCCTGGATTTGAATGCGATCTCCACTCTATATCACCTATTTAAAGTTAGTAGCTTAACCTGTTAATCTCCCCTTGCTGCAAGAGGTTAGGTGCTCATGTGAAAGCAAGTCCTAGAATAATGGTTTATTCCCCTCTTCCTAGTAGCATCCAACACATATGAAGCTGATAAAATTCCCAAATAAGATGAAAGAAAAGTGCAACTGAACATTTGTTGTTGGATGTAGATCCCTTCTCAATGTCTACTCTACCTACCATAAAGATTCCATTTTGTAATACAAAGAGACAAGTAACTTAACCCTCAGGTTATAAACTTGTTCAACTTCTTACAAACTATAATAACTTACCTTTAATATATGATATTTGAATTTAAATTATTTCACCTTGAAAAGCTCCCCTTGATAGTGGGGATTTGGAAGTTATGGTAAGACTCAGATGATCTTTGCATATAGTAAACTTCATCAGCTAACGCTAAAATCATACTTGTTTGGACTTGGGAACAAAGAGGTGTGAGAAGTGTTTCTTTAATGTCCAAGCATCCGTCCTTTACTTCTCGAAAGAAATGCATCCCTCCATCGTTTTGAGAGTATTGACATTCTAGTTGTTTTGTTCTCGTGGTGTAGTTAATGGTGATCTAGTGCAATTGTTAATTAGATTTGTGCATTAATGAATAAACATGCATAACAAAATGCACATTGTTCTGAATTATGCTTAAGGTTGGATATATTTGTTATCAATCATGTTTTTGAGGCCAAGAATTGTGGCAGTTTCTTTAACTCCTTTTCTTGATTGGGAAAAAAAAAAAAAAAAAAGCATCAAAGAAAATCTATACTATCCCTTATTTTCACGTGTACCAAGGCTGAGAAGCCTTATCATTTTACAGACAATATGATACTGCAGAATAGATATTTCTATAAAATGTTTATGATATCTCCGGGTAAATGAAATGAGTCCTGCTAGTCAAGCATATTCTTATTTGGCTTGAGGAGTTAGGTTCTTAATGAAAATCAAGGCTGATATATTACAGTTCTGTCTGGACAGCTAATTGCATGTGGGATTGCTGTGACTACTTACAACGAAGGGGCAACAGATTTTAAGGATACTCCTGCGTACAAAGAGTCAATTCAATCTCGAGAGCTTTTAGATGAACCTGATGGATCAAACTCGGATGTGTTTGAGTCCAACCCTACCGAAGTTGCTCCTAGTTTGGAATAGTTTCTTTATAGTGATTGTTTAAAAAGCAAGGTTTACTTCTCGGATTTGATATAGAAGAAATATTCCAACCGAGGGCTCCTATCTAATTTGTAAGGTAATGTTTCTGCATATATGCTGTAACTTGAGATGTTGATACAGAAAAATTTGGTAGTGTGCTCTGAGTTTACACTCAAATTATTGAAACATCATTTGATATTGCCTCCTGAGTTTTCACGTACAAGTAACATGTTTCTGAGCTATGGTTTCAGGTAATTACATAGGATAGTCAAGTTCTGTGGTTGAAGTATCATTGTACTTTAAACAGGACAACCTTTTAAGTCAGGACAGATTTTCTATATTGCTTTCTGATATGAATTGATTCATTGAAGATTGAAATTTCGTTGGGAAAAAAAAAATTGGTAGCAAATATTTTATTTGCCACCTTTTAGGTAAAGGTGCGATGAGCATATTAGTCTTGCTAGATATAATCTTTAGAGTGCAAATTTCGTGTATTCCCTTTAAACAATAATGGAGTCTACCATTAAAAAATGAGGCTTTTATGAGAGTTCTAGATTTGTCCACTCTTTTAAATGAAGTATACAAGACTTGCACACGAACTGTACAAATTATTTTCCAAATGACCAAAAGATTATATGTAAAAGACCGAGTAATTGGCGGGATTTATTATGTATCAGCCGTTATTCACTTACACCTTCCACACTTATAGCTTTTTCATAGAGTGTGTGAGTGTTTTTTATAAGATTGAGAGTATTTTTTATAGAGTATGAAGTGATGAATAGTGAGTAATAAAGAAGAATTTATTTGTGCAAATAATAAAGTATGCGCAATAAACTACTGCTGTTATTTTTATTCAAACAAACATCAAATTCTAAATCCTAGGTTAACTCACTGGCAAACATTCATCCATGACAACAGTAAAATGCTATAGTGGGGCCACAATTACAGTAATCTCGTCAACAGAAAAGCTGCCATTGTCACCACCAATGTAAAATCACCTTCTGCTTTCAATTTGGAGCTGATGCTACTGCCAAAGCCTAGTCCCATAATGTTGGGTCTTGGTTGCAGCTGGACCATTGGAGAAGCTGAAGCTCCATCCAGAGAAGAAAATTGTCAAAAAAATAAAATAAATAAAAGACGACCAAGATTTTTGGTTGGTAAATGCAAATCTATGGACGGTCAGAATTATTTATACAATCAATTTATAATATCAGATTTATAATTGATTTACATATCCATACCATTTATTTTTTACTTTGAGCAATATTACACAACCTCTCTAACCTCCACACTGCATTTTTTTAAAAATTTTAAAATTTTTTAATTTTTTTTTTAATTTTTTTTTTGAGTTTCGTCTTTTTAAACTAATTCAAATTTTCTATTCATTATTCATATACTTGGGGTGTGGGAGCAATTAGTTGCTGATGTATAGCAAAATTCATATTAATCGCAATGCGTGGATCTCATTGTAATTAATGTTGGAGTCTACAATATCCACGGATAATATCTAATATTGTGGAGTTCGCAGACTATGTCTATATCGCCAAACTATATAACGTATTTGAATTAAAAAAATCTTAAAAATCTAGAGATTGTATGCATACCAACAATGGTGGAGTTGGGATTTGTCCAATGAGTAGAGTTGGTGTTTGTCCCCGGGGAAACTTGAGAACCATGTGAACTAGGAGGCACATTTTTTCCTTAATCAGAGTCACAAAAAGTTTAAAAAGAAAAAGATTAGAAAAATAAAATAAAATAAAATCCACGAATCAGCTAGCATAGTTTACAGTAGTTTATATAAATGGGATCATTCTAGCCAAGAGATGGAACTCTAAACACTGTAATTTTCTTTCTGATGGTGTACCTGAACAAGCAGAGATGTCGGCTTGGAGTTTGCAAAGATTAGGCAGCTGCAGGGCAAGTGTGGTGTTTATAGGGAAAGAGCTGATCGAGGTAGGGTCATTGAGCAAAAGGCAAAGACAATGGGGCTCTTGGCTGTAGAGCTGCTCGAGGTTGTTGCAACACAGCTGCGCTGGTGACTGAGCTGTGCCCTGCACAAATGGTGCACAAGGGGCTAGTGGAAGCAGGCGCGATGCACATTCGGCTATGGTGGGACTAGAGGAACTGGGGTCTTGGGAAAGGATGGTTCTTAGAAGGGTAATGAAAAGGAGTGGAATCAGAGTGGGGATGACAATAAGAGGATGTGATTGAGGAGATGCCATGGTTTCTTCTTTGCCTTCGATGCTTTAGGGCCCAAAAGTGTCTATAAAGATAAAAGTGCATTGTTTGAGTGTGAATTGCTACATGCATGGTGTGTGTTATTCTACATGCACTTCTCGCTCTCTCTCTCTCTCTCTCTCTCTCTCTCTCTGTGTTGCACTTTGGAATTAAATAAGATCTTCTACTGCTTGTCCACCACCATCAAACACGTGTCCCATGCCTAGAATGAATCTTGCAGCCTTGAGTGATGTCCTCCGTAGTGGCACTCACTAATCTACTATGTGAAGTTCAAATCTCAACCATACCTTACGTAAATATATGAAAGGTTTTCTATTTGATTAGGATTGGGGTTGTCCATTCCATCCTATCCTAGGATATAAGAGTTTCAAAGATTTTCCGGTTAAGTGCTACAAACACAAAAAGATTCTATAAATGTAAACCCACAAACTGGCATGACTTCATATATAATACGTTGAATCTACTTTACAATAAAAGTAACTTTACAATTTAACGTACTACATCAAGCCACGTCAGTTTGTGGATTTACTTTTGTAGGATCTCTTTGTGGCTAAAACATTTCTCTAAAATAAAATCAATTGGCATTAGAAAAGAGCATTTGACATCGTTTCCGCATACTTATAATTTTCAGCATAATTTGATGCTCATATGTGAGAACCTACGCTTTTGCAGCTATAGAGTCTGTAAAGGTATCATGTATTGAAGATGTACTGCAGTATCTGGAAAACTTCCTTGTAAAGCTTGAAGAGGGACTCGACACTTTCTTTCCATAGTGAACTCCAAGTAATTATAGTGTTAATTTCTTAGAGGCCAGAGAAAAAAGAAGGTGGGTTCAGTGTCAGCAATAGATGAGGTTTGCTTTATTTTATGCTTTGCTATTATAATATAAAAATGAAAAAGAAACTGTACGGAAGCAGATTACCTTTTGCAAATGGGTTCCTATTCTTGTGGGAAATATCTGTGTTTTATCGTTAAAAAGTATTCAGGATAGGCTTTTTTCTTCTGGAACCATTAGCTTTACATCACATGAGCATCCAAAGCAGCTTTATGCTTGATTTTGCTTAAAGATTAAGAAGAAAGAAAGATTTGGAATCTCATAATATATTGAGGTTCAATGTTTACTCTTTTACTTGGCCTTTGAATCCCATTTCTAGGGTCATTTCCGGCTTCTACAAGTTTGGTAATCTCATAATAAGTGGATTCACGTGCTGTCAGGGTTCGAACTCAAAAACTGTCTCTGATTCTATATGAAATCACCACTTATTCCAAAAGTTTAAATTAATGGGAATAAGTAATTTTTATTATTTATTTTGTATCTTAACAGTATCTGCATCCCGCATATAAGAGAGAGTGTTAAAAAACATAATTTAAATAATTGGATTCACTCATTCCATCAATCTAAAGTGCAAAATAAGTGAAGAAGAAAAAAATCTCTTCAAATTCGGGGCTTAATGTGTGAGAGAATGGACATATAAAGCGGCCTAGTCCTATAACATTTTATGGACAGCATTAAATGATCAATAAATACCAATTCTGGCAAAAATTCGAGGCATGTTGCTCCAGATAAGAAAATGTACTTATTTTGCATTCCATTTTTTCATTTAAGAGACATATACCCAAAAAAAAAAAAAACAATGCCTTAATTAATTCCCATCTGCACAGGAGCCTCCAGGAACAAGAAAACGATGCTCTCTCTTAGTGGAATTCATAAACAATTCAAGGAAGTCAAGAATAATGAGCATACCATGTAATATTGCCTTGAGCTATGTTGGCAATGGAAGAATCAGATTCTAGATTGGAAAGAAGAATTTCAAGTAAATGGTTGAAACATAAACCAGCTCATGAGCCATCTTCATTTTTATTCTGACCTGCTTTCTGATATCCACTTTTCTGTCTTCCATCCAAGCATTTCTGAGTTCTCATACTACTCTTTGGTCTTAACTCTCTCTCTCTCTCTCTCTCTCTCTCTCTCTCTCTCTCTCTCTCTCTGCTGTCAATTTTCATGACAGAAAAGGCATATCTCTCTCTCTCTCTCTGTGTTATAATATAGGTTTAGGTTTTTCATTGTAGTTCTAAGTTTTCTTCTGGCATGGCAGGTTTTCTGCATGGTCATGAGGATCCACATCGACTGCAATGGCTGTTACAGGAAAGTAAGGAGATCACTTCTTAGTATGAAAGGTGAGATTTTTATGATCACCCAAATTTGTCAAGAACTGATGATGATCCATTGAAGATTCATTGATATTGATCTATCTATATATGCTTTTTCTTTATTATAGAGTTGGAGAAACATTTGATAGAGAAAAACCAGAGCCTGGTAACTGTTTTTGGTAGATTTATTCCACAGCAAGTGGCAATCAAAATAAGGAAGCAAACTAACCGCAGAGTTGAGATATTGGACATCCAAGAATTCGGCCGAACCTACGAAAATCAAGACCCGAAACCTTTGATCAGTTCTTGCAACCTTAATGTGTCCAACAGCAGCAGCCAAATCGAATCTTGTATAACAGTTAAAGCTTGCAATTGAAGCTAGCTTCAATCGTTGTCTGTCAATTTTGGTGGTCTGTCTTTGTTCATTGTTGTTGACTATTTTTTCAAAACCTCTGTTCTCCTTTGCTAATTGTTAGTTTAAGAGATTCTACAAAAATAACTGTTATAAACTGACGTGGTTTAGTGTGATATATATACATTATGCCGTTTGCTTGAGTTTTTCGTGGATTCCATACATCTGCCCAATCCGTTGTTTTCGTTTCATCAGCACGTTTTACATGCATCCATGAATGCCTAGCTAGAAAGTTCATTACTTCATTGTCATGACTTTGTGGTCACTCTCCATGCAGATATTATGCCTTAGTGGTTTGCTTACCTTTTTGTTTTGTGTGTTTGAGATTGCTTGCAGTTCCTTTTTCTTTCTTGATTTTCGGTTCGTTTGGATATAGAAACATTTTCAAATTTTAAAATAATAATAATATTAAAAAATAATATTTTAAAAATATTTTATTCAACTCATCTAAAATCATCTCATCTCATTTCAATATCCAAACGAGCCATTAATGTTTGCATTTTTATTTTTCCTTCTAGAACAGGGTATCCTGGGTTATGTAAGATTTTTTAGAATTGTTTTGAAATATATTGTTTATTGGGTTTTTTTTGGAAAATGAGAGTAAATTTTTAATAATTGTTTTTTGAAAAGAAAATAAAGTTTGTATTTGATTTCATGAAAGTAAATCAATAGAGTTGAAAAGTTGTTTGAATATAATTTTTTAATAGTATTTTTTTAATATAATTTTTTTAAATTTTAAAATAATAATAATATTAAAAAATAATATTTTAATAATATCTTATTCAATTTTTTATTTTTATTTAAAATTATATCATCTCACAATCTAAACGGAACCGAAATCTCACTTGCTAAACATGGCCTTACAACACGGGATTGGAGATCCTCAGCGAGACCATATTTGTGAAAATTCTAATAGCAAGAACTCAATCAAATCCTAAAACTAACACAGATTTTAGCCTATATATCCACAAACATAACAAAAATTGTAGCTGACAAATGTTTATTTGAGCTTTTCTTCATATTTTTGATAGATCTACGAAAATGGGTACCAAAGCAAGCATAAGCTAATAAAGGGATGACAGATTTACGAGAAAACAAAAAGTTCATCTATATTTCACATTAGCTTCGCATTGAACCATCTTCGTGGGTCAAAGTGTTGGATAAAATGAGACCCACGGGCCACGACTGAGGTTATGGGTCACCCTTTTGGAGACGAGTATTGGACCCACAACAATGGCCTATGGTTTATGTCATAGAGTGGGTATGTGCCCATCAAGTCACATAGACTAATCATTTATCTCATTTTATTTTTAAATATTATTTAAATATAAATACTTTTAAATTAATTATTATAATTTTTTTACTAATCATTATAATTTTTCTAAATTTCTCAATAAAAAAAAATAATTCAACATTTTCAAATTTCAAAACAAAAATTATATTAAAAAATTATATTTTAACAATATTTTAATTTTATAATATTTTTTATTTAAATTTTTATCCCTCCCTTTTCAAAATTCAATAAATACCTAACTCAAACTGTCTCACTTCTGCTCACAAACAATCTTATTACTATTCACAAAATTTTCATCTCATTCTTCAAGCATCCTGACTCTGTTTGGATTCTAAAAGCATTTCAAATTATTTGAGTTTATATGTGAATAGTGATGAGTCAATATATTTGAATAGGTTTTGTGAATCCATTAAGATATATTTGAATGTATGAAATATGTTAAAATATGCTTAATTATTTCATGGAAAGTTAAAAAAATAGTAGATCCCATCAATAATTAGTTTTATTGTTGTGGTGATGGAATAATAATAGAAGTCTCATCAATGAATAGTGCTGAGTTAAGATGAAAAAAATGAGGTTATTTTATATGAAATAAGTTATGTGTGTTTGGATGGTGAGTATATCTATCCGTAAGAAACTATCTTGAATGATCTAAGATCACCTTAGCACTCAAACGGGCCTAAAGAGATGCTTGGAGATGGAGATGGAGATGAGATGTGAATTTTGTAAATAGTAGTGGAATAGTTTATTAATAATAGTAGTGAAATGATTGAGTTAAGATATTTTATTTAGTTTTGAAAAAGAAGAAAGAAAAATTGGAAAAATTATTAAAATATAATTTAAAATTTGAAAAAATATAGTATTATTTTTTGTGTTATGTTTAAAAATTTAAAAAAATTATAATAATTTAGTAATTAGTAGATGAAAAAATTGAAGATTTGAAATTAAAAAAATATTTATTTTTTAGGCTTGGTTTAGATAGTGAGCAGGCTCTTCCATTAGGCGAGTTAGGCAATTGCCTAAGGCCCCTAATGGAAGAAGGCCTCCCAAAAATTATACATTTTTAAAAAAAATATATATACCCAATAAAAGATTTTAATTAATTCAATGAAAATGATAATATAAACAAGATCAAAAAGATATTATGTCATTATTAGATTTTAAGAGTATCAGAGATAATAATTATTTTATCTATTCTCCTTTTAAGAATACACTTCTTTTTTGTTATTATTAGTTAATAATTAATTAATATGAAAATTATAAATAGCAAAATCTAATTTTTCAGTGTTCATAAAAGGTTTTTGTATAATCTTTTAAAGAAGCAAGGGCCCATTTTTTTCAAATATGTAAGTTGTTTATAGAACTTTTATTGACAATAATGATTAGAATAATTTTACATACAATCGTGAAGTGCAACTGCTGCATAATCGCTTTGAAAAAGAGTAGAGTCCACTATCAAAAAATTAATTTTTTTTCATGTGGATCCTATATTTTATTAACTTTTTTCAAAACGATTACGCGACAATTACACAATTTACGGTTGTAAATATTTTTTCTCTAATGATTATAATTGTGTCTAAGAGTCTAAAGTACTTGTAAAGCTAGATTTGATAATTTTTTTTCTAAATTCAAAATTTCCTAATAAAGATTAAGTCAGTTATTAGTTGAAAATGTGGTATAAAATCTTAATCAATAATTTTACTTTACAAAACAATAGGAATTATTTTTAAATAAAAATATAATATAAAAATAAAAATAAATTTATTTAATTTTATTAAAAAGAAAAGAAAAGTCTCACTCAAAATTTTAGCCTTAGGCCCTGGAACCTATTGAGCCGGCCCTGATAGTGAGATGAGATGAGATGATCTGAAGAAATGTTACATACAATCACTTTTACGTACTCCTTACGTATTCCACTGATATGAACAATTATTTTATATTAAAAAAATAACCGAACTAATCATATTAGTAAAGTACGCATAAGTGAGTACACAACAAATTTTTGTTTCTAAGGACATGTTTGAGAAAGTAACTTCATCTCATTTCAAAATTTTTTTATAATTTTCTTTTCAAACATCACTAAAGTTTGGTTTAAATAGCAAAATCATCACATCTCATCTCAATATCCAAACACTATAAATATAAACATTTTTTAATTTTTAATTTTTTATCTAATTATTACATAATTATTATAAATTTAAAAGTTTTATGTGTAATTATTTTTACATATTCTTTATGTACTCTATTAATATAATTAATTGTGTTATTTTTTTTAATATAAAATAATTTTTTTTATTAATAAAGTGTATAAAAATACATAAAAATAACCGAAGAAAATGAGGTAAAAGGGCAAAAATGAAAACTACGGATTTTTTTATATACTTGTACAGCAAGCAGAAGGGTTATCACAAGTGGGTATTACACCCTTTACTTGCCCACCTTACACGTTTGGATCATTAATAATGGTTTATGCATATGTATATGTAAAGTCATATTTGCATAATATGACTCTAAAATCCTCCACATTAGCTTATGCATATCTAAATATTTAGCTATCTATGAACAGTGCCTATCCAAATTTGGATAACTACTATTCACCCTACAAATCATATTTTAATCATTATTTCTCTCTCCTCCCACTCTCTTTCCCACAATCATTTTCTTTTTTCCCTCATTCAACAACACAACAAACTAGGGCTGAGCAAAAATCCGACAATCCGACTCCGAATTCGACTATGCTCCGGCTCTGCGGAGTCGGAGTTTTTTCCTTATTGGAAATCGGAGTCGGAGTCGGAGTCGGAGTCGGAGTCGGAGTCGGAGTTGAAGAACCGACTCCGACTCAGCTCCGATCCACCTCCGACAATCCGCCTCTGCCTCCGACTTGGTCCTCTGACTCCGCCTCTGATTTTATACATATTTTATAAAAAGATGTGTTTTTCTATATATTAATCATTTAAATTTTATACAACTATATCTTATATAGTTAGTTAAACTCAATAATATACTAGTTAAATAATATATTTATACTATAATATATAGACTAAATTGACTAATAAATAATAATAGTTTAGTATATGACTATATGTAAATATCATACTATTACAAATTTACAATATTACTACCATGTTACATGTAAGTTGTAACAATAAATTACTAATGTATAAATATAATAACATGTAATACTAATGTATATATAATATACTATAAACACTAAGATGCATAATAACATCAATATGTAATACTAATGGATAAACACTAATTTATAAATTTAGAATAACATATCATACTAATATATAATAACTAAAGTATTATTCATATAAATTTTATATAATAATATCTTGTATTAATTATATTTTTTGACTTAATAAATTCTCAACATATTCATTTTGATAAATATATTAGTAATACTAATATACATTAGTATATTAATTAGATTTATGGTCTAATACTAATATTATTAGTAATCCACTTTAAGTCTATATATAAATTACTATATAAATCACTATAGTATTAATTACTAATACATTACTATATGATACTATTAACTATAGTGATATACTAGTATACTAATACTATCAGTATATAGTTAGTACAATGATTTATACTAATAGTATTATATAGTTATACTAAATTAAAATCACTATAGCAAATACTAATATATAGTTATGCTAATCACTATAACTAATACTAATATAGACTATAATTATAACTTATAGTATTATACCTATACTAAATCACTATAACTTATACTAATATAGTTATACTAAATCACTATAACTAATACTAATATTTATACTAATACTATTATAGACTATAGTTATAACTTATAGTATTCTACCTATACTAAATCACTATAACTTATACTAATATAGTTATGCTAATCACTATAACTAATACTAATGTAGTTATACTAATCATTATAACTATATATAGTATTAATATCACTATTAATATAATATATAGTATTAATAATAACTAATACTAATATAACTATTAGTATAATTAATATCACTACTAGTATAACTAATACTAATACTAATATATTAATACTATTAGTGTATTACTAATATTTATATATATTAATATATATATATCAAGTATAAGAGATTAGAGATTTAATGATTAGTATTATATATTAATATATATATATATATATCAACTAATATTAAATCACTAACATACTAATAGTATGATACTATAGTATTAGTAATTATACCATAAGATATAGTAATAGACTAATAGTATAATATATTAATACTATATTATATATAAAATAGTAATACTATTTTTTGAATCTTCATTTCATATACGGTGCTTTTTTTTTTAATATTCATATATATAATAATATATATATCATATATATATATATAATATAATTAAAAATAGATTCATAGTAATTATAATAGTATACTATAGTAACTATACAGTGCCTTTTTTTTTAATCTTCATTTCGTATACGGTGTCTTTATTTATTGTAGTGATTAGTTGGATGTGGATATGAAATCATGGATGATGGGAGTACATGTAAAAATAAGACTTTCTTTTTATTTTTAAATTTTGAATGTATGTTAGTATGTTATTTGTTTTATTTAGTTGTATTTTTTATTATAATCAAAAGTTTAATAAGTTTGGATTGTAATTTTGAGAAAATTGAAATTTGAAAGCCCACAATTTTTTTTTTTTATAAAAAAGTGGGTCAAATATGAAGTTAAAAAAAAAAATTAAAAAAAGTCTCTACATGTCGGAGTCGGAGGTCGGATTCAACCGGAGGTTGGGCCCTCCGACTCCGAAACTGTCGGTGCTCAGCCCTACAACAAACCTTTATTTACACATTCATTTTATTATTATAATATATTATATATATTTTATTTTATTTTATTTTTAATATAATATATAAAAAAATTATATTTTTTATTATTACATTTGTATTATTAATGTCAAATGTATATAGTGGATGCTAATTGTAAAATATATATAAAAAATTGATTTTAGTAAAAAATTCAAATATATATAAGTTAATGTGAAAATTTTATTTAAATGATAAAATAGATATGTAAAGGAGGTGATTTTCAATATACATATACATCAAGCAATGCTAATGCTCTGAAAAATATCTGGCCTACCCGTTAGCCACTAGGCTACACAGAATGCATGGGTGGGCGGATTTGGGGCCCACCGTTCAGCTATCCTACTTTTGGCAATGGATAGTAGCTGTCACTGTACATATAAAACAGGCCGAGTACGAAAATTTCAGGATATTGATAGTGACTTTTGTTCCTATTGATTTGGCTATTTTATTTGATTTTATGTAATTTATTATATTTTTACATAAATATAATAAATAATTTATTTTTAAAAAAATTTAAAATAAAATTAATTTTAAAAAAATTATATTATAATAATATTTTATTTATCTTTTAACTTTCTATCTCTTCTCATCTTATCTTATTTTATAACCAAATAAGAATTTAATTTGTGCAAAACACCTTCCATCTTTCTCTTTTTCTATGTAACATTAATTTATAAATTTATTTTTATATAATATTAAAATGTTTTTTTTACTAAAATAGTTTTATTTTCTAGCCAACTTTTTCCGTATACAACTTACTGAAATTAAAGTTTACAAGATTAAATATATAAAATAATATTACATATAATTGTAAAATATATAAATATTATACAATCACTTTAAAAAAATAAAACTTATTATTAAAAATTACTTTTTTTACATAAATTTTATATTTATTTAACTTTTTCAAACTACACTATATCATTTTCTGTATAGGATAATAGCTCAGAATGTCCGTTAGGCCAACTTTTCACAGTCAAGAAAATACGCATTCACAATTACAAATTTTTTATATAAATTTCATATTTATTTATATTTTTTCAAAGTACGCATTCACAATTACAAATTTTCAACTGCCATTTCTCCGTAGAATAATGACGCAGAATGTCCTGTAGGCCAACTTTTCACAGTCGCTAATGACAACTAACCAATCAAACTGTTTTAAAATAAGAGAAAATATATTTATAATCGTGAATTATATAATCGTCGCTTAATCGCTATGAAAAAAATAAAAATAAAACATAAGACTCATATTAAAAAAATTAATTTTTTAATAATGAGCTCCACTCTTTTTAAAAGCGGTTACACGACGTTTACGTATTATATGATTGTATGTAGAATTACTCTTAAATTAAATGTTTTACAGCTTCAATGTCGTTATTCTTACATCACTATTATCTTCTAGAATTTCCACTTTACCTTTTGATTCATGTAAAAAAAAATCTATAATTCTCAACACTTTCGATATATTTTGGTGGATGTTTGTAAATCATTCACTTCCCTCGTATGATATTGTTATAATATTAATATATCATCATAAGTCAAGAAAATAATTTTTAAAATTTAATGTTAATTGTTAAATTAATACCTTGATTTTCAATTTTTACAAAATTAATATTTGAAGTTAAAGAAATTCTCCAATAAATACTTCTATATATTTTTTGTTAAAAAATTTGACAATAAACTACATGACACGTAATATCAATATCTTTATCAATCAATTAGAGATTGACACATGGCGTATGTCATTAAAATGGTAATAAATTTTTAGTTTCTTAAAATTTAGATATTAATTTTATAAAAATTAAAAATCAAAACCTCAAATTATAAAAATTAAAGTATGGATTTTATAATTAACCGTAAAATTTAATAACTTATTATCTACACTAATATGGAAAAGGGTTTTGAAGTATTTTTAATTTGAGAAATGATTTGTGCAAGTTTCAAATAGACAAGTCTCGTACAAGTTCTTGTAAAAAAGTGAATTCCACCTTAAAAAATTATAAAAAAAACTATTATTTATTAGTAGGATCCATTATTTTACAAAAAATTTATATGAGACTTGTCTATTTGGAACTTGTATCTAGCATTATTTTTTTAAAAATATTTAAAAGGTTTAAAAAAATATTAAAAAAACAAAAAGCTAGGATTGATTCCAGTAACTTCCCTTGACGACACGTGGCATTACCAATACTTTTTCCATCATCTATAGGCACCAAATAAAACTGGAAAAATGGTTCCAGATTCTCTATCTTTCCAACCCCACTTCATCTTTTCTGAGCCATCTTCCCCAGATTTTTAGATCATTATTACGCCACCGGCCACCCTCAGATTCCGTGCCAATTTTTTTTTTTTGGGTAAGAGGTAAACAAATTCGAGCTCTTGCAGATATTTTTCAGAGTATCAACCCTTTGTATATGACATTATTGTTAGTTTTGTTGCAGTCTGAGATTTATTGGGAGAAATGGAGGCCAAACTGGGTTCCTTCAGATACAGTTTCACGGGGAAAAGGGAAAGGGAGAGGCTGCTGTCGGCAAAGGGGTACTCGGAGGTCGGTGGGTTTATGCCCGTTTTAGGAGACGGTGAAGAAGAAGGAGAAGCAGTTAGGTGTTGGTGTCTCTCGTTTCGGTCGCTTTCGGATAAAGCTTCGAGGTATTGGAAGACGGTGCAAGATGTGGCTGACGAGGCCTGGAAGATGGGTCGTTTGGACCCTAGGAAGATTGTCTTCTCCGCGAAAATGGGTCTGGCCTTGATGCTCATTTCCTTGATGGTTTTCTTGAAAGAGCCGTTCGCGGAGGTCGGCCGCTACTCCGTTTGGGCTATTCTCACTGTTGTGGTCGTCTTTGAGTTCAGTATAGGTATTGAATTCAACTTTCTTTCTGGGCTTGTTTACTGCTTCTATTTCTTATTCTTTTTTTCTTTTTCATTTGTGAGTGTTTGACATCCGTGTATATGTGAATTTATGCGTGTCTAGGCATGTAATAGAAATTGATGTTGATGAAAACGAATGGGTTTAATTATTGGGATGAAAATGTAAAGTCAACAAGTATCACGAGAAATTGTTGTGTATTCAATTGTTACTAAAAAACAAAAATTATTATATATTGCATGGAGTAAGAAATGCTACAAAATTCCTTTTTGTTATTATTATAACATTGTCATTGCCCATCATCTTTTCTCTCGATATTTTATGGAATAAAGCAAAGTTTGGGCATGAAGATTGAGGGGCTGTTCGAATTCAAGAGCCACCTCAACTCATCTTCATCGTTACAATTTTCCTAAATTTTTCCGTAAATATAATAAACAATTCAATTTTTTTAAATTTCAAAACAATTGTTTTAAATTTTCACATAAAATATAATAAACAATTTAATTTTTTTAAATTCTAAAATAATAATAATATTAAAAAATAATATTCTAACAATATTTTATTCTACTATTCACAAACCATCTCAGCATCCAAACTACTCATGATTTGACTAGTCGTAGGTTTCCGCTCCCGATTTGAATCACCTCCTTTTCTTTCACATGAAATGTTTACTTCCTTCCCTTTCCAGATGATAAATTCTACTCTAACAAACTGTCGTTTGACTTGGGTCCTCTGTTTTTTTAGTCCTTACGTTTGGTGTGTATGTTCTCCTGCAGGAGCAACACTTAGCAAAGGATTTAACCGTGGGTTGGGGACATTATCAGCTGGTGGGCTTGCTTTAGGCATGGCAGAGTTATCGGAATTGGCTGGAGAGTGGGAAGAAGTTTTTATCGTTCTGAGTATCTTCATCATAGGTCTTTGAGTGTGTCATCAAGTATTCTTCTGTTATTGGAAAAAAGTTTTTTGAATCCTTATTTTATGTTACTAGCATTTCTTTCTGACAAGTATATGTGGTTTATAGGATTCTGTGCAACATATGCAAAACTATACCCAACATTGAAGCCTTATGAATATGGGTTTCGGGTCTTCTTGTTGACTTACTGTTTCATTACGGTATCTGGCTATAGGACAGGGGATTTTATTGATACAGCCGTGACCCGATTCTTGCTCATTGCACTTGGTGCCGGTGTTTGTTTGGTAATAAACATATGCATTTATCCCATCTGGGCTGGTGAGGATCTGCACAATTTGGTGGCAAAGAATTTTACAGGTGTTGCAACATCTTTGGAAGGTGTGTCTGCTTCATGCTTTTATTATATCCTTCCAAGAGTAAAATTGCTCCACTCAGTAAATTTTTTCTATGAAGATTCATGTTTTATTGTCTTCATTCGTGCTTGACTCATTTCTGTGAGATTATATTTCAGGTTGTGTTAATGGTTACCTTGATTGTGTCGAGTACAAAAGGGTCCCTTCAAAAATTCTTACCTACCAAGCTTCCGATGACCCTCTGTACAGTGGATACAGATCAGCTGTAGAATCTACAAGCCAAGAGGATGCTCTGGTATTGTTTAGTGTAATTATGCTTCATCTGCAATTCATTGTATTGACAGTATTGATCACTATGTAGTGCTTCATCTACAAGTCATTGCATTGATAGTATTGATCACCGTGTAATTTCTGACTCTTCCTTTTGTTTGAAGATGGGATTTGCTATTTGGGAACCACCTCATGGTCCTTACAAAATGCTTAAATACCCGTGGAAGAACTACGTCAAATTAAGCGGTGCATTGAGGCATTGTGCATTTATGGTCATGGCTTTGCATGGATGTATACTTTCAGAAATACAGGTGCATTTAAACGTTATCTACATTTTTGTGTGGTTGTCAGTAGAAGGAACAGTTGGATCCTCCTTTTCATATTGCAAAAGATGCTGGGGTTTGTTTGACAACATTAACATTTTGGGGCTTTGAGTAAATTTGCTTAATGGTTGTTTCCTGCAGACTTATTTCGTTGTCATCTTTAAAATCCGTCCACTATGATTTGTACCGTCAGATCATATATTTATGTTCCTGTAGAGTTTGTTTCAGATTTTTTTAAACATTCCTTGAAGAAAGGTCCTAGGCTTGGTGGTTATTGTGCCAAAAATATCATCATTTCTTTTTGCTTTTGTTTTAAATAACAACCCGGAAAATTCTTCTGCCCATAATGCGTATTATCTCTGCTTTGACATTCAGCAGAATTGGTGGTTATGCTATTCCATATCTCAGATTACTTGAAGTTGCATTCACGTGCATAAAAAAGTGTGGGTGTTTGGGCGTCCACTTATTAAACTTCCATTGCTTGTAAATGTAGGCCCCTGCTGAAAGAAGACAGGTTTTTCAAAGTGAGCTTCAGAGAGTGGGTTTTGAGGGTGCTAAAGTGTTGCGTGAACTTGGGAACAAAGTGAGAAGGATGGAGAAATTAGGTCCAGTGGACATACTTTATGAAGTGCATGAGGCTGCAGAAGAGTTGCAAAAGAAGATTGACCAGAAATCATTCCTTCTTGTCAATTCTGAGAACTGGGAAATTGGAAACCGGCCGGAGCTGGGAGATCCCCAGGATTTTCTGAACTTGGATGAAGAAAGTAAAATCCTTCAATACAAGTCCCTGAGTGAAACTGTACTAGATCTCAGATCGGTTCCAGTTTCAACTAGTTGGGATAGGAAGGTCCCAACGGGCATGAGTTCCGCCCTGGCTGCTGGTGTTCCTCCAGAAAACGTGCTCGTGAAACAAATATCATGGCCCCGACGTATTTCATTTAATGCCGATGCAGTGCTGATAGAGGAAGAATCAAAAACTTATGAAAATGCTAGCGCACTGTCATTAGCCACGTTTGTATCTCTTTTGATTGAATTTGTTGCAAGGCTTCAAAATCTTGTCGACTCGTTTGAAGAATTGAGTGACAAAGCAAACTTCAAGGATCCTGCTGAGCAACCATCAACATTAGAGCCCGAGGGGCTTTGCAACAGATTGTTCAACTTCCTAAAGTCCCGGAACTCGAGACGTCATCTACTCAGTTAAAGTCTAAAGATGATGGAAAACAGATGCCCTTATTACCTTATGTATCATCTTCCAGGAGCTATGCCTTCTAATATTGCCCTCGAATCGAAGCCTTCATTAGTCGGCTATAAAACACAATGGAGACACATTTCTGTGTTTTCCTTGCAGGTGAATGTGCTTACTGGTATCAATCAATGCTCTCCAAGAGAAATCCTAATGGAGAACTTGCAATCCCTATACCCAAAGAGGATGATAAGGATTGATCTGACCGTGATCACAATATATATGTATGTGCTACTCTTAAAATGTTGTAGTAAAGATCGGTCACTTATCTCAGAAGCTGAAGTGTATGCCAAGCCGAACTTTGATCTCAACTTATCTTTTCTCAACTCAGTATTCAAACGGCACATTACACTTTAACCATTGGATTGGGATTTTTTGTTTTTGTTTTTATTTATTTTTAATCTCTGACTATGAGAGGGTTGGATGGCTAGGATTGCTTAAAAAAAATATAAAGAGCCAAGTATAGCTCCTTTGCCAAATATCCTATTTAGTTTAAATCAGGCCTCATTAACTCAGCATACAATTTTGTGCGTAAGTTCTATGTCATTATGCAAAATCTTAGTAAAAGGTAATGGCTTGCTATTGTAACCATGAAAATAAAGAGCAAAGTTTTATTTAAAAGCTTCAATCCAAATAGTTTAGATTTGGACCCACGTTTGCAACCAAAAAGTGATTTTATAAAAATAAACTTATAAATTGAAGTGATTTTTTATTATATGTTAGATTTATTTTATAATAATAGTAACTTTGTAGTTAAATACATAAACTTCATAGTTAAGTCATGATACAAAACTTTTTACACATATTTTGTAATATGGAACAAATTTATCCGTTTTCATTCCGACTATGGGGATGTTTGGATATAGAGTTGAGATATGCAATTATAAGAGTTCTTATAATTTCATTTTCAAATATTACTCCAATACAAATAACTTTTAAAATTTAAATTTTTAATTTTTTTATCTAATCATTACCTAATCATTATCCAATCACAAAAATTAATGATTAATGTCACTCATCATCCGAATTCTCATCATCTTATAATGTGACATTAGATGATTGAAGATTATTTATTATATTTCATTTATAAATGACGAGAAAATAAATGATGACTAGATTTTTTTAAAATTAATACAATTTTTACAAAATTTAAAATAAAAATTATATTTATATAATTTTTTAACTTTATAGTATTTTTATTTAAATTGTCTCTCATTTTTCAAAATCAGCTCAAATATCTTAATTTAAATTATTTCATTACTATTAATAGAATTTTAATATTATTATTGTTTTGAAATTTGAAAAAATTGAATTGGAATTTGAAAAAATTGAATTGTTTATTATATTTTATATAAAAATTTTAAAAAATTATAATGATGAGATTAAATGAGAATATTATATCTCGTCCACTTGCCAAGCATACCAGTATGGTTAAAATTACCATCTCAAATGTCAAGTATAGTTAAATTACCAATGTGATGCTCCTTTGAGGTGTACACCCATGGTTTTGGAAATAAACTTAAATTGCATAGTATACAGGGGACACTAAAATTTAATACGATTTGGTACCGAGGTTTACATCCATGAGTTTGGGGGGGTGTGAAATTCAATATAAATGGTGTTTGATACTTGCATTCCAAATAGAGAAATGATACTTACAGTCGTGAGTGTGCAAACGCATTGTAATCGCTTTAAAAAAAGTGAATAAATATGATACCCACATGAAAAGAAATTAATTTTTTAATAGTGATCCCACTATTTTTCAAAGTGATTGTACGACATTTACGCATTCCACGACTGTATGTAGCATTACTCTTCCAAATATAAGGGAGGGGAGGAAGAAGCGGATGAAGTTTATCATTTGGTATTAAAATCTTTTGAATGCTCAATACCCTATTTTCTCTTTTAGCTCTCCCATTTGCCCTCTATTCGTTTCTTATTTCCTATGTTTTTATATTGTCCCATCAACACTTCTTGCCAAAAGCCTTATATTATGGTCTTGAATGTTGAATCCCCCTTTTCCGCTCCAAGCTTCGTCGTTTAGTGGTAACGTGGCTCCATTGTGTTTTTGGTGTTCGATGTATCATGTAATCTTTGTGTGACATATAATCGTAATGCCTCTTGAGGATAGCTTCAAGGAAGCTTGACCTTGGCGATGCAGGAAGCCTCGAAGGGTCTTTGAAGGCGGGAACCATGATGATAAAATTTTCGTGAGGTCATTGACGATTAAACCTTAAGGAGGCTTGCTCTCGACGATGCTCGAAGTCTCGAGGGGTCTCTGAGGATTGGACCTTAAAAAGGCTAGCCTTTGAAGATGACACCTTAAGGAGGTTGGCCTTTGAAGATGGCAAGGGTCGTGCCTCCCGAATTTTAGAAATTCTTTCTGGTTGTAGGAATATGCCGTTCACAACCAACTTAGGGTGTTAGGAGGATGTACCTTGTGTACTTCAGAAATTCTTGCCAGTTTAGGGAATGTACCCTTGCCCCTAATCTTATTATAAATGTTTGCAAGTTGAAGAGGTGTGGTGTCCCCGATCAATGGGTAGTGCCGAGGGGACATTACCTAAAGGTATAGAAATCATTGTAGGTTGCGGTCTGTAGGGTTCAAGATCGGCATGCAGTGATGATTGGACGTAGCCCCAGGCTTTGGAAATCTTTGTGGGTAGTGGGGATGTTGTGTTTGCAATCGATGTGTAGCTTCGGCAGGACATGCCCCTGACTTCAGGATCGTTACAAGTCGAGGGGATGTAGCATCTACAATTGGCGTGCAGTGGTAAGGAGACGTACTCCTAAACTTTGAAAATTCCTAAATGTAGCAGGGATGTAATATCCATGATTGATATGACAATATTACCAATTTCCCAAATAAGATTAGTGTTGGGATAGTTGTGACTCTCCAAGATTAGCTTGAGGATGGTTGCTATCAGCGGGTTAATGCAATTGCTTAGGATTGCTTTAAGATGACGCTTGGGCCCTGAGTTATATGCTAAAGGCCACAATTGGGTTTAAGCCTTTAACCTAAGGCTCAAGGAAGTGCCTTAAGCTTGATGGGAAAGATGGCCATAATGATCATTCGAGATAATGGTTGAGAATTCATATCTTAAGGTCCTGTCATGATGTTGAGCTGAGTTGAGATTAATTGAGTTTTCTATAAATAGTAATGAGTTGAGATGGTAGAGTGAGTTTTGTGGAGTCCACGTAAGATGAATTTAGATGTATTTTGATATTAAGATGAGTTTAAATATATTTATAAAAAATTGAAAAAAATTATGAATCTTGCGTGTAAAGATACATTAAGTTGAAAAATGTGTGGGTCTTACATGTAAAGAGGTTTTGAATTAAGATGAGTTCAGTGATTTGAGAGTTAGATGTTAAACTCATATTAAAATAAGACTGAACTGAGTTGAGATCAATCTAAATTCCAAATGATACCTAAGTATGATGCTAAATGCCTAAGTGGTTCTGAGACAAGGCTTGAGAAGTAGTCAGATCTTGTCATGAAAGATATATATAAGGTTGCTTTGTAATATTAATCGCCATTTTTATTTGAAGATGTTTACATTATATATTATTTATATGATATAATTTGATTTGTAAAATTTAAATTTTAAAATTTATCTTCTATATTAAATTATATCACTCAAATAATGGCGGGGGGCGGGGGAGAATGTGGTGTGACCCAATGAATCGGATAATATTTTAGGGTGAGATGCTGAACTCGAAATCGGATAGCGTTAATTGTTCCGAACTCGGCTTCCCAGCGGTAGTAACAAATATAATAGTATTTTATTTTACTATTCATAAACTATCTCAACTCATCTTTAAATCCAAACGACTCAAATACATTTATAGAAAATTAAAAAAGTTGTGAGTCTTAAATGTAAATAGATGTTAAAATGATAAAAATTATGGGTCTAAATTTTGAGTTAAATGATATTTAATAATTTCAAAATTATGTATTTAAATGTTAAACTAGATCTAAAACAAAATCCGACTGAGACGAGATGAACTCATTCATCCAAACAAGATAAAAAAATAAAATAAAAAAATAAAAAATGAATCGGCTATAGTATCGGGGCGGACACGAGTTACATCCAATTTGGGACGATCAGCCCAAAAGAAAATCCGGAGGATCTGCCCCCCTCCCTCTTCTTCTTCCCCATCTTCCCCGTCCACTAGAAGATCTGTCCCCATTTCACCGCCACAGTTCATAGTAGATCGACCCCTACAACAGTCACCCTCTAAGGTATTCCAAATTTCCCCCCCCTCTCTCTCGCCTACCTTCGATTTTTTTGTGCTTTTCCTATGTGGCTGCATGATTTAAATTTTGCACCTAATAAAAATTTCCTTTCTAGGTTTTTCATTTCTATGATCTTATATGATATTTCTGATTTCTGCTCACTAACAATTTCCACTCAAAAATGGAAAAAGAACCGCGGAAGTATGAACCCGGATAGAGATCTCATCGCAAATTATTTATATTTTGTTCTTTTTAACCCCTAAGCATTCGTCCTAGCGATATTTATCCATGAGTGTACTTTCGTTTTAAGGTGGTGTGTTTGCTTTCGGAGAAAATGAAGGAAAGGAAAAGAAAAGGCGGTTTGTCTTGGTTTGTTTATAACTGAAAAATTAATTACAATTTAGCCAAGTGAAGTGGAGTGGATGTTTTTTTTTTTGAAATTATTCCATAATCTTTCCCTTCTAGTCTTCAAGATTTGAGGATCTATTTTATTTTCTCTTCATTTCGGAGTAATCGAACTAATTGTTGCGTTTTTTTAATAAAATTATAATCGTTTAGTAAATGGTTTCTTCGTTTCCAGCTTCTTGGATCTTCTGAGACGCAATGGCTATGATCGAAGAGCCACTCTATCCCATTGCCGTCCTAATCGACGAACTAAAAAATGAAGATATTCAGCTCCGATTAAACTCGATCCGACGGCTCTCCACAATTGCTCGCGCACTTGGAGACGAGAGGACCAGGAAGGAGCTGATTCCTTTTCTCAGCGAGAACAATGACGACGACGACGAAGTGCTTCTTGCAATGGCCGAGGAACTGGGGGTATTTATTCCCTATGTTGGAGGTGTTGAGTATGCGAATGTGCTGCTCCCACCTTTAGAAACTCTCTGCACAGTTGAAGAAACTTGTGTAAGGGACAAAGCGGTCGAGTCCTTGTGTAGAATTGGGGCGCAAATGAGGGAACATGACTTGGTTGAGTACTTCATTCCTCTGGTCAAGGTCAGATGTTTGAACTTTCCTTCGTTTTCTTTTTGTTTTGGGATAAGTAGTGGAGGATTTTATTTATAAAGGCAAGGCATAGACCAAGTACATGGGTTGTATTCGGAATTTTCCTTTGTTTCTTTCAACTTCTGCTAGTTCATTTTGGTGTTTACTCCATTCATTTAAGTGTATCCTATCCATCATATATTTAGGAGTGGTTTGAATTCAGAGATGAGTTGAGATGGTTTGTGAATAGTAAAATAAAAGTTGAATTGCTTATTATATTTTGTGTGGGAATTTGAGAAAGTTGTAATGATGAGATGAGTTGAGGTGGGTTTTGAATGCAAACGAGGCCTTAATTAGCTGCACAAATTAGATAGTTTAAAAAAGGTATTGTCTCCAGCTACATGGGTATAGGGTTTAACCAAGTAAAAAACATCTTGTGCTTGCATGGTCTCCAAGATTCCTCATCATAAAAAAAAATATTAGTGAGAAATGCATATGTTAACAATTGCATGCTTTTATGATGCCAAGGCAGGTTTATGTAAATTAAAAAATTTTCACGTAAAACATATATGAGACATTTTTGTCTGACAGACTTCTGACATTCTTTTAAACTTATAAAAAAACATATATTGGGCATTCTTGTGATGTACTTTATTCTATTTATAAAAAAAATCCCAAGGGATTAGCCCAAGTGGTGAAGGCCTTGGTCTTGGGGTATCACTCCCTTCAAGGTCTAAGGTTCAACACCTCATGGGTGCAAACAATCCTTTGAGGCCACACCCCCTGGTGAAAAGCCAGCGATTTAACCAGTTTCGTGTAGGGAAACTTCCGAGAGTGGTGCACGGGACCGGGGTTTACTCTGCAGGGGTGGGTTCGAAGGGCCCTGCCTTGGAGAGGTTTCCCGACATAAAAAAAAATAATGCCGTAAAATGTAATTTTTTAATACACTCTTTTCGTTAGAAAGGAATTTTTGTTGGCAGTTGGTTTACTCAAGATGCCATTGGGATCATCTTTATTTTTTACTGATCTCTCATGATTGGTGATCTTTTGATACCTCAATACAATTAGGACGACACTGGAACTTTCTTTTAACACATCACGATCTTCTAACATTTAGAGACTGGCTGCTGGTGAGTGGTTTACTGCTCGAGTCTCCTCATGTGGACTGTTCCAAATTGCTTACCCGAGTGCCCCAGAGACGTTAAAAACTGAACTACGGACAATTTACAGTCAGCTGTGTCAAGATGACATGCCTATGGTTAGGAGGTCTGCTGCAACAAACCTGGGAAAATTTGCTGCTACTGTTGAACCTGCCCATTTGAAAACTGACATTATGTCTATATTTGAGGATCTGACTCAGGATGGTATGTACATTCCTTTTGTATCTGTCAATTTCATCTATTTGATAACATAAGTTAAGCCCGTCACTGTCTTCACTGTTGGAATATCATCGTGTGTTACTCTAATACTGGATTCTTGTGTTCGATTTTTCTCTAAAAGTAAAGTTGGGTACAGGTGTTAACCATGCTTTCTTTATTCACATTTAAGGGTTAATTTAGAATTGGCCTGTTGTAGTCCTGACCTGGTGAAAGCCGAGGCATAAGATGTATTTGTGAATTCTAGGAAAGGAATGGTGATGCTTGTGCAGTAGCTCTCTTTTATCCTTTCATTTCTAGACATGTTTATTTGGTTATTCATGTTTGTTTCTTGCATTCAGTTTTCTTCTTTGAATGAAAAGAATTGTGAACAGTGTTTTTGGTGACGAGTATTCCAACTTGAGCCCCTGGTGCTGTTTAAACATCTAAGTGGGTTACCTTGATGGCTAGGCATAGTCCTGGCCCTGAGGGTTAATTGTCAAATCCATTTCTATAATTCATCCACTTGCATTTGCACTTACATTATTTTGTTAAGTGCATTAGTTCATAATTTTTTTTTTTTGAGAAAATGAATTTTCTCAAACTTATCTCCATTTCAGATCAAGATTCTGTTCGGTTATTGGCTGTTGAAGGCTGTGCAGCACTTGGAAAGTTGTTGGAACCTCAAGATTGCGTGGCACATATTCTTCCTGTCATAGTTAGTTTCTCGCAGGTATGTTGCGTATGCTGTTAATTTGATATTCCATAATTGATTGGCAGCGTGTATTTTTTTTTTTTACAAGTAATTGACTGTTTTATTAATAATCACAAAGGGCATAGCCCAAGTACCCAGGAAGTATATAAAACACTAACACCTAGTTAGAAATAGAAAAGGAGAAGAAAATCACGAAAACTCAGCCCATTAATTTTAATAGAAGTTGTACTTATAAAAAAAAAATTAATTTTAATAGAAGTTGTTCAAATGAACAGAGTATTGAAAAAGAAAGTTTTAAGCTCCTTCATTGTTTGCTTGCAATACTCAAAATCTATCATTCCTTGAACTCCAAATGCAATACACTAGGCAAATAGGGACCGTCTTCCATATTGCTTCAGTTTGTTGGTTGCCATATGGTCCTCTCTAATTGGAAAAAAGGTCTACTAGTTTCTGAGACATAACCAAGCCAACCCAATTTGACAAAAAATGTCATCCCACATGGTACTGGATATCTCACTATGAAGTAAAATGTAGTCAGTAGATTTCCCACTCTTTCTGCTCATACAACACCAATCTACCACAATGAACAGCTACTTTTTGTTGTGGGTTAATCTTTATCAAACTTTTCTGGTTGCTTTTAACATGATTCTGTAACCCCCTTTATAATTAAAACTCAGTCTTTTTAAATAAAAAATAGTAATGCAATCTCTATGACACTACTTTGGTTGCTTTTATCATGTTACAAGGTTTTCTTACATAGATTATTAGTACTAATTCGATCAGCCATTTTTTATGTCGGCTTCCTTATGGAAGGCCCTATATCTGTTGTGATAAGGGGTTGGGAACTTAAATCTCATCTCATCTCATCTCAAAACTTCTCATAATTTTCTTCCTAAACATCACTCAAACACAAAACACTTTTCAATTTCAAATTTTCATATTTTTCATCTAATATTTACCTAATCATTACAACTTTTCCAAACTTCAAAACAAAACACAAAAAGCAATACAACTTTTTCAAAATTCAAATAAAAGATAATATTACAAAATTATATTCAATTTTTTTTGAATTTTATAATATTTTTATTTAACTTTTTCTCTCTCATTTTCCAAAAGTCAATAAAACATCTTAACTCAAACCACTTCACTACTATTCACAAACAGTTTCACTACTATTCACAAAATTCTTATCTTATCTCATTATCTAAACATGCCCTAAGGATATGTGTGGCAAGTGGGATGAGACACAAAATTCTCATCTCATCTCATCCATGATTACAATTTTTTCAAATTTTCACACAAAATATAATAAACAATTCAACTTTTTCAAATCTCAATTCAACTTTTTTAAATCTCAAAACAATAATAATATTAAAAAAAATATTTTAAACTTTCATCTAAAAAAAAAAAATCTCATCTCACTATCCAAGCATACCCTAAATGTTGGCCATATTTTCCAAGTAACTGTTCTATTATGCCACTAAGATGATTTTCAATATCTTTTTTGTTACCCTTTTTGTTTGGTATTTTTGCTTTGCTAATTGTAGATTCCTCTTCAGATGGCTTATCAGAAAGATTCTTCTTCAGATGACGGCCTATTTCTTTTACTTTATTTAAACCTTCTTGTATTCTGGGACATCTGGGGGGGGGCTATTAGTCTACTCCTGCAATCAAGGGAGGAGAAAGTCTAGAAAAAAAAGGATGAGGTCCAAGTTCAGGATTAACTGCATGTATAAAAACTAGAATCTTAGGATCGAAGGCTTGAGTTTACTATGTGGAGTTATAAGTGGCAGTTTTTGGTTGTCTTTCACACTAGTGCTCTATGCGTGTCCACAATATTTAAGGAAGATCGTGATTGCTTTCTGTTTGTATAAATATTTTTCCTCAACTAGACTTGCTTTTCTTTTTATTTTGAAAACTTCTACATCTGAATGATAAAGTGCAGTATAATATGTAATTTATCACTGACCAGTGTAATTACCTTTTGTGTTTTTAATAAAGAATTATTACTTATCCAAAAAAAGTATTTAATTCACCGTATGCCTGACACAAATTCTTTTTCAAACAGGATAAGTCTTGGCGTGTTCGTTACATGGTAGCAAATCAACTATATGAACTATGTGAAGCAGTAGGTCCTGAACCTACCAGGTAATTTCAATTTTCTTGCAGAGTATCTGGCTACTATTTTGAACATTTCTACAGCAACTCAATTGTTTACAGTCTACTGTCGAGTCTGGTATTTTCTTCTTGTCTAAATACTTGAGGTTTTGCTTTTTCATATTTGTTAATTTCAGAACTGCCTTTGGATGTTATTTACTTGACACATTTTTCTTTTCATGATTTGTGCATATATTTTACTACATTTCAAGGACTTGTTGCTTAGATCCTCATTGATGGTTATGGTAATGTATATATATTTTAGGTCAGACTTGGTACCTGCATATGTTCGGCTACTTCGTGATAATGAGGCTGAAGTACGTATAGCTGCAGCTGGAAAAGTTACAAAGTTTTGCCGGATCTTGAATCCGGAACTCTCAATTCAACATATTCTTCCATGTGTGAAGGTATATGTGCTCACAAAGAAGTTTGTGATTTGGTGTTATGAATTTGATGTTTGATTGTGTAATTTCTACACACTCATAATGCTATTCATCTGTTGCTTGTTCAATAATTTAGGACCAATCTTTTCACCCATTGCTTGATAATTTTGACATATGAAATTTGTTTGCTGCAGGAACTGTCAACAGATTCGTCTCAGCATGTTCGTTCTGCATTGGCTTCCGTTATCATGGGAATGGCACCGGTTTTAGGAAAGGTAAGGAATCGGTCCTTAAGCCAAAGGGTCTTTCGAAAAGCAAGAATGAAAAGTGCCATTGAAAGAAGAAAAGTTGCTAAAACCCCATCTTTTTCGGGATCAACTCCTTTTTACTAAGAAACTGACCATGAAAAGTCGCATGCTTCCTCAAACCCCGGTCAAATGGGCATCAACCGCTTTCGACTCTATAAAGGGAGATCAAAAGTTGACAACTTACTCAAAGCTTTCTTAATTAGTAAAAGCTTTTTTCCTGCTCTAGAAATACATAAAGTACGATTTCACTAAGGGGGGAGTTGATCAAGGTCAAGAAAGCTAACGGTTAGCTCGCGAGGGTGAGGAAAGCTTTAGCTTGTTGTTGGTTAAGCTCACGTTCGTAAAGTCTGTGTATTGGAAATAGTTCATATAAAGCTCGCAGGTTGTCTTGCCCTAATAAAGGGAGAGGGAGTGCTTAGTTGCCTCTTGCTTTGAGGGAGAAATGAAATTGATCCTTTCTTCTTGTCTCTGTCCCTATCTCTTAAAGCTACGACATCCTACCGATCCTCGCATCGGCTCTGCCTTTTGGATTTTCTTTCATTGAAGTATAGGCGGAATTGAATGATTACGAGATGGACAATGAGATAATAAATTATAAAGAAACTACTTATACTTATTATTAGGATTATCTTTCAATTTTTTGGACTTTATTTTGATTGTTGGGATGAGTGGATGGTAAGCGGCTTCTCGGACTTAAATGAGGTTTGCCAGTACAATATGGTTTGGGGTTAAGGCTCATCGAGCTCAAACCCTAGGTGGGACCTTGATCTCAATCTGCATCCACGGGAAGATGTTGAAGTTCCAACTGAAGAGGCCCCTGAACTCGATATGGATGTGTACGGGGAAAGGGATCCCGCCCGAATGAAGTCATTTTGCGTGCCCAACTTGTAGAGCGAATCCATATGAAAGAAAAAGCAATAAGAGGGGTCCTTTTCCAGGTAATCTTGCTGCCACTTAAACTGAATTCATCATGAACAAGAAGTCTTAATTTCAGTAATTTCCTCCGAGTCTAGGAACACTCACCAGGAGCCCTCAGCGTCCAGAAATTCCTATTCTTAATAAGGTAATTTCTAACCTAGCTAGACCAAATGGAATGGTCGCTATTTGTGCATAAATGCCATATGTGTTTCACCATGGCAGCACGGTTCCAAGCTTTGACATCCCTAAATCCAAGACCCCCTTCCTTATAAGGGAGACAATGCTGTCCCAAGCAACCTTGGCACCGCCCTTGCTCAAATCATCCCTTTTCCAAAGGAAGGATCTCATAACTTGTTCAATCTTTTTGGTAACTCCTTTTGGAAGAATAAAAAGGGAAGACCTGTATACCTGGATAGCGAACAAAACCGATCTAACCAGCTAGGCCCTACCTACATAAGAAAGAAATTTGCAAGTCCAACTCTTTATTTTAGCGGTTATTCTTTCCACCAAAGCATTGCAATCTGCCTTCCTTAATTTGGAAGAGATAAGGGGGACCCCAAGGTACCTCACGGGAAGAGACCCCTCTTTGAAACCTAGGACTCCCAACAAAGAATCCTTAGTATTGTTGTCAACACTGCAAGTAAATAAACTGCTCTTCCCCGGGTTAGGAGAAAGACCAGACAACTCCAAATTGATCAGGCAATCCTTGATCGTTTGCATCGAACATTTGTCTCCTTTGCAAAAGATGAGGAGATAACTGATGGAGAACCTGCCGACGTGCAGTGGAATATTACAAGAATTGATGTTCAGCGGTTCGGTCTCGGTTTGAGGCTGGGCCGGACCGCTGAACCGACCGGTATAATAAAACTTATTTTTTTTTAATATACACTAATCAAAACAACACCGTTCCACTTAAGTTTAAATGGAATGGCGTCGTTCTATATCTCTATAAGTATATGATAAATAATAGAAATGACGCCGTTTGATATTATTAAAGATGTAAGAAAAAAAAAATGTCTGAAACGACGCCGTTCCACTTAAATTTATGTGGAACGGTGTTGTTTCGGTATGGGGTCTTCTTCTTCCCCAACCTTCTTCCATTTCCCGATCTCCTCTGCAACTCTCTCTCTCTCTCTCAGTAGAATCACGCCGCTAGGGGAACCGACGCCGACCGAGAACCGCCTCGATCGGTTTCCTCCTCCCCATCGACCAGTTACGTTTGGTTGCTCCCCTAGTTTTTCAATCGTTGGCCAGCGTCGGTTTTGCCCAAAAAACCGCATCGACGACGTCAGTTTTCATCCCTAGTTGGAGGGTAGAGCGGAGATAGGGGCTTTGTCAGAGCAGGAGCCGAGGAGGAAAAGTATCGTGGCTGTTGAACTTGAAAAGATGGTTTTGATGGAGATCTTGTGGAGGCAAAAATCTCGTGCTCTTTGGTTGAATGAAGGGGATAGATAGATGTACAAAGTTTTTTCATTGGGTGACCAATTCTCATCATAGGAACAATGCCATTGAGATGATCCATTTTGAAGGTAGAGTTCTCATGGCCATTCTGAGTTCAAGGACCATGTTTTACACTATTATGAGAGACTCCTCATGGAGCAATTTATGTGGAGGCCAAAAACTTGATGGTTTGGCTCTTGAGACTATTGATCTTTTGAGTGCTACTTGGTTGGCCAGACCGTTCGAGGAGGACGAGGTGCATAATGTGCTAAGAGGGATGGCCAAAGATAAAGCTCTTGGACTGGATGGTTTCTCCATGGCATTCTTTCAGGATTGTTGGGACATTGCGGATAATGTTATGAGTGCTTTTTTGTGAATTCTTTTCTTTTAGGAAGTTCGAGAAAAATCAAAATATGACATTCATTGCACTTATTCCAAAGAGGGTGGGAGCTTCGGATGTGAAGGAGTTTTGTCCCATTGGCCTTGTGAAATGGGGTGTATGAGATTATATTCAAGGTTCTAGCCAATCGTATGAGTACACGATAATCTCGAAGTCTCAAAATGCATTTGTTAAGGGAGACAAATTCTAGACTCGGTGTTCATAGCAAACGAATGTTTGGAGAGTAGATTTAAAACTAAAGTGCCAGGCATTCTATGTAAGTTGGACATGAAGAAGGCTTATGACCACGTGAATTGGGATTTCCTAATTTTACTTGCTTGAGAGGCGTGGTGTTGGGGAGAGGTGGTGTACGTGGATCGAGCATTGGGTTACCACTGTTCGGTTCTTTGTTTTGGTGAATGGTGCCCCAGTTGGATTCTTCAAGAGCTTGTGTGGTTTGAGACAAGGACTCGTTGCCCCCTTTTCTCTTTGTGATTATTGTGGATTCGCATAGTCTGATGTTGGAGGTTGCGGTTGGTGCGGGTTTTCTCCTTGGCTTCTCTGTGGGAAGTATGAACAATGGTTTTATCAATGTTTCTTCCCATCTTTTTGCATATGATATGCTACTTTTTTGTTATATAGACCCGAGTTTTATTCAGGCGATGATGGATTTTTTGCTTTGTTTTGAAGTTGTCTTTGGCCTAAAGGTGAATTTAAGGAAGTTCGAGATGGTGCTGGTGGGCAAAGTGTGTAACATTAGAGGCTTGGCAAGTATTTTGGGTTGTAAGGTAGCCTCATTGCCTATGAAATATCTGGGTCTTCCTCTTGTCATGTTTAAGGAAAAAGCTATTTGGCATGGGGTAGTGGAGAGGATCGAGACGACGTTGGCAGGATGGAAAAGGATTTACTTGTCAAAAGGGGGAAGAACCACATTAATCAAGAGCACCCTTTCTAGTCCTCCCACATATTTTCTATCACTGTTTCCCTTGTCGGCTAGAGTGGCTAATCGAATTGAGAAGATTTTTCGAGCTTTTTTGTGGGGAGGAATTGGAGAGGAGACTAAGTTCTACTTGGTTAAGTGGAATAAGGTCTGCTCTTCGATTTCAAGGCACTTCTTTAATGAAGTGAGGGCTGCTCATGGTGTAGGTTTGTTGAAGAATATTAGAAATGGATGGGAGGTATTTGCTCGTTTATTGTATTGGGAAATTGGAGTTATTGCAAATTTCTCAGTTTGTCGTATGCTTTGAACATTTTTAGTATTGAGGAGGACTGGATGAATAGGGAATAGGAAGTTCATTGTGCAATCTTTGTTCAAGGCTTTGTCATGTCAAAATCATATATTGTTTTCCTTGAAGTGCATTTGGAGAAGCAAGGTGCCACTTGAATTGATTTCTTTGCTTGGACTGCATCTCTTCAGAAAATATTGATGATGTAGAAAGCGTGGACTCGTTGTGATGGATTGGTGCTACATGTCTAAGAGGAGTGGTGAATTTGTAGATCATCTTTTACTTCACTGTGAGGTGGCAAGGATGTTATGGGCTGAGATTTTTAACAGGACTGGACTTGCATGGGTGATGCCTAATAGAGCGGTGGACTGGTTTGCTTGTTGGAAAGGGATTTGGTGCACTTCCCAAATTGCGGATGTAGGGGGAAGGATTCCTTATGTCTCATGTGGTGTATTTGCTTTGAAAGGAATGGCTGAAATTTTTAAGATAGGGAATGATCTCTGGATGAGCTTTAGAAGTTTCTCTTTCTATACTTCATTTCTTTATGGCAGTATTTTTAACGGAGCCAGCTTACATGACTTTTTGTATCACTTTCTAGCTCCTAACTTGTAACTAGGTGTTCTCTGTTGTATCACTTTCTAGCTCCTAACTTGTAACTAGGCGTTCTCTATTGTATATTTCCTGTGTACTTGAGCTATGTCTATTTAACTGTTTTGATAAAAATTTTATTTTAGTTATCAATTTTTTTTTGCCATATAATATACCATCTTCTGAAGTGGGTTTTTTTTTTTGTTTTTTTTCCTTGTGAATAATGTAACTTCTGTTGGTGGTTGCAGGATGCAACAATTGAGCAACTGCTGCCTATTTTCCTCTCTCTTTTAAAGGACGAATTTCCTGATGTCCGACTGAATATTATCAGCAAGCTTGATCAAGTTAATCAGGTTTTGTCAAAACTTCACTCTCAAACATTAGAGTTCATTCTTTCTGATTTTGATAGAGTTATTTTCTTTTTTATGTTTTTCTTTTTTTTTTCTTTATCATATGGTAGTAATTATACACGTTGAATTATGTGCAAATGCACACACAAAAAGACAAACACACATTCATGATGTATACGTGTGTGTGTGTGTGTGTGTGTTTATATATATATATATATATCTACATTTAGATAGTTCAATCACATGATTGAGCAACTACTTGGAAAAAATTATATCTCTATTTTCCCTTTGGGTGGAAAGGATACTTGTTTCTCTCCCTTTCAAGCGCTTGAGCATTTAGTGGTTGGAAAGTTACTCTATGGTATTGTACTAAAACTGAAAAGGCTTTTATTTTTCTAATATTAATAGACAGAAAGGAAAAGAAAAAAAAGAAAGAGTTTCTCCCCCCTTGCACCATGTCTCTTAAATGATTATTTCCATATGGTGTATCTGCACCATGTTCTTTTTGCCATTTCATTTTGCTTGGGTTTTGACTGATTTTGGCATTGTCTTCTAGAATCTGATCCTTTACTTGAAGCAGCCTTGTTTCTGTTGTTTTGATGGTGTTAAATTATTTTAAAGTGCCAGTTACCATAAGAGTGTTTTGGAACATTTGTATTAAGTTTCAATCCAGTCTTCATAATGTACCTGTTGTAACAGGTCATTGGAATAGATCTGCTGTCACAGTCTCTTTTGCCAGCGATTGTTGAGCTTGCAGAGGATAGACACTGGAGGGTTCGGCTCGCTATAATAGAATATATACCTTTGTTGGCAAGTCAATTGGGTGTTGGCTTTTTTGATGACAAGCTTGGAGCTCTTTGCATGCAATGGTTAAAAGATAAGGTTGTATAGATTTGGGTTATTGAGTCGTAATTATATTAAACATGGTGTGCTTATGCTTTTCATTATATCTTTGTATCTGTTTTGATTTGCATGAGATTGACATATAATTTCTTTTTTCTCTTTCAATTACTTTGAAAAAAAGTATCTGTTTTAATTTGCAGTTTCTTCTTTTTGTTGTAAGTTCTACATTGAATGCCAATCCATTTTCGCAAAGCTGTCATCTCCTGCATTGTTGTATTCACTTTTGAACATTATTCTTCTTTTAATAGGTAGGGAATTTCTCCTTTGTAGAGTCATAAAGTACTATGTAGAGCTGGTACGTGGAGGTCATGGGATTTTCCTAACTACTATCCTTTGGGAGGGGTGTATATGGATATTTTTAGATGGATTATCTGGTATGAAAAGGGGGAAGAAGTGATTTGGCCCCCATCCAAGAGTTTACTTGAAAGGCATTTCTTGCTGAAGGCAAGCGAAAGCTTTATGTGGTTTAACTTCTGATTTGTTACTATAATGAATTTTGAAGTATTCTCGTAATTGAGTTTTCAAGTACTGTTTGGAAGATTCCTTGATATCCATTGTATGATCACCTGTATATATTTTCTCATGCAATTTGCTCCTTCAAGTTTTAACTATTATTATTAGTATTATTATTATTTATTTATTTATTTTTTATTTTTTATGTCGGGAACCTCTCCAAGACAGAGCCCTTCGGTTGCAACTCTGCTGGTTTGCAAATTATTAAGTTACTCTTAGAATGAGATATTCTATCAATGAAACCTAGACAGATTGTACGTCATTGGCCTCTGGAAGTTTTCATTTCTTAAGAGTACGTGTTTTCGGTAAATTTATTACTCGGTGTTTGGGAGAAACTTGTGTGTTGGGTTTATTAACTATACCTGACATGCACAATAACAAGCATGATTATGCAATTTGATTTGCTTGATCATAATGATATGTGGTTTATATTTTGCTAATTTTCATGGTATTGCCTGCAGGTTTACTCAATTCGTGATGCAGCTGCAAATAATGTGAAACGGCTTGCAGAAGAATTTGGCCCAGAGTGGGCAATGCAGCACATAATTCCACAGGTTCTAGTTTTGTGTCACTGTGATTTATTTCTATCAATACATCACTATTACGAAAACAAAAAGGATTATCAGATAAACGCTGGTGCATGACATGGTTTAATACTCTTGATTGTGTAGGAAGCTGGTGAATGAGACCCCCCACATTGTTTAGAACAAGCTCTTTATAATGATTCCAAGGGATTCTGATTGTAATTTTAATTAGCCATTTTAGAGTATAGGCCTAGATATGGTTTCGGCTTCCGTTATGTCTCTACAAATGGTGTTCTCAAGCAATGTGGGATCCCATTCACTACTTTCTAATACACAATCCAGGGTAATACACATGGATATGTGGTGTCTGACAGGTTTGTTATTTTCACTGGTGTAAATTTTCAAAATTATCTCTAGTGTATGCAATATCAAATTTTCACTTATAAAAACAATATGTAACACGTATCCCTATAACCCTGAAGAATGCAAGAATGTAATTGTCCCGTTACAGGTTATATTCATTCCTTTGCAACCTTTGAATGAGAACAAATTCTGTCGAAATCCTGCCAATTTAGGTGCTAGAGTCATGAATTCGACTTTTATTTATTTTTTTTTAGCATATTGGGGTTTTATTTTTTAGTAAAGAAATATTTTCTGATGAAAGAGATCTATAAGCTGGTAAAGAAAATCGACTTACAAAAGAAAATATTCATCAGTAACTTAACTTTATTAATCAATTTAAAAGGTGCATCCAAGTACAATGTGTTATTTTAATTATTATTATTATTATTATTATTATTATAAGCTCTCTGAAAGGAGGTAGTAACTCATTCCAAATTTTATTTATTTATTTATTTGTTCTTTGGTGTAATTCTTTGAAACAACTTGGAATTTCTCTTACAGGTCTTGGACATGACTAACAACTCCCACTATCTATATCGGATGACCATTTTACATGCAATTTCTCTACTTGCTCCCGTGATGGGCCCAGAAATTACTTGTTCCAAACTCCTGCCTGTGGTCATTAATGCATCAAAAGATAGGTAAAGTTGATGGGTTCTACGTGTGAATTGTGGTTCTGAATATCTTTCTAATTGTTTACCGTAACTTGGACTGGGGTGTTGATAATTGTATCTTTCAGGGTTCCCAACATCAAGTTCAATGTGGCTAAAGTGTTGCAGGCACTTATTCCCATAGTTGACCAGTCTGTAAGTAGCTAAATCTATTTTGATTTATTTAATGATTACAGATAACTGAAGAAAATGATTTTGAGTGAGACATTATAGGGCTAAAGGACATGTCTTGAATTTAGAACTGATGTTATTCTACCACTTAGGTAGTGCTACAAGTATGCACAACATTATTGGTATTGAGTGACAGTCCCATTTAATCAGTTTTTCTTTTTTTTTATTCAACTTTCGAAATCTTCACCATTTCAATAGTTGACACGTCAGCATGTATGATTATGCATGTAAAATTGCAAGTTTAGATAGCATTTTCCTTCTAACGTGAATTTTCCTTAGATAAAATTCACCTCTTTCTAGTACACATAAAGCTTTTTGGACAATTGGTGATTTAACATGATACTAGAGACATGTTATGAGTATGTACCCTAACTGTTGGGCCCATTTATTAAGAGGGAATCTGGCCAACACATGAGGAACAGTGTTACAATATTAGCCAAATGGTTAAATTCATCCCTTCCTTCTAGTTTAAGCTGTCGGGAAAATTTGTAATTGAGCATTTAGATTATATATGATGCTTGTAGAAAATTCACTATCCTGCTCTAAGAGGGACCAAAATAATTAAAGGCGAATGTAAAAGGCACGATATGTTGTATCATATGGTTAGATGCACTTGGAATCACAGAGTAGGGATGTCTTCTTTACCAATACTCCTCTATCCTTCCCCATTTGGCGATGGAGACAGGATAACTAAGGCAGTCCACTGAAATGACTTCATTATCCTACTTGCCTTGTCTAATAAAGATTGAGTACTGATTGGGATGATTTTTGAACAATGCAGGTTGTGGAGAAGACAATTCGTCATTGTCTGGTCGAACTCAGTGAAGATCCAGATGTTGATGTGAGGTTCTTTGCCAACCAAGCTCTGCAGTCAAGTGATCAGGTCATGATGTCTACCTAGATTTGTCTCTGTCATTGAGTTTTTCTTATAATTTTTATTGTTGTTTCCTGTCCTATTTGCAAGTTAGCTTACTCATTAATGTAATCTTACTTGAGGTACTAGCAGATTTTTTCCCCCGAGCCAAACAATTTTTGGTCCTCAGATTCTCTATATAAGACCATTTTGTGCATAAAACTATGACTTGTTTCATGCAACAATATTTAGCTAGTGTGATCATGTAATCATCCTTGTTGGACTGTACTCCAATTCTTCCATATTAGGGACCTTATTTGGTTGAATCATTTACAAATTAGAGAACTTGTTTAGTTAATTAAATATAACGAAAGCAGCAGCATTATTTGAACTTTGATTGGCATGCCTTGCACAGCTTGCATCTTGCAGAAATAGTAGTTTTTCGCTCAATTGATCCATTCCATTGCCAATTTTTGTGATTTTTGAAATGAGAAATGTTACTATGCCGACCCAGTTATACCGCTCACTTTGCCCAACATGGTGGTGCCATGTGGTTTCAAGGGGTAGAGGGAACTTAGGGTTTTATAGTCTTCATGTTTGTTTTTTCCGGATGCTTTTTTGTTTTGAATATATACATGTATATATGTATATATATATACCACGTGGTCTCGTGTCAATTGGGCAAAGTGAGTGGTATAACTGGGACAACATGGTAGCAATGCCCTTTTGTAATTTTTCAGGTATGGTAAGGTAAAATTCTGGTGCCCAGTTATGGAGCTCTAGTGAAACTGATTGAAATTGCAAGGAGAAAATGAAGGGAAAATAAAAAGGAAAAAGAAAAGAAATCAGTTTTATCCACAAATAGCGTGAATGCATGGAAATTGCACTTGTCTAAAAACAAGAAGAAAAGAAGAAAGAAATTGTTGTTAAGAGACCATAGAATTTGGGATTTCAAAATTATATATATTTACATAAAGGTACGTACGAACGGTAGGATTTGGGTGGAGGGAGTTGAAGTGTCCAAGCATATATAGTAAAAATCCACTACTATTGTGACCTACAGCAGCAATGGTAGAGCATCAAAGTCGAGCTTGTAATGGGGAGTTGAATTGTTCAAGAATAGCCAGCAACCTACCTTGGAAGCACACCACCATACACACATTGACGTGATTTAATGTAATCCACCCAATTGTAATTTTTTTTATATTGTAAAGTAGTCAAATCTAACATATGACATTAAGCTACTCTATCGTGTACATTTTCTTGTATAAGATTTGTGTATAGACCTAATAATATTTCTCATCACTCATATGATAACCATTTAAAATGTACCACTTAACTAAATATGATTGAAAATGTAAAAATTAGGATAAAGAATTGCCGAAAGATTTATTACTTATATGTACATTGAGATTTCAGTTCGACGAGTCAATGAACTAACGAGTATATCGTAAATTTTCAGAAAGCAATCCAATACTCGTAGAATTTCAAAATCTTCATTTGCAATTCCATCGAGATGAGAGCATATACAGCTTGTATGACAGTGAGCAGCAAGAAGAGAATGCGTTTCAAGATAGCCATCATAATCTGAAGATAAGTCACGCGGGCTTTAAAGAATTTGTTCGATTCTTCAGCAAGCTGACTATGAAGTGGATTAGGAAACATTGTTCACCACTTCTTAGTTTTTACTCAAAACAAAATTAAATTGGATTATAAAGTGAGAATACGTCATCAAACCTCATCTCTTTCTCAAAAACATTATATTTTTAGCCCAGATAAAATACAATTACGATCATGTTTTAAAAATGTTTTCAAAAATTACCAAAGCTGTTGAAGTTATAGTCCAGCAGAGTAGATTTCAGGCTTAATTAGCATTCATTACTAGCAAAAAGACTTGAAAAAATTAGCTGAGGCAATGTCAAGTCTTAGACAACGATGATGAAGAAGACGCACAACATCAAGTCAGATTATCTCCATTACAATAACTTATATTATCACCAGTTCAACATGCCTCTTCTTTGCAATAGGCATCTCCTTCTCAGGACAACTCATCCTACCATCCGGTACATCTGATGGATTCTTAAGACTCATTTGATTTGGAACTAGCAGATTATGACTCTCAGATTATGTGATTCAAGAAGATTATTACTTTCTCAATTATTCAAAATGACAGATGAAAGCTGTCAGAAGTATTATCTCTTCAAAGAGTAAAGACAAACAACTTTGTTCATTATCAGATTATTGTGTACTGTTCAAAGCCAAGACAAAAGTTACTATTCAAGGTCAATATTATTGTCTACTAAAAGATAAACAACTTTGTATATCTATTGAGCTACACTTATTGTTAGTTGACGTAAGAAGATAAAATGTCAGGCATGTATTATTAAGAGTTACTGTTTTAGTGTCTATAAAAGGAGTCTATAAAGAAAATGGAGGCATTCAGAAACTTTCATATGAAGCCAATACTTCCCTTCTCTCAACTTTCACTACCGAAATACTCTTTCTTTTGTATAAACTTTCCTTCATATCTTTTGCTTTCAATCTTTCTGAGAATTAATCTCTTTGTAAGTATTATGTTTTTAATGAAGTCAATTTTATCATATATCTTTTCTATCTTTTATATTTATTCATGCATATGGTCGGTTATACTGCCTGTATTAATTGTTCTCATACATATGACTAGTTATACCGTCTATTATTATATTATAAATTAATATATATCTAATATATATTACCTAGAATACTTTAGATTACTATCATATATATTATATTATCTATACTATAATATACTATAATTATACACTATATACTAGCTAGTATATATACTATATTAGTCTAGTGTTGTTAATATATTAATGAAGTATAATTAATAACTAATATTTTATACTAACATATTATAAGCTAATAATATATGCTATACTAATAACACTATGTACTAGTATATATGCTGTACTAGTATATATAGTGCACTAGTATAGTATATATACTAGTCCATAGTGCACTACTATAGTATATATACTAGTACATATTGTACTAATATACTAGTATTATACTGTGGTTGTTAATATATTATTGGGATATATATAATAAACTAATATTACATACTAATATATTATAAACTACTAACTTATAATATACTATACATTACTACACTATATAATATACATTACTATATATACTATATAATATACTATATAATACATATCCTATACTATATATACATACCCTATACTATATAATATATACATTACTATGTTAGAAAATTATGTTACATATAGTGTGTAATTAGAATATTAAATAAATCATTATTATTTAAAAAATATATAAATATGTGATCCACTTTCGAACAATATAAATGTATGTTCGAACATGTTGAGATGACGTTACAATATTTAAATACACGTACGAATGTTTTTAAAAATTTGGCGGGACAATTCCTGTGTTAATTGTTAGACATTATACTGGAACCTAATTTCATTCACGTTCACACGTGTGTAAGGCATTGATGTTCGAACGTTAATTTATATGTTTGAATGTAAATGAAATTATTGATGGGATCTTTCCCGCGTGACTTCTAATGTACATGTCGCCATAATCAAACTTGTCACCCATCATTGTCATGTATTTTTGCAGAAAGTGTTACCGATGAGAATTTGTGGAAAGCTGACATATTATGTACGTGTCACCGTAATCGAACTTTGCAAGTTTTTCAAGGATTTGTACTTTCGGGTAGTAAATTGAGTTATGTTATGGAAGATGGAAGACGACATTACTACTATACTATGTGCATTCAAGAAGATCTTTCCATTATCATTTTTTGATGTATTGGTCGATTTAGCAATACATTTACCTCGGGAGGTACTGTTTGGTGGCCCGGTGCAGAGTTTAAAGATATTTGGATAGATTGAAGCGCTATTGAGATTAAAGCCTAAGCTGAGGGTTCAGTAGTAAAAGTTTATATACATGATGAATGGTTGATATTTTGCTCTTTATATTTCGTGTTGTTGAGACACGATTTAATCGTGAAGCGTAGAATGCTGATCTTGCTAGTCCTCTCCCTCGTGAGCTATCAGTGTTTTTCCAGAATATAAGACCTTTGGTTGCACAAATGAGATACGACTTAATTGGTGGAGAGTTAGGAAAAGCTACATAGTACGTGTTGAATAATTGTTGAGAGATTGATGACTATATCAGGTATGTCGCTGTATACTTAGAATAATTCTAATTAAAAAAATTTAACTATAACGAATGTGTTCAAATATTCTATTCTTTTGTACTTCTATACAGTGGGCACATGGACAAACTTATGACAGAAGGCGTAGAGAATATAGATGCGAGATAAGAAGAAGAATTTTCCTGATGGTTTGAACAACATGTATGCATTTAAATGTCCTATGATACAAAATCTTTTTGAACCATTTTAATTCTTGGTAACTTTTAATAATTTTGTTACTATTTCAATTGTTAGATTTTGGAACAACGTGCTCATGATCCTACATCAGTTTCTTTTGAATTGCATGCATTAGCCTGTGGTCCCTCACACAAAGCACTTTGATACATTTCATTCGAGGTTATAGATTTCATACTATAGACCGTGAACGTAATCGAAAGTTGCAAAATTGTGGAGTTGGTTGTGGGAAGTCATAAAATAGATGATATTGACTACTATGGTGTCATACGTGACATGATCGGATTAAAAAATATATATATTTTAAAAGAGCCGGTAGCCCGTTCCAAGTTTATTAATAAATCATCACATATGGTGGAGGAAAAACTGTGATAACAAACCAAGAAATTGGGAGATTACAAATCAACACCTCAACACCCTCCCAAATCCAAATCAAAACAAAACAAATCTAGAAAAATAAAGCAACGACAAAACCATCAACAACCTAACCATATTAGACAAAGGATTTAGATCTAAAATAAAGGCAACCAGACTTATCCAGATGAAAATTTCCTCTCAACGAAGAAGAAATACTGGAACAATTATTCCAAATTTTATTGATACTCGTGGCACCAGCCATGCAAAACCATCAGCCAAAGAATTAATCTCCCTATAGACATGACAAAAAATGTAGTTAAGACCATCAAGAAGCTTCATCAATTCTTCCCAATAGTCTTCCAAGGACCAAAGACCACATCTCTTCTTCTTCATCCAATCAATCACAATCACCGAGTCCATTTCTATTTCAATATTATGTAAGCCTAGAAATCTTGCTATCTGAATGCCTTGAAGTAAACTCAGAAACTCGGAAACATTGTTAGATTGCGTACTTGTGCTAATAGCAAAACTAGAAATGAAATCCCCATTGGAGTCACGGATAACTCCTGCTGTACTCGACAGTCCCGGATTCCCCATGGAACTTCCATCCACGTAGAGTTTAAACCACCCATCTTTCGGCTTCATCCATCTCAACAACAAAACAGAAGATGGTTTTTGCTTAGCAGGAATATTAAACAAGTGTAGAATTTCTTCGTCCCTCTTAGAAAATTTATAGATGCTTTAAGCTTTTCTCCTACAATAGCCACCCAATACTTTATGGAGTTCCACACTGACTGAACTGATTCCATCTTACCCTCCATTCTAGCAGTGCACCTCCGGGTCCATAATCTCTAGGTAATTATGCTCGGCAGAAGACCAAATTCATGTCAAAACCAGCTCTCAATTCTCTCTCCAGGTGTGGCCACCCAACATAGGACAACAAGAGCTGAACAGACCATGCTCCAAACCTGTTCGGCGAAATTACCGAGTGCAAGAATATGATTCAAGTCCTCATATTCTCCAAGGAATGGATTCGATATATGACATATGTTTTTAAATGTGATTGGTGGGATCGAAACCCAACGACTGCCTAGATCCTACCAAGTGCAAGAATATGTCACATTTACAAATTACTGAGAGCCTAGAATCAGATTAAAATACCTGGGTGTGAATCTGACATATGTTTTTAAATGTGATTGGTGGGATCTAGGTGGTGGTTGAGTTTCGATACATAGGGATAGTCACTTTACGAGTGTCAATACTGCATGTAAATGGTACGAAGATGATCCATTTGTATTGGTTTGTCAAGCTACCCAATTCTATTACTTGGTTGATCCAATGAAAGGTGCTGATGAAGATAGTAGAGAGATAACTTGGTGAGTCGTACATAAAATTGTTCCTTGAAATATCTATGATGCATGAATGGTAGCAGATCACAATCATAGTGGAGATGAAGATGACATTCCGATTATAGAGGCCTACAGGAAGATGGAGAGGGTAGTAATTTATTTGTTGACCTTGGTGCACTCGAACTAATCCATTTATGTAGAGATGACGTCTCACCCATACATCTTGACCCATCCGTATTAAATGATCATTCAGTTGAAGTAAGTGAGGAAGTAGAAGAAGAAAAAGAATCCGAAGAAGAAGAAGAAGAGTCCGAAGAGGAAGTCGATGAAGAAGACGAAGAAGAAGATGATAATGATGAAGATGTTATTGAAGTCGATTATGAAACAAGCATGAAAAATATATTTGGAGATGAAGAATAAAAGTATTAAATATTGTATTTACATAGGTGACAATACAATATATTTTTTATAAATTATTCTATACTAAGTTTTTTTTAAAATATTAATTCTTTTCAAGGATGCCACCAAAATGACAACGAAGAAATGTGCCTGTTCCCCCAAGTCCGAACTCATTCACGACTCCCCAACTGAGAACTCCACTCCTGCACAAGTTGATACACATGAGATAGACAGCCAGTCCACACCTACCAGTAAGAAAATTTTGTTGATAATTAATTATATTTTAATACTTTCGAGACTGTATGTAAAAATTTTAAAAATATTAGTTGATGCCTTGTCACGTCGCAGACGTGCCTTTAAAACGTGGTCTTGCTCTGGAAAAAAATAGAAGGCACGAAAAAATCAAGGTCAACATTCCTGATAACTTCATTGGGGGAGTGGATGATAGAGCAACATCGATTTCCTTCTATGTCAGCACACTAGTCCAAGTTTATGCTTCCAAATGAGGTTAAGGATCACATTCGGAGTCATGTACTGGTGAGTTTATATATAATAGTATATGTTTTTTAGAGATGTTTTGATTTCATATTTTTAACGCAATTCACTTCTTAGGATGAATTCGACCTTAGTTTTGAAATTCAAGACGTTGAAAGAGGTTGCTCAATCTCCTTTTCAGAAAATGAACTTAGATGATTAGAGGAAGTGTTATCTTTTCGCAAGTCCAGATTATCAGGTATTCTAGATTTATCCCCTATAACTTATATACTAATATATTAGTTCCATATATTATAATTAACATTCTTAATTAATCTTGTAGCACTTAAGTTCTATCAATGTACATAATAGAATGACTTTGACAATCCATCATCGCATCGATTTAAGGTCATTCCAACGTCTTGCCGATAAAATGGTAATTAATAACTTATTAAAATTCACTTAATTTTATCATATTCTTTTATTTAAGTACTAACATTATTTTTTAAAATTACTAATGTGGCTTTGTTAGAAACGTAATGATGTAGAAAATTTCTCTATCATTCATGTCTATGCTGCTACTCACGTGGATTGATTCTATCTAAAGATAATTATGTAAGTGAGGTTATTTTTTGTGAAGAAATTATGCAACATGTGAATATATATTATACTTGATTCCTCATTTCTTTTAATATGTTACTTATTGTGTGTTTTCTTTGTAATTGTAGGAAAAAATGATTGAGATGCTGTCATCCTCTGAGAAATCCTCTCCTAGTGACATGGACATATTCTCGCAACTGCTCGGGAGCAAGTCTTGTTTGGTAAGAGATTTGAGACATTCTTTCAAGTGTGTTGGTTTGTCCTCCACGACCTCGACTTCAAAAGTTAATAATCTTACCAAAGATTTAGATGCAACACGCCAAGAAATTGAGCAGATGAAGTCGAGACAACAGGAGTTGAAGTCTCTCTTATCGCGACAGTCTAATTTAGAGACGCGTTTGCAGGAGCGACAAAGAGACCAAGAGGAGAGAATATGCATTGAAGTTCAAGAGCAAGTACATAGGGAGATTCTGGTTTAGATGGGACATGGTATGTCATTGCAACAACATTACGGTGGGCGAGAAAAGAAGAAGAAATGAATATAGCATTATCATTATTAGAAATTTTTATTGTCCAATTTTACAACTCTATAAGACATTATTAGTTGTTATATTTATGGTGTAATATGATACAATTTGTATGCTTTTTTAATTTTATGAAATTAGTATTTCTGATCAGTACGTTCAAATGTAAAGAACAAATGTTTGAACATGGCTTCACATTTGAACCAACGTTCGAACATAATACCACTGAATTCTTAGAAAACGTTCAAACGTAAGTCACTCCATTCGAACGTTTCCACCCACAAATGATCTAAACATTCGGTTGCTTAGAATATATATGTTTGAACAACAACCCAACATCCAAACGTTAAACATTTTACATTCGAATGCTTCGCCATTAACATCCAAATGCTACATTCAAACGTCTCTGAAAAAAGGTCGAACATTGTTACGTTCGAACGTAAATATTAATCGTGCGAAGCAAAAAAAAATGAATGTCTAATTTTTTTATACGTTTGAATGTTAATCGGTCAGGTTAAAGTTTGAACATTGGTTTTTACGTGCAAACGTTACTTTCTGTGACTGATCTTAACTGTCACAAAAAAAACTTCACGTTCAAACGTTACATCTCACGGAAGACTTCCAAAAAATCTTCTTGTGACGATTCAACAGTAAACAGTCACCAATTACTTTCTGTGATGCCTTTTCAGTGATGGTCGTGGTGACGGTTTCAAACTGTCACAAAAAATATTTGTGACTGTTTGCTTATTTTTTGTGACGGTTTCGTCCGTCACAAAAGCCAAAATCTGTTGTAATAAGGGAACTTGGGATTTTAGTCTTATTTTTTGTTTGTTTTCATATGCCATTTTGTTTTGAATATATATATATATATATATATATTTTAATCAACAACGTGGTAGTGGTGCCACGTGAATTGAGCAAAGTGAGCGGTATGAGTGGGGTAGCACAGTAGCAATGCCCGTTAGAAATTTCCCATGGTAAGGTAATTCTGGTGCCCAGTTATGGTGCTCTAATGAGGGCTGATTGAAATTGCAAGGAAAAATAAAAAAGAAAAAGAAAAAAGAAATAAGTTTTATACGCAATTCGCGTGATAGAAACTGCACGACTTGTTCAAAAAAAGAAGAAAAGAAGAAAAATTGTTGCTAGAGACCATAGATTTGGGATTTCAAAATTATTAACGTCTAAGGTACGAACGGTAGGATTTTGTGGAGGGGGAACTTGAAGTGTCCAAGCATATATAGCAGAAATCCGCTACTATCGTGGCCTACAGCTGCAATTGTAGAGCGTCAAAGTCGAGCTAATTAGAATGAGGAGTTGAATTGTCCAAGAATGGCCAGACATACGTGTTTGTGGTTTGAGTCTCTGAGGCAACTCGGGTACTGTGAAGATGGATATAAAACAGATAGTACATGAAGTCTGGAGTCTGGACTACGCAGTGAGTATTTGCCTAAAATCTTGAGAGCCCGAAAACAAAGGAATTTTATATTGGAAAATGCTAATTTGTCTTTCAATTTGGAAAATAAGAAGGGAAATTTGTGCTAGCGGCATGCCCAGTGGACAAAGCTGGCTGGCCAAGAAGAAGGAGAAGAAGAAGAACAAGAAGAAGAATTATACGTTATGTGGTGAAAATTTCTAATATTATAATATTTATTGATGCGACATTTTAAATTTATATTAGGCACCGATTAGTTATAACATGGCTTAACAAAAGTACTGCCTTTGCTTTAGAAATTATAAATGTTATAAATAAATTTTGTAAGACTTCTTCTCAATTCTTTCCCGCATGTTGGACTTTGGCCCCACTCTTAATATCGCAATTGCTCTACTCTTGGCTATAAAGTAATACCACAAATTCTCTTTATCTTCTACATATGTTTTCATATCACTTCAACCCGTGCCTAAGAGAGAGAAAAGGCTAGAGAGAGTTAGAGTGAGTGAGGTTAGTATTGCATTTTTTTTTTGTTTATTTTGATTTATGTTGTGATTTTTCTATGTATTATTTAGTTTGAACTAACTAGTATTGTTTTTTTTGTTTATCAAAAAAAAAAAAAAAATTAGTATTCTGTTTTTTGTTTGAAGCAATAATTGCAGCGAATTTTGGGAATATTGTTGTGAAAATGTGAGAATGTGAATATGATGTGAATATGTTATTATATAATTGATTATGAATATGTTTGGATATTGTGAATATGTTGTTATATAATTGATTATGAATATGTTTGGATATTGTGAATATGTTGTTAGATAATTGATTGTGTTGAGTATTGTGAATATGTTGTTAGATAATTGATGGTGAATATATTTGGATATTGTGAATATGTTGTGAATATGAATGTTGTGAATTTAATAATAATATGTTGTGAATACATTGTGAATGTATTGGTATTTAATTGTGAATAAGTTGTGAATTTAACTTATTGATAATTGAAAAAATATTAAGAATTTTATAATATTGTGAATGTAGGAGATACAATTAGGAGATAGAAAATAACTAAGAAATTCATAGTATACTAAGTAATTCCTAACATACTTAGTAAATAACTAATAAATAAAAAAAACTAATTTAACAAATACTATATATTAATAAGATGCTAGATTATACTATATAACTAATAAAACAAAGTAATTCATGATAACATACTTATTAAATAAAAAAAATAAGATAAAAAAGTACGAAATAAGAAATAACATACTTAGTAAATAACTAATAAAAATAAATAACGAATAAATAAAAAATAGCTTTAACTTAAATTTAATTTGTATATACTAATATAAATGAATTAATAAGATAATAATTTAGATCTGACTTGTCATTAAATTCTTCTTCTAATTTTTACTATTTTTAATAGTGGCCCAAGAATGCTTGAGAGTTGCATATTTTAAAACTATATTTAGCGTTCCTAAATACAGAGAACTTTGCATGTAAACCCACATGAAAAAGACCCGTTTCTATTAAAAATTGTGTTGGCATTGCATGTGAATTAATAAACAAAGAGTAGATGTACTACGACTTATGACTGTAATGACATCATCAACGTAGTTTCTTGGTCTTTTATTACAAGTTTTTGAAATATTAAATATTAAAATAGTAATTAATAATTAATTAACTCCAAGGCATATATGCATGCACATGGCTAGGAAAGAAGCATGCATGCATGCATATTTAGAATTTTTTATTAATTATTTTAATTTGAAAACGAGTACTTTGCCTGCCAATATTTAAAGAAAGACTTGTACAAATCTAGCTACTCCTAAACAAAGACATATACAAATATACTCCTAAACAAAGACTTGAAAAGCTAATAAAAATAGTACTATTATATAATATATAAAAACAGATCTACGCTTAAATAAAGACTCCAAAGTCGATGTAGTCTATCCTAATCAAATTCGAATCTTGCATCAACTGCATGAATCATAGAGACAATATACAGTATTCCATAAAAAAAAAAGGATTTCTCACATCAATACTTTGGAGTTCCACACTTATTGAACTGACTCCATCTTACCCTCCATTCTAGCAATGCACCTCTGGGTCCATAATCTCCAGGTAAATATGCTCGACAGAAGACCAAATAATTGTTTATTTTGGGTTGTGTTTTTCTCACGTCAAAACTAGCTCTCAATTCTCTCTCTAGGTGTGGCCACCCAACATAGGGACAACAAGAGCTGAACAGACCATGCCCCAAACCTGTTTGGCGAAATTACCGAGTGCAAGAATATGATTCAAGTCCTCATATTCTCCAAGGAATGGATTCGATATATGACCTATGTTTTTAAATGTGATTGGTGAGATCGAAACCCAACTACCGCCTAGATTCCACCAAGTGCAAGAATATGTCACATTTACAACTTACTGAGTGCCTAGAATGAAATTAAAATACCTGGGTGTGAATCTGACATATGTTTTTAAATGTGATTGGTGGGATCTAGGCGATGGTTGAGTTTCGATATATTGGGATAGTCACTTTACGAGTGTCAATACTGCATGTAAATGGTACGAAGAGTATCTATTTGTATTGGCTTGTCAAGCTACCCAAATCTATTACTTGATTGATCCAATGGAAGGGACCAATGAAGATAGTAGAGAGATAACTTGGCGAGTCGTACAGAAAATTGTTCCTCGAAATATCTATAATGTAGGAATGGTAGTAGATCACAATCATAGTGGAGATGAATATGACACTCCGATTATAGAGGCCTACAGGAAGATGGAGAGGGTATTAATTTATTTGTTGACCTCGGTATACTTGACCTAATCCCTTTATGTAGAGATGACGTCCCACCCATACATCTTGACTCATCCGTATTAAATGATCATTCAGTAAAAGTAAGTGAGGAAGCAGAAGAAGAAAAATAATCCAAAGAAAAAGAAGAAGAAGAAGAAGAAGAGTCTGAAGATGAAGTCGATGAAGAAGACGAATAAGAATATGATGATGATGAAAATGTAATTGAAGTCGATTCTGAAACAAGTATGAAAAATACATCTGGAGATGATGAATAAAAGTATTAAATATTGTCTTTACATAGGTGACAGTACAATATATTTTTTTATAAAGTATTCTTTACTAATTTTTTTAAAATATTAATTCTTTTCAAGGATGCCACCACAATGACAATGAAGGAATGTGCCTACTTTCCCAAGTCCTGAACTCGTTCACGACTCCCCAATTGAGAACTCCACTCCTGCACAAGTTGATACACATGAGATAGACAGCCAGTCAACACCTACTAGTAAGAAAATTTTGTTGATAATTAATTATATTTCAGTTCTTTGGAGACTGTATTTAAAAATAATATTTCATGCCTTGTCACGTCGCAGACATGGCTTAACACGTGGTCTTGCTCAGGAAAAAAATAGAAGGCATGAAAAAATCAAGGTCAACATTCCTGATAACTTCATTGGGAGAGTGGATGATAGAACAACATCGATTTCCTTCTATGTCGGCACACTAGTCCGAGTTTATTCTTCCGAATGAGGTTAAGGATCACATTCGGAGTCATGTACTAGTGAGTTTATATATAATAGTAATTTTTTTTAGAGATGTTTTGATTTCATATTTTTGATGCAATTCACTTCTTAGGATGAATTCAGCCTTAGTTTTGACCGTAGCGAGGATGTGCGAACTGTGAATGAGTTGATAACTACATTATTTTGGTATCACAAGGGACGATGTCATGACCACTTCAAGAAATTCGAGACGTTGAAAGAAGTTGCTCAATCTCTTTTTTAGAAAATAAACTTAGACGATTGGAGGAAGTGTTGTTATCTTTTCGCAAGTCCAGATTATCAAGTATTCTAGATTTATCCCCTATAACTTATATACAAATATATTAGTTCCATATATTATAATTAACATTCTTAATTAATCTTGTAATACTTAAGTTCTATCAATGTACATAATAGAATGACTTTGACAATCCATCATCGCGCCAGTTTAAGGTCATTCCAACGTCTTGCCGATAAAATGGTAATTAATAACTTATTAAAATTCACTCAATTTTATCATATTCTTTTATTTAAGTACTAACATTATTTTTTAAAATTACTAATGTGGTTTTGTTAGAAACGTGATGATCTTGAAAATTTCTCCATCATTCATGTCTATGTTGCTACTCACGTGAATTGATCCTAATTATGTAAGTAAGGTTACTTATTGTGTGTTTTCTTTGTAATTGTAGAAAAACATTATTGAGATGCAGTCAGCCTCAGAGAAATCCTCTCCTAGTGTATAGATTCAAGCGGTTTGAGACAATATTTCAAGCGTATAGATTCATCCTCCTTGACCTCGACTTCAGAAGTTAATAATCTTACCAAATATTTAGATGCAACATGCCAAGAAATTGAGCAAATGAAGTCGAGACAGCAGGAGTTTGTCTCTCTTATCGCGACAGTCTGATTTAGAAACGCGTTTGCAGGAGCGATAAAGAGACCAAGAGGAGAGAATATGTATTGAAGTTTAAGAGCAAGTACAGAGGAGGATTCTGGTCCAGATGAGACATGGTATGTCATTGCAACAACATCGCGGTGGGCAAGGAAAGAAGAAGAAATGAATATACCATTATCATATTAGAAATTTTTATTGTCTAATTTACAACTCTATAAGGTATTATTAGTTGTTATATTTATGGTATAATATGATACAATTTGTATGCTTTTTAATTTTATGAAATTAGTATTTCTGATCAGTATGTTCAAATGTAAAGAGCAAATATTTGAACATGGCTTCACATTCGAACCAACGTTCGAACATAATACCACTGAATTCTAACAAAACATTCAAATGTAAGTCACTCCGTTCCAACATTTCCACCCACAAACGATCTAAACGTTCGATTGCTTAGAATCGATACGTTTGAACAACAACCCAACATCCAAACGTTAAACATTTTACATTCGAACGCTTCGCCATTAACATCCGAATCCTACATTCAAACGTATTAAAAAAAAATTCAAACATTATTATATTCGAACGTAAATATTAATCGTGCGAAGCAAAAATAACGAATGTCTAATTTTTTACGTTCAAATGTTAATCAGTCAGGTTAAAGTTTCAACATTGGTTTTTACATGCAAACGTTACTTTTTGTGACTGATTTCAACATTGATTTTTTTTAATTTGAAAACGAGTACTTCGCTTGCAAATATTTAAACAACGACTTGTACAAATCTACTCCTAAACAAAAGATTTGAAAAGCCAAAAAGAATAGTACTATTATATAATATATAAAAACAGATCTACGCTTAAATAAAGACTCCAAAGTCGATGTAGTCTATTATAATCTAATTCGAATCTTGCATCAACCGCATGCATGAATCATAGAGACAATATACAGTATTCCATAAAAAATAAGATTTCTCACAAATTCCTCAATAATCTATATATGACCACATGGAATTTAATATAGAAATCCTAAACACTATTACTTTGAAACTAAAATTAAATATGGTAAACATAAAAAATATGAGACAAAAAAGTTTACATACTAACAGTGAAGCAAATTTTTGGCAAGAATCAAGTAATCGAAGTAGGTTTTAGTGCCCTGCTGCAATGTTTGGAGCTGTCTTTTGAGGTGGGAAATGTGAGATCTGGACTGAGGAGCAAATCTACAAGCCAATGTATTCCAGACCATTTTGGATGTTGTCAATCCATAGACTATGGAGAGGATCTTCTCATTGAGAGTGGCATTTAACCAGGCCAAAATAAATTGATCTTTCTTCTGCCAAACCAAGTAATCTGGGTTGAGATCATAAGTATATTTCCCAGTGGAATCAAGAAAATATTCAGAGGGACAAATTTCTGACCCATCAACAATGCTTAGTAAGTCATGGCTTCTAAGCACAGGAATGAATTGGGTAGTCCAATTCAGTTAATTGGTTCCATCTAGTTTGACAGAAACCAAAGAGGTAATGTTTCGGATAACAAAAGAGGGATTGGATGAGGCCATATAGGATCAAGTTGGGTGAGCAATTTTTGGCTCTGATGTCAAGTTAGAAATACAAAAGAAATGAAGTCTGGCTCAAATGATTACCAGTTGCTTGAGTGTATTCATATATATAGATGAGTATAGAGTAGTTTAAACTACATTATCTAGATAGATACAAGTATTCAAAAATTTAAACATCTACTAACAGAACACTATCAGAATACAAATGAAATCTACAGTGATTCACTAGAAAACTACAACAACAACTAGGTAACAGCTGTAACATATTTATCTTTATGAGATGTTGATTTATCGGAGCTAATATGTATAACACTAACGTGAAAGTGTAGCTTCATTTGGTAAAATACCTACCACAACTGTAATAAGACAATACATTTTAAATTTAATTATTGTTTTCGTCAATGGATCGACACTACAATAGTCCATAGTTTTTGCGGCGATGGATATTCGCCGTATCTGGGGGCAAAACCGTGGCAAAAATCTTTAAGCCATAGTTACAGGTGAAACACCAGTAAATGAGCGTGTACTCTATTTTTCACCGCAAGGGAGCCGCCAAAAAATTCTAGCTCTTCCCGTCGATCTTCATGCTGAGAAAGCCAATGGCGGTAACTGCCACTATTGATTTCCATCCAAGTCGAATTAAGCGCCAATAAATGCTTCCCTGCAAGCGTTTGTTTGTTGGGAAGAGGGTTCACGTTTGGCATTTTCAGATTCGTTGAACAAATTAGCGGCAATACTATTCTCGTTGGAGTTTTGGATCTTCGCATGATGCAAGAAGCCAATTTACGACGTTCTCCCAAAATGTCTCGCTTTCAATTCCACCCAACAAATTAGCTGCAGAACTATGCTCACCGGAGATTACATAAGTATTCGACACCAAGAATCCAATTTATGGCATTCCCCCATGTATCCGCAGCAACAATTATCGATCGATTTCCACCCCAGGTTATTCGGCGCTAGGTATGAATTTTCTGGTGAAACTTTTTTTTCCAAAATTCCCCTGGTGAAAAGCCAGCAATTTAACCAGTTCCGTGTATGGAAACTTTCGAGGGTGTGGTGCACGGGATTGAGGTTTACTCTACAGGGGTGGGTCTGAAGGGCCCTACCTTAAAGAGGTTCCCGACATTAAAAAAAAAACAATGCCGTAAAATGTAAGTACACTTGCCACTTTTGTGATTAGATGGCATAGATTTATTTGCTCGGGAAGTGGTGTTTTATTTTTTTAATACACTCTTTTCGTTAGAAAGGAATTTTTGTTGGCAGTTGGTTTACTCAAGATGCCATTAGGATCATCTTTGTTTTTTACTGATCTCTCATGATTGGTGATCTTGTGATACCTCAATACAATTAGGACAACATTGAAACTTTCTTTTAACACGTCACGAACTTCTAACATTTAGAGACTGGCTGTTGGTGAGTGGTTTACTGCTCGAGTCTCCTCATGTGGACTGTTCCATATTGCTTACCCAATGCCCCAGAGACGTTAAAGACTTAACTACGGACAATTTATAGTCAGCTGTGTCAAGATGACATGCCGACTGTTGACAACTTGGAAAATTTGCTGCTACTGCTGAGCCTGCCAATTTGAAAACTGACATTATGTCTATATTTGAGGATTTGACTCAGGATGGTATGTACATTCCTTTTGGATCTACCAATTTCCTCTATTTGATAACATAATTTAAGCCGGTCACTATCTTCACTATTGGAATATCATCGAGTGATACTCTAATACTGGATTCTTGAGCTCAATTTTTCTCAAAAAGTAAAGTTGGGTACAAGTTGGAGAGGACATCTCGACCGGTTAGCCTCTAAGATGGACTTGGGCCCTTATCAATGACTAAAGCCCATATCATAACCGAGAAGCCCAGTCCAGTACAAAGGGAACTCAGCCCATGGCCAATAACGACTGGATAAGCTAATACCGACAGAATAGCTATATATCCAGCCAATGTCAAAAGATAAAGGAGGTTATTATTCAAATTTGCTAAGAGATGAATCCTCATCTCTAAATTTGAATTCAAATAAAGGATAACCACTATCCAATAAGGGAACAAAGATAACTAATGGAGCTCTATATAAAGGAAAAACCCAGGTAAATAAAGGGGTCATATTATTGTTATTATTATTATTTTCCTCAAATTACTGACTTACGCATTGGAGGCATTCCCTCGAACCCCCGTACTCTCTACACTTTGGTTGCAGGTGATCGTGAAGTGGTGGCAGTGAAACATGTCTATAATAGTTGGCGCCGTCTGTGGGATTTGTTAAGTCTCACACTTTGTGTGCTTTTCACATACCGATCACTACTCAATCTCAACAACTAGAGATCAGAGAGAAACTTCACAAAACATGGAGGAGAACATTACGAAAATGGAGGAAATGATAAAGAAGCTCACCACGGAGGTGGATTCCTTGCTTAAAGAAAATGAGACTCTTAAGTCACGAAATGGGCCATCAGGCGAGGATGCGACACCTAGTCAGGCCAACAGGGTAGAGATGGAGGCAAATAGTTCGGGAAAAGGCCATCAATAGAACGACGAAGCGAAACAATTTCACCACAACGTACGCAGCTTGATGGAAAAATATGAGGAGATGGCCAAGAAGATAGGAACGTTTTCTTCGATCGATTAGTTGTTGTCCAGCACAAATCTACCATTTTCTATGAAAATCCTGACGATGCCCCTTCCTGCGAAATTTAAAGCCCGTCAATGGACCTATACGATGGCTCGAAAGATCCCGTGGAGCACCTTGACACTTTCAAAGCTCATATAACGCTTCACGGGTTCCCAGGAGAAATTGCTTGTAGAGCTTTCCCTTTGACTCTAAATGGATTGGCAAGAGGATGGTTTGGTGCACTACAACCAAACTCCATAGAGAGTTTCGAAGAACTGGGCCGACAACTCTTGACCCAATTCATGGCGAGCAGAAAGCGCAGAAGACCCGCCGCATACTTGTTGACTGTCAAACAATGGGAGGATGAAAGTTTGAAAGCCTATTTAACATGCTTCAATAAAGAAAAGATGACGACTGATGACCAAGACGAGAAAATCAAGTTAGCAACACTAATGGGAGGTGTTTGGCCAAGGAGCCGTTTTATGGCCAAGCTGGCCAGAAAAACCCCTTCCACCTTACGAGAGTTCATGGACAGGGTTGACGATTTTGTTAATGCTGAAGACACCTTGATCACTTTGACCACCCAACCAGAAAGAATGAGTTAATGGAAACAAAAAGGAGGATAGATGAAAGACCGAGATAGAGGTCAAAAGGCGAAAAGGGACCAACAGGAGTCAAGGCGAGATGGAAATATTAGAAGGCATAGTGGCGGTTATGTACACTATTTAGAAAAAGCAAAAGAAGAATAACCAATCAAGAACGAACATCAAACTGAGAAGTACTACACTTATCACAAAACAAGGGGACACAGAATCGAGGACTGCTACAACTTGAAATGAAAAATAGACGAAATAAAGAATAGTGGTGACTTGGAATGATTGATCGCCCAGAACATCACCCCTTCATGGCGAAAAAACAAACGAAAGAATGGGCACAAAAGGCGAAGACGTAAGAGCCCCAGGTGACGGGAATCACCAAAAAAAGAGAGGAGGTCAAATGAACCTAGGGACTGAAGAACAAGAGAAGATGAAAACCGGAGAAACCCACCTCTAGGCGAGATACACACTATCATCGGTGGATATGCAGGAGGTGGCCCAACTTCCTTAGGGAGAAAGGCCTATGCAAGGTGGGCAAGATATGAAGAAGTCTTCAACGTAGAGAGGCCCATCAAATAGCCCCGAGTACAAGTATCCCCTACAATATCTTTTGACGAGGAAGATTGCCGAGGGGTTGTATATCCCCATGATGATGCTTTGGTGGTAACAATGTTGGTGGCAAATTTTACCACCAGGAGGATATTGATTGACAATGGAAGTTCGGCATATATTTTGTTTTGGGACGCTTTTAGCAAAATGTGAATCGTTCAAAAATAGTTGAAACCCGCACCAACCACGTTAAAAGGGTTCACCAGAGATGTAGCGCAACCAATGGGGTCCATTACATTGCCAATATTTGTAGGCACAGACCCTTATGTCGCTACGGCGATGATTGAGTTTTTAGTAGTGAGAACTCGGTTGGCAAATAATGCGATCATTGGGAGACCCACGTTGAATGCAGTAAAGGCCATTACCTCGACCTACCATCTAAAAATGAAGTTCCCAACAGGCGAGGTACGCGGACCAAAAGGAATAGGCGAAGTGCGTGGCGAGTATGTCTTGGACAGAGAATGTTATGTGCAGGAACTTAGACAAGGGCAAGGAGAGGTCAGTATCGTGGATTTTGAAGAACAGACTGTCCTCCCACTGGGACCACAGGTAATAGCGACAGAATTAGAGACTAGAGATAAAGATACCCTGAAGCATGGGGAGGCAGATGAACCTCTAGAGCTGGTTACCCTTGAGCAGAATTATCTCGAAAGCCATGTGAAGATCGAGACAACAACTGATTGAATTCCTTCTAAACCATAAAAATGTATTTGCATAGAGTCAAAAAGATATGCTAGGGATAGGCAAGGAAGTCATCGAACATGAGCTGAATATAGATCCAAAGGTACACCCAGTAAAACAAAAGAGGAGAAACTTTAGCATCGAGAAGTACGAAGCAATTGCAGAGGAGGTAGATCGGTTATTAGTAGCTGGATTCATCAAAGAAGCATATTATCTAGAGTAGTTGTCTAATGTGGTGTTGGTAAAAAAGTCCAACGGGAAGTGGTGAATTTGTGTGGATTTTATAGACCTCAATAAGTCTTGCCCAAAAGACAATTTCCCATTACCAAGGATAGATCTGATAGTAGCCGCGACAGCGGGGCATAAAATGTTAAGTTTTATGGATGCCTACTCGGGATACAATCAAATCAGGGTGAAGAAGGCTGATCAGGAGAAAACCGCTTTTATAACTGACCAGAGACTATATTGCTATAAGGTGATGTCTTTCAGCTTGAAGAACGCTGGGGCAACCTACTAGAGGTTGGTAAACAAAATGTTTAAAAACTAGATCGAAAGAAGCATGGAGGTGTATGTCGATGATCTACTAGTAAAAAGCAGGAGTTTGACCAACACATAGAATACCTTAGGGAGGCTTTTCAGGTTTTACGTCAGTACCAAATGAAGCTCAACCCAACAAAATGCGCATTTGGAGTGCAATCAGGAAAATTCCTCAGTTTTATGGTGTTAGAGAGAGGAATTGAAGCAAATCCAGAGAAACTCAGAGCAATAAGAGATGAAGTCACCCATGAACTTGAACGAAGTACAAAAACTGGTAGGCAAGATTGCAGCTTTGAATAGATTTGTATCCAGATCAACAAATAAATGTCTTCATTTCTTTCAGGTGCTTAAGAAAACACGAGAGTGAGATGCCAACTGCGAAGAAACATTTACTCAGTTAAATGAGTATCTGGTTAAGCCACTATTGCTCAATCATACGAAGCCAGGAAAGCCATTGCCATTGTACTTACTAGTAACTCCAGAGGCAGTATCCGTTGCGTTGGTACGAGAGGAAGGGAATGATCAAAAGTCGGTGTATTACGTAAGCAGGGCGTTGAGAGGAGCAGAGGCCAGGCATCCAAAGGTTGAGTTGGTCTCCTTCGCTGTAGTAGTAGCAGCAAGGCGATTACGGCCTTAGTTCTAAGCCCATCCAATAAAGGTAATCACTTCATCGCCTCTACAAAAGGTGTTGCAGAAACCAGACACCTCAGGATGGTTGGTCAAATGGTCAATTGAACTAAGTGAGTACGACATCAACTACATACCAAAAAGCGCTGTGAAATGGTAGATACTAGCCGATTTTGTAGTAGAACTTTTGAATTTCAAAGAAGTCCACAAACCACTTGAGAAGAACCCATGACAAGTGTATGTAGATGGGTCAACCTGCTGAGCAGGTGGAGGAGTCGGCGTGTACATAGTAACAAGTGAGGGGAAAGAGTTGTACCATGCAATAGGATTGGAGTTTAAAGTAACAAACAACGAAACTGAGTATGAAGCATTACTCACCAGTTTGGCGATCACGAGAGTATTAGGAGGCGAAGAAGTTAAGATGAAAGCTGATTCACAAGTGCTAGTCGGGAAAATCACAGGGAAATATTTGGCGAAGGGATCCAAGCTAATAAAATACCTTCACCAAGTTCAGTAACAAAGCAAAGGTCTCAAATACTTTCAAAACGAGAGAAGATATATCGTGGAGACAATTCCAAGCCTGACCGATTGGCGCACGTGGCCTCAACAAAGCAAGAAGAAACACTACCATGAAAGGTTGATTTACAAACGATGGCCAGACCAGTAGTAGGAGATGAAAGTTTGCACATCAGGAAGAATATGCCAGGATGGGCCAATGATATAAAAAAGTATTTGGAGACAGGTAAACTTCTCCCATGTCGGGAAGAGGTGAGAAAGTTAAAAAGCAAGGCGATTAGGTTTTACCATAGTTGACGGAGTACTTTACAGACGGGGTTTCTCAAACCCATTGTTGCGATGCGTAACAGAGGAAGAAACTGAGTACGTGATAAAGGAAGTACATGAGGGGATTTGCAGGAGTCACTCAGGAGGATCACTTGACGCAAAGATTGTAAGGGCAGGGTACTATTGGCCAAACGCACTCAAAGATGTGAAGGAGATCACGAAAAAATGTGTCCAGTGCCAGAATCATGCACCAGTCTAGGTGCACCCCCTGAAGAGTTGCGGTCCATAATATCCCCAAGGTCATTTGCCCAATGGGGAGTAGACTTGGTAGGCCCTATGCCCCCTAGCAAAGGAGGAACCAAATTCATTATCGTAGCCGTCGACTACTTTACAAAGTTGGTAGAAGTTGAGGCGATGGCTACAATAACTGCTCAAAGTTTGACAAAGTTCCTACGAAAGGTAGTAGTATGCAAGTTTGGGATACCATAGTGTATCATTTCTGATAACGGAAGACAATTCGACTCTGAACATTATCGTCAATGGTGTGCAGAACAAGGAATCAAGGTCAAGTACTTTTCCCCAGGCCATCCCCAAGCAAACGAACAGGTGGAAGCAATTAATAAAACCATCATGAGAATATTGAAAACGTAGATAGGTGACAGAAGGGGCTATGGGCCGATGAGCTCCCAGAAATTTTGTGGGCTTATAGAACGATAGCGAAAACCTCAACAGGCCAAACACCTTTCTCCCTAGCCTATGGGGGTGAGGCCATGGCACCAGTAGAGGTCGGGTTACCAAGCTACTATAGAAGAAATTTTGATCCAAAAGCAAACATAGCAGGGTTAAAGGAATGCTTAGACCTATTAGGGGAAATAAGGGTAGATGTAGAAGTCAGAATTGCAGCTTCTAAGAAGAAAGCAGAGCAATACCTCAACAAGCGAGTGAGGTCTAGATCTTTTAAAGCAGGCAAGTTTGTGCTGAAGGAAACTGGAGTGACCTCGGGAGAAGAAGGGAAATTAGGTTCGCTGTGGATAGGACCATACATTGTAGTGGCAAGCCATAGATCGGGAACTTGCCACCTCAAGGAAGTTGCAGGATGCCAGCTACCTCACCCATGGAAGGCAGAGCACCTACGAAATTATTACGTTTAAATGAAAGATATGTAGTTTTCTTTTATTTCGTTTCTTGATTTACGTATGAATATCATTTTTAATAAATTCTGGCACGTTTCTTCCACCTTTTCTTTGGTTTTGTTCCTTTTGGCTTTTCCATAAATGACCAAGACTTGAAAAGAAAAACAGCTCTCTCACGAGCCTAAAAAGCTTAAAGGTTAAAACGGTCAAAGAAATATCTTGTTAACACCTTCTCGCCAAAAGACGATGTGGTTGAGGAACTCTTCTACGAGTCTAAAAACTTAAAGGTTAAAATGGTTGAGGAAATCTCCCGATTAACACCTTCTCACCAAAAGGCGACGTGGTCGAGGAACTCTCCCACGAGCCTAAAAACTTAAAGGTTAAAACGGTCGAGGAACTCTCCTGTTAACACCTTCTCACCGAAATGTGAGGTGGTCGAGGTACTTTCCCACGATCCTAAAAACTTAAAGGTTAAAACGGTTGAGGAAATGTCCCGTTAGCACCTTCTTGCCAAAAGGTGACATGGTCAAGGAACTCTCCCACGAGCCTAAAAACTTAGAGGTTAAAACGATCAATGAAATCTCCCATTAACACCTTCACGCCAAAAGATGACGTGGTCGAGGAATCCTCCCACGAGCCTAAAAACTTAAAGGTTAAAACGGCCGAGAAAATCTCTTGTTAACACTTTCACGCCAGAAGGTGAAGTGGTCGAGGAACTCTCCCACGAGCCTAAAAACTTAAAGGTTAAAATGGTTGAGGAAATCTCTCGTTAACACTTTCGCGCCAAAAGGTGACATGGTCGAGGAACTCTCCCACAAGCCTAAAAACCTAAAGGTTAAAATGGTCGAGGGAATTTCCCGTTAACGCCTTCTCGCCAGTAGGTGACGTGATCAAGGAACTCTTCCACTAGCCCTAAAGGGTTAATGGAGGTCAAGAGAATCTCCTACTGATAGGCAACGTAATGCTCGAAATCGGGAACAACATAAAGGCTAATACATAAGGTATGAATAACATGAGTTGATATCATGATGCAGAAGCAGCAATGAATACTTCACAGCCAACAAACAAAGTTCAAAGGCCTAAAAAATGGCTTTCGAAGTTCAGTCATTTACAAAGCTTAAAAAAAAAAAAACAAAATCAACAGCGAATCCCAAGGGGAATGAGAAAAATCCAAGCTAAACCGGCATCAGGATGGGCGGCGAAAAGCATCAGGCATCTCGGCCCGACCAAGGGAGTCATAGAAATGAAGGGCAACCTCACTAGCCCGAATAGACTTCCATTCCAAGATATGCAGATTCGTTGTGGGTTCTCGAAGAAGAAGCTCACGGAGTTGTTTTACCCCTAACTTGAAGCCTATACCTCAGGCTCGTAATCGAATCTTGAGGGCAGCAGCCAACTGGGGAAGGACCTGATTAAGGTCGTTCAGAGAATCCTCCAAGGCAGAACCCATCTCAGCCAATCGACGTTCTGGGATAGAAATTGTTTTCTTGTCAAATTTAACAACTTTGTCAAGCTGAAGGTATTAACGATCACTGTCTTTAAGAAGGCCCTTCACCTTAGCCAAATTTTTCTCGGCTTCAGTTTTCATCCCTTTAGCCGCTCCCAGCTTTATAAGTAACTCTATTTTTTCGTCTCCAAGATAGGCCAAGCGAGAAGCATATTCGGATTTGGACTTGGCTAATCCTTCGATTTCTAATTTTGCATGATCAAAGCTGGCGGATAAGCCATCCCACTCTTTCAAGGCATGCTCCACCTGAACAGCCAACTCATCTCGTTCTTTCTTAAAAGCCTCTGCCTGGGCAACTAAGTTGTCCCTCTCCCGCACAGCTCCCTCTGCTTCATTTAGGCGAGTAGCAAGGTCATCCTGTTATTTCCCGATTGCTACCACCTCCTGATGGTAGTGGTCAGCATCCGCGGTGAAAATCTCCAACTTCTCCTAAAGTGAAGCAACTTGGGCACGAAGGGTAACCAACTCGTCATCAGATGAATGGGAGCGAGCATCAAATTGAGCCAACTCGTCGGCCACTTGGTTCTTCTCGCCCTCCAAGTGTATCCAATCGTCCGCCAAGTCAGCAGCAAGGGGATCAACCCCCTAGAGAGAGAGAGAGAGAGAGAGAGAGAGAGAGAGAGAGAGAGAGAGAGAGAGAGAGAGAGAGAGAGAGAGAGAAGGATTAAAGATATGTTCTTTAGAATTATTGACCAAAGCATTAAGGAGAACGTAAAAGTACCAACGCAAAAACACTACGAAGCTGTTGAACAAAGGCATTGAAGACCTCTTCTTGGTGAGTATGTAGGGAGGCCAGCGAAACTACCGGGTGGAAACTAGAGGAACCTCTCAGGTTGATAGCCAGGGAGAAAACATTAGCAAAATCTCCCTGGGGAAAGGCAGCTTCAATGGCGATAAACAAAGGATAGCTAACAGATGGTTCAGTAGGAGGGCTCGAGCAGTTTTTGGCCTTCCCCATCTCACTAGTTTCATCCTGGCGGGGTACAGCCTGATCAATCCCGAGATTCTCCTTGGGAGTTGTCAAAGATGGTTCGCCATTTCTTCGAGGAGAAACGTTGAAAGGCGGCGAATGAATCGAAACCTTGTAGCCACTGGTGAGGGAGAGGGCTGGAAAAACAAAGGGCAAATCCGGAATAACCCTATGTGAAGTCTTTGAGGCAAAGGGGGAACTAGGTGCTACAGCTAACTCTTGAACACTCCCCGATTCGCCCCCTTCCAACTGAGGTAGATCCAAAAGAGCGCCAGAGGGCACAAAAACAATTGGCGGGGGGCGAGGTCAGTAGAGGCATAGAAGCTTCAAAGGGCAAGAAGCTCGCAGAAGTGGAAGGGGGCGTTGTAAGGAGGACATGATTCAAAATAAGAATATCCTCTTCCACTGGAGTATCATCACATTGTTGTTGGGAATCATCAGTCGGAGCTGTCAAGGGCTGCACAGCAACTTCGGCGGCCACCTCCGCGACGAGTATACTATCGAGATCTTCCTCAGCCTGCAAGATGATGTCATCCAAAGAAAGAGGTCGTGGATTCATAGAGGTAGCTATAACACTGAGTTTCTCCTGAGAAGTAGCCAACTTGGTACTCCCACCTTTCTGGGAGGTGGTTTTACTCGGAAACTCCTAAGAAAAGCTCAACTCGGTATTACCGATGGTTGGAAGTGATGCCCCACTCTGTTTTTTAGGAGGAGGTACCATCTTTGTACCTCTGCCCACCATTGAGGGAACTAAAGAACCACCTTTGGATGAAATAGACTCATCTGAACGAGGGGAGACATGAGCCTTCTTAACATTTCTTTGTTTCTTCCCGCCTTCGCCAGGACGTTTCTACTTTTTCAAGTCTCCTACCGGAGGGGGGCACCCAAAAACTCACGCCCCGAAATGTGGGCCTGACTTGGGAACCATCACGAACCTCTCAATATTATTAGGGGTTAAAAGTGCATCCGAGAGGCATAGTTTGGGGTGAGCTTGAGCCCAAGACTCCACTAGCCTAACACGGGTCTTCTCACGAGGGGAAAGAATCACTTCGTAGTCATCCCCATCGGGGACAGGAGACCAACATGCCTTAATAGAAAATTCCCGATTAAGAACTTCATCGGTGGGAAATTCCCAGCTAGAGCCAGCAATAAGAAAAATTTTGTTGGTTCATTCCTTCACATGAGAGTACTTACGCTCTAAATCAACCAAGACCCGACGTGCTCTAAAACTGCAGAGATTCCCCTCCAAATGCCTAAACCCATGAAGGACAAAAACTCACAGGCTGTTAGGTCTGGGTATTCATCGCCCACGGGTTCCAGTACCCATCGCCACAAAATGCAGCAGGCCATCAAGATTCTCCAAGCATTGGGCACCAACTGAGCCGGAGCAAGCCTTAAGATGTCTAACATGTCGCGAACGGGGCGCACAAAAGGCAACCGAAGCCCCATGGTAAACATAGCAAGATAAAGGGCAACAGAGATAGCCATACCTTTGGCGTCGATAGATTTCTAGTTGGGAGCTGGAGCTTTCAACTCAACAGAATCAGGGATGTTGAAATTATTCTGGGCATTCTCCAACTCAAGCGAAGTGACGATAGAGGACTAGTGAGAACCCACAAAAATGGAGCAGGTGGAGCAACAACAATTCGGGGAAGAGAGTCGCGGGGTGGAGATGAGTCCGGAGCAACAACCATTGCCTTACCCTTGGAAGAAGAGGAAGCCATGGAAGGTTGAAGGAAATCGCAAGAAACATGAGAGACAAGAACTTAGAGAGAGGAGAGGAATGCAAGAACCCAGAGAAGGGAAATGCAAGAACTCGAAAAAGAAAAGAAAGGCAAGAAACGTGACAGAAGACCAAAAGAAGATGGAAAATGGGCAATAAATAGGAGTTGAAATGAAGTGACGGTTGACATGCCCGAGTAAAGGAAACGAGCGGCATACTGACACACCTCGAAGAAAGAAACGACACTTAGTAATTAAGTCCCATCATGCCATGCGCAATGAGACTTCGCGGGGTAACTGGAGAGGACATCTCGACCGGTTAGCCCCTAAGATGGACCTGAGCCCTTATCAACGACTAAAGCCCATATCATAATTGAGAAGCCTAGCTCAGTACAAAGGGAACCCATCCCATGACCAATAACGAATGGATAAGCTAATACCGACGAAATAGCTATCCAGTCATTGACAAAAGATAACGGAGGTTATTATTCAAATTTGCTAAGAGATGAATCATCATCTCTAAATTTGAATTCAAATAAAGGATAACCACTATCCAATGAGGCAACAAAGATAACTCATAGAGTTCTATATAAAGGAAAAACCTAGGTAAGTAAATAGATCGGATTATTGTTATTATTATTATTTTCCTCAAATTACTGACTTAAGCATCTGAGGCGTTCCCTCAAACCCCCGTGCTCTCTACACATTGGTTGCAGGTGACCGTGAGGTGGCGGCGGTGAAACACGTCCATAACACAGGTGTTAACAATGCTTTCTTTATTCACATTTAAGGGTTAATTTAGAATTGGCCTGTTGTAGTCCTGACCAGGTGAAAGCCGAGGCATAAGATGTATTTGTGAATTCTAGGAAAGAAATGGTGATGCATGTGCAGTTCCTCTCTTTAACCTTTCATTTCTAGACATGTTTATTTGGTTATTCATGTATGTTTCTTGCATTCAGTTTTCTTCTTTGAATGAAAATAATTGTGAATCAGTGTTTTTGGAGACGAGTATTCAAACTTGAGCCCCTGGTTCTGGTTAAACCTCTAAGTGGGTTACCTTGATGGCTAGGCATATTCCTGGCCCTGAGGGTTAATTGTCAAATCCATTTCTATAATTCATCCACTTGCATTTGCACTTGCATTATTTTGTTAAGTGCATTAGTTTATAATTTGTTTTTTGAGAAAATGAATTTTCTCTAACTTATCTCCATTTCAGATCAAGATTCTGTTCGGTTATTGGCTGTTGAAGGCTGTACGTGCAGCACTTGGAAAGTTGTTGGAACCTCAAGATTGCCTGGCACATATTCTTCCTGTCATAGTTAATTTCTCGCAGGTATGTTGCGTATGCTGTTAATTTGATATTCCATAATTGATTGGCAGCGTGTATTTTTTTTTACAAGTAATTGAATGCTTTATTAATAATCACAAAGGGCATAGCTCAAATATACAAGTACACAGGAAGTACACAAGAGAAGAAAATCACGAAAACTCAGCTCATTAATTTTAATAGAAGTTGTTCAAATGAACATAGTATTGAAAAAGAAAGTTTTAAGCTCCATTGTTCGCTTGCAATACTCAAAATCTATCTTCCTTGTACTCCAAATGCACTACACTAGGCAAATAGGGACCGCCTTCCATATAGCTTCAGTTTGTGGGTTGCCATATGGGTCCTATCTCCAATTGGAAAAAAGGTCTACTAGTCTCTGAGAAATAACCAAGCCAACCCAATTTGAGTAAAAATGTCATCCCACAAGGTACTCTATATAAGAAATCATGCTTTTTCCAGCGATTTTAAAATAACGAGTCTTTTGCGGCAATTTTATAACCTTTCGCGATGATATATATCGTCGTAATTGATTTTTCTCAACGATTTAATAGTTAACGAAAATGTCATTTCCGTCGATTTTTTAGACAGTTACGACGCACCAAAATTGCTAGAAATAGTAGTTTTTTGCGACGATTTTTACCTATCGCTGAAATTGATAAAAAAAAGACACTTTAATTTCGTTGAAGATACAACGAATTAAAAATTGCCGAAAATACTCAAATGCAGAGATGAGATTAATAGGGGTATTTGTGACGATTTTGAACACTGGAAAAAACTTGATTTCTTGTAGTGACTGGATATCTCACTATGAAGTAAAATGTAGTCAGTAGATGCCCTACTGTTTATGCTCATACAACATCAATCTACCACAATGAACAGCTACTTTTGTCGTGGGTTATTCTTTATCAAACTTTTCTAGTTGCTTTTAACATGATTCTGTAACACCCTTTATAATTAAAAGTCAGTATTTTTAAATAAAAAATAGTAATGCACAATCTCTATGACACACTACTTTGGTTGCTTTTATCATGTTTCAAGGTTCTCTTACATAGTTTATTAGTACTAATTCGATCAGCCATTTTCTGTCGGCTTCCTTATGGAAGGCTCTATATCTGTTGTGATAAGGGGTTGGGAACTTAAATCTCATTTCATCTCAAAACTTTTCATAATTTTCTTCTCAAACATCACTCAAACACAAAACACTTTTTAATTTCAAATTTTTAACTTTTTCATCTATTAATTACCTAATCATTTAAACTTTTCCAAACTTCAAAACAAAACACAAAAAAAAAATACAACTTTAATTTTCAAAATTCAAATAAAAGTTAATATTACAAATTTATATTCAATTTCTTTTAACTTTATAATATTTTTATTTAATTTTTTTTCTCTCTTTTCCCAAAACCCAATAAAACATCTTAACTCAAATCATTTCAGTACTATTCACAAAATTCTCATCTTATCTCATTACCTAAACATGCCATGCCATGTTGGCCATATTTTCCAAGTAACTGGTTCTATTATGCCGCTAAGATGATTTTCAATATCTTTTTTGTTACCCTTTTTGTTTGGTATTTTTGCTTTGCTTATTGTAGATTCCTCATCAGATGGCTTATCAGAAAGATTCTTCCTCAGATGACGGCCTGTTTCTTTTACTTCATTTAAACATTCTTGTATTCTGGGACATCTGAATATTATAAGAGCTAATTAATTTATTTGATTTATATGTTTTCTATTTAAATCAAGGGAGGATGAAGTCAAGAAAAAAAGGACGAGGTCCAAGTTCAGGATTAGCTGCATGTATAAAAACTAGAATCTTAGGATCGAAAGCTTGAATTTACTGTGTGGAGTTATAAGTGGCAGTTTTTGGTTGTCTTTCACACTAGTGCTCTATGCGTGTCCACAATATTCCGTTATCATGGGAATGGCACAGGTTTTAGGAAAGGTAATAATATCCTGTCCAGATGTATATACTGTTTCTCCATTCATTCATTTCGAGGCATCCAAAGTATGCTTGTAACACTCCTTACCTTATAAGGAATGTCACGTATATTCATAGCATAGTATTCGATAAAGAGATTCAACATTATAAAAATATCTCATTTATTAAATTATAAAACTTGCAAAACTGTCGTAATACTCTACTTAATTAAATATGTATCATGAAATTTAATTTAATAAAATATTCAGATATATATTAACATTAGTAACTACTAATATCATATAATTATTTAAATAGTAATATCATATTTAGTCTTTCAATTATACTTATTTAGGAATATATTTTTATTTAAATCTATATAATAACGGTGGAAACATTTGGTTCATAAAATAGACTTAATAATACTTTATATTAAAATCATTGTATGCTATTACTATAATCCAATCTTAATTTAATACTTAATAACATATTTTAATTCCTTAATTATATTATTTAAAAATAGAGTTTCTAGGCTCATATGTTTATTTAATTTAAAACTAAACCCAAACTTAAATGTTAAGCCCAACCCAACTTCAAAGGCCCATGTGAAAATCAAGCCTAAATCGATCTGCCATGTCCTACCACTAAGGGCACTGGCGTAATTTAGTCAAGAGGTTCTTCAAAAGGTTATACGTAAGGCACATCAAGTGTTCAAGGGCATTTGTGTAAAAACAAAAATCATGTAGGGGCTTTTTCGGGAAATCAGAAAATCAGAAAGGCTAGAACAAATGAGAACTTTACTCAAGGAATTAACAAAGTGTTCACTCGGTCGGCCCAAAGACTAAAGGCCCAACGCCACTTTCCATTTTATTGGAAACAGAGCAATGAGTAAGACAATCTGAAAATAAAAAGAAGCTGAAAAATAGAGAGGTTGCGTCAGACACATAAAAGAAACAATTGAAAGTGAGTTCCACTTGCATGATTGGAAGTAGGGGTATAAATTTAAATTGAAAAATTGAAAAATCGGTTCGGATCGAATTGAACTAGACCGGTTGGTCTGGTTTTGAATTGGTTCGGTCTGAAACCGGTTTCTATTTTATGAAAACCGGCTGGATCAGGTCCGGTTTTGGTTCCGTAGTTTCCGGGACCGGACCGGTTGAAAAAAGAATATATATAAAAATTAATTTTATATATTATACAAAATATTTATATATATAATATATAATCATATATTAAATTTTTATATATAATATATAATTATATATCATATATGAAATAATTTCATATTATAATTTATAAATTATAACGTAAAATATTAATTTTAAATATGAACATTTGTAATTTGTTTGATCATATGTTATTAATATAATTATATATAAAATAATGTTGTTATAATTTATAAAATAAAAGTTTAATCTTAAAGATGAAAATTTAATTGATCATATGCTTTAAACAAAATATATATATATTAAATTATTAATAACATTTTATCACAAGAAGTAACACTTTATTATATATTTTTTACATTTAAAAAAAACCGAAAAACATGACCGGACCAGACTGGAAACGGGTAAAACCGGAGGTGCCGGTTTAGGAGGGTAATCGGGCGTAATCGATTTTGAAAAATGTAAAACCGGCACATACCGGTTCGGTCCTAGATTTTGTCCAAAACCGGACCGGTTACACTCCTAGTTGGAAGGGTCTTTTTGTACTGGTCTGGAAACTTATAGATGTATGAGCATCCATATTGGTCTATGCATAATGTAAAATCATATTTAGATAATATGATCTTAAAATCATCTACATTGACTTATGCATATCCAAATATTTAGCTATCTATGAATAATACTTATCTAAATTTGGATAATTACTATTCACTCAACAAAACATATTTTAATAATTATTTCTCTCTCCTCCCACTCTCTCTCTCTCACAATCTTTTCATTTTCTCACTCTTTCAACAACATAACAAATTTTCATTTGCACATTCATTTTATTATTATAATATATATATATATATATATATATATTTTCATTCTATTATATTTTTAATATAATATATTAAAAAATTATATTTTTTATTATTGCATTTGTATTATTAATGTCAAATGTATGTAGTGGATGCTAATTGTAAAATATATATAAAAAAATTGATTTTAGCAAAAAATTAATAATAATTAAATAATAATAATTTATTATTATTTTGTCTCAAATTTGCATAAGCCTATATGAAAATTTTGCTTGAATGACAAATTGATTATGCAAAAGAGGTAATTTTGCATATGCATATGCATAGACTAATATTAATGCTCGTACAAGAAGACCAAAATCCAAAAAAAAGTCTGCTGGAATTTACAGAACACTGGAGAGGCAAGGAAATCATGCGATAACAGGGGACTTACTGAGAGAGGACTGAAAGCGATGGTGGCTGAGGCGAAAACCACCGTGGTGGGAATTTCAGGACAGCAAGAGTTTGATGGAAAGCGCATGACCAGCGGTTTCTATGGTGGTTTTCGGCGAGGCAAGTGCTTAGTTGGCTGTGAGGAAGGGTACGTGGCTTTGCTGTGTAGAAGAAGATTTGATTTTCATTTGGGGGAGGTTCTGGCTGAGAGAGCTTGTTGGTGTGTGTGAGGAAATTTTGTGGAGGAAAGAGAGAATTTATAGGCGAAGATTCCGGCATGTAAGTCGGTTACAACATAGAAAACTTTCAGACTAAGAAATCACTATAGCGGTGTTAAAGGGTGGTAGAGCGTGAGGGAACCGCAGATCAGTCAATAAGTCACCCAAATGAAAATAAAATAACAATAATAATACTTACTATTATAAAATAAAAATTCTAATTCTTAATTTATAACTCGTATGTTACAAATCTCCCCCTTAAAAGAAATCTTGTCCTTGAGATGGAGTATACCTCAATTAAACAAGTATGGGTACTTGCTCTTCATGTCTTCCTCCTACTCCCAGGTGGCCTCGTTTTCCTTGTGATTGCTCACCTTGACCGTCGAGATGGTCTTATTGCGAAGTACCTGAGCCTTTTGCGTGAGAATCCCTACTAGAAATTCCTCATAAGTGAGGTCTTCGTGAACTTGGAGGGGCTCGTACTCTAATACATGCGTAGGGTCTAATACATACTTGCGAAGCATGGAGATATGAAAACATTGTGAATGGCTGACAACTATGGCAAAAGAGCCAACCTGTATGCTACCGTTCCAATCCTCTCTAGCACATCGAAAGGTCCTAAATATCTCGGACCTGCCTTGCCAACCTCATGACTTCCTTCATCGCAACCACCTTTTAGAATACTTCAGAAATTATAGGGGAACCCTCGTGGTACTAACTTTGATGAAAACTATTCTTTTTAAGGAAGCACCAAATACAAAAGATTCCATAAAAAAAACAAAGTTGTTCTTTATTAAATTACTTAAGATTCAAAGTAGAGTCTGCAAAAGCACTTATTAAATTCAATCAAGTCTCATGTGCTTAATTAAATAGCTTATTAAATTCTAAATTATAAAACAAGCATGTCGTAAACTACCTAAACCTCTACCTCGCCTCCTTAGTCCAAGTCTTGTCCTGTAGCTCCCTCCTTATAATGATCACCACCCGTAACCAAATCACCTAGAATAAGAGCAAAAACTATAGCCGACACTGTAGCCCTTTGCTCATTTCCTTTAACTAGAGCTAGTGTATTCTTTATTGGGCATTATGCTACGAATGTACGTGACATTCTTGACTTACAGGAAGGGGTGTTGCAATGCTTCTGGCATCAGTTATTGTATCTTTCTCCTACTCAACAATAAGTGGTATAAAATGTTGTCTCACTGTTTTTCTCTACCTGATTTTTTGTTCTCACTTGTTTATGCCAGAAATGTGTCTACGTGCGTGCGCACACAACTACATCTGTTAGTAGTGATCTAATCAATGTAATTAGAGAGCATGCTAGTTAGCATTATGGCTTCTTGATGTGGAATAGATTTAAAGGCATTAATAATATTTCTCTCTTTGAAGTTGGCATGAATATATGTTATCAATTTTAGAATTGCTAACATCATTTTTCATGTATCACTGGAATTGACGTTTGGATATCTTGGTTCGGTATTTTGGTTCTCATTTAACTCTCCCCTATAGCGCCCTTCTATGGGCACTATTCATTGATATCGGAGTATGGGGGTCACGAGAGTCTTCATTGTCATCCCTGAAGGCTTGAATGGGAAGGGATGGAGCTGCTTTGCTAAAACTCTTAGGGAAGTGGGTTTTTTAAAGCCCTCTGGTTGGTGAAAATAGGGGAAGGTTGGTCATACTGAAAATGTTTAGGCTTGTGGTTGAGGTTGAAATCATTCCATGCCTTTGTCGGCAGGGGCTGTATTAGAAGGAGACGGGTCTTATAAGGTATCGTTAATGAGACCAATGTCTTTCTCAGCCATTCAGATTCCATCAGACAATATTAGAGGTTCTCGGGGGAGTGAGACGATGGTATCAGTCTTACATACAACATTCTTTTGATGGGCAGCATGGGAGTCACTAAGGGAATATAAAGAGTCGTTGTCGGTGATGAAGAATGAGCTAATTGAAGTCAAAGAGAAGATCAACAATCTTCTCTTGTGTATTGATAATGAGGGATTTGGGTGTGAGTTTGGGCCGTATATTAGGGGTGGATTAATAGGAAGTGTGTAAATCAAGGGTTGTGGGTTTGGTTCATAAAACAGGGGCTATCTTGTAGGATGTGGGCCGCTTTCCATGTTGCAATGTGGAGAAGATTTTTTTTGGGCTTTAATACGGGGGCCCAGACCTAGTGAAATGGAGAAAGGAAAATAAAAGTTTGGGTCGAACTCTCAAATGCCAACCCAACCCGGCCTTGTGTGGTAGGTCAAGAGTGTATCCTGGCCTTACTTAGGTTTGACCTTGAAAAGCTTTTACCCTGCATTTATGGCTGCTCCTCTGGCACTAGGGCGGACACAAAACAGGTTGCCTCTTATGTTTGCCCCCATGAACAGTAGTATATAGTTGCCAGAGGCTTCGCCGATTGTTTCACTTTGTGAAGCACTTTTGGTACAAAAAATGATAGAGATTCAAATCCTTCTAACCTGGGAGTTGAGCTAGATGTTTTTTCTTCTCCCCAATCTCCTTATTCCTTATAATTTCGATGGTAGGGGTTCAGAGCTTGTTCCTTTGTGTGGAGATGCAAATTCTCATTAGACACTCTGGTGAGGGATGACCGGTGGTATGTAGACATGTAGTTGGTAACAAGGGAAATGGAGGGTGTGGATTCTGATTTTTATTGGAAAGGAGAAGGCGGGGGTGACACCTATTCCTTTATGTAACTTTACCTGGGTGCTAATATGCTTGGTGTTCTTCAAAATAGGTGCTTAAAAAAGTTAAAGAGATTCAGGATTGCCTGGGGATCTCCCGTGTTCGAAGACCAATTTAGGCCTTAGTCATTGCCATTGAAGTGGGCCATTCTTCTTCTTCTAAGTCAACTTGGAAAAGAGAATGAGAATTGAAGAGACTTACCCGCATGATAAATTATGATGTTGAGGAGAGAAGTGTAAGTCGAGAAAGGACTAAGGGGAGGGCTTCAAATCTTATTTTATGAAGCCCAAGATACTTTTGTGGAATGTTAAGGGGCTAAATGATCTTAACAAGCACCTTCGTGTTGAAAATGTACTTCACCAATGGAAGGTGAATGTCATTTGTTTGCAGGAAACAGATCTGAAATCTATTGATAGAAGTATTATTAGAAGTTTACGGGGATGTTCTTTTGCAGGATGGATGCTCCTTGCCTCAAAGGGGCCCTCAGGTGGTATTATTGTGATTTGGGATAAGAGGATTGGGGATCTTATTGAGGAGTGTATTCGGGATTATTTGGTGGCTTGTTTCTTCAAGAATGTGGAAGGTGGATTTGAGTGAGATTTTATGGGTATTTATGGGCCTAACCTGGATAGCAATAGAAGATTTTTGTGGGATGAGATTGTTGGTGTTTGTAGCTGGTGGGATGTGCCTTGGTGCATCGGAGGGGACTTCAATATTACTCGATTTTTGAGTGAGAAATTGGGGGAGTCTCGGCTATGCCCGGCCATGGCAGAGTTCTCTGATTTTATTTTTGACTTGGATATATTGGATTTGCTTCTGGTTGGGGGTGCTTTCACATGGTTTGACCAGGCAGGGTTAATGTTGGATAGATTTCTTGTATCCTTCTTGGGAGACCCATTTTCCAGAGTGTTGTCAAAAGATATTGCCTAGGGAATGTTCGAATCACTTTCCCATCATGTTGGATTGTGGGGGAATTCACGCGACGCGGATTGTAGGTACTTCAAGATTGAAAATATGTTGTTAAAAGTTGGTGGTTTTGTGGATATAGTGAGACAATGGTAGTCTTTTTACCAGTTTATTAGCACCTCAAGTTTTATATTGGAAAACAAGCTTAAAGCCTTGAATGATGATTTGAAGAAGTGGAAAGTGGAAGTTTTTGGGAATGTTGATAGTCAAAAGAATTCCCTCTTTGAGGAGTTGCAGAAGTTGGAGGGTAGAGTGGAGATAGGGGTTTGTCAGAGGAGGAGTCGAGGAGGAAAAGTCTCATGGTTGTTGAACTTGAAAAGATGGTTTTGATGGAGGAGATCTTGTGGAGACAAAAATCTTGTGCTCTTTGGTTGAATGAAGGGGATATATAGATGTACCAATTTTTTCATCGGGTGACCAATTCTCATCATTGGAACAATGCCATCGAGATGCTCCATTTTGAAGGTAGTGTTCTCAATGGACAATTTGAGATGAAGGACCATGTTTTATACACTATCATGAGAGACTCCTCTTGGAGCAATTTACATGGAGGCCAGAAACTTGATGGTTTGGCTCTTGAGACTATGGATCTTTCGAGTGCTAATTGGTTGGCACAAGACCATTCGAGGAGGACGAGGTGCATAATTTGCTAAGAGGGATGGCCAAAGATAAAACTCTTGGACCGGATGGTTTCTCCATGGCATTCTTTCAGGATTGTTGGGACATTGCAGATAATATTATGTGTTTTTTTGTGAATTATTTTCTTTCAGGAAGTTCGAGAAAAGTCAAAATATGACATTCATTGCACTTATTCCAACGAGGGTGGGAGTTCAGATGTGAAGGATTTTTGTCCCATTGGCCTTGTGAATGGGGTGTATGAGATTATATCCAAGGTTTTAACCAATCGTATGAGTACGGTCATGGAGAAGATAATCTTGAAGTCTCAAAATGCATTTGTTAAGGGAGACAAATTCTAGACTCTGTGTTCATAGCAAACGAATGCTTGGAGAGTAGATTTAACATTAGAGTGCCAGACATTCTATGAAAGTTGGACATGATGAAGGCTTATGACCACGTGAATTGGGATTTCCTATTTTACTTGCTTGAGAGGCGTGGTTTTGGGTAGAGGTGGTGTACGTGGATCAAGCATTGGTTTACCAATGTTCGGTTCTTTGTTTTGGTGAATGGTACCCCAATTGGATTCTTCAAGAGCTCATGTGGTTTGAGATAACAACTCGTTGTCCCCTTTTATCTTTTTGATTATTATGGATTCGCATAGTCTGATGTTGGAGGTTGTGGTTGGTGCGGGTTTTCCTATGAAATATCTGGGTCTTCCTCTTGGGGTTACGTTCAAGGAAAATTTTATTTGGGATAAGGTAGTGAAGAGGATCGAGTCGACGTTGGCATGATGGAAAATGATGTACTTGTCAAAATGGGGAAGAACCACATTAATCAAGAGCACCCTTTCTAGTCTTACCACATATTTGGAAGGTTGTTTCCCTTGCCAGCTAGAGTGGCTAATCGAATTGAGATGATTTTTCAAGCTTTTTTGTGGGGAGGAATTGGAGAGGAGACTAAGTTCCACTTGGTTAAGTGGAATAAGGTTTGCTCTCCGATTTCAAGTAGAGGGTTGGGGGTTCAAAATATGAGGATCTTTAACAAGACACTTCTTGGGAAATGGCTATGGCGGTACCATCATCAGGAAAGGGAGTCTTCGTGGAGGGCTATTATTGAGTCGTATTGGAGGTTGTGGGGTGGGGGTTAATGAAGTGAGGGCTGCTCATGGTGTAGGTTTGTTGTAGAATATTAGAAATGGATGAGAGGTATTTGCTCATTTATCGTATTGGGAAATTGGAGTTTTTTCAAATTTCTTAGTTTCTCGTATGCTTTGTACATTTTTAGTATTAAGGAAGATAGGATGCTTTGGATAAATAGGGAATAGGATGTTCTTTGTGCAATCTTTGTACAAGGTTTTGTCATGTCAAAATCATATCTTGCTTTCCTGGAAGTGCATTTGGAGAAGTAAGGTGCCACTTAAAATTGATTTCATTGCTTCGACTGCATCTCTTTGGAAAATATTGATGATGTAGAAAGCGTGGAATCGTTGTGGTGGATTGGTGCTACACGTCTAAGAAAAGTGGTGAATCTGTGAATCATCTTTTACTTCACTCTGAGGTCGCAAGAATGTTATGGGCTGAGATTTTTAATAGGACTAGACTTGCATGGGTGATGCCTAAGAGGGGGGTGGACTTAGTTGCTTGTTGGAAAGGGATTTGGTGCACTTTCCAAATTGCATACGTAGGAGGAGGGATTCCTTATGTCTCATGTGGTGTATTTGATTTGAAAGGAATGACTGAAGTTTTAAGATAGGGAATTCTTTTTCTATACTTCATTTCTTTTGGCTTTTGGCAGTATTTTTAGTGGAGCCAGCGTACATGTCTTTTTGTATAACTTTCTAGCTCCTAACTTTTAACTAGGTGTTCTCTGTTGTATATTTTCTGTATACTTGAGCCATGCCTATTTAACCGTTTCATTAAAATTTTATTTTAATTATCAATTTGTTTTGCCATATAATATTTTGTAATTATTTTACAAATTTAGAGTAATTTTATAATATTAAAATTCATATATATTGAAATGATATAATTGTGTTAATTGAAAATGAATTGTAAAATAACTTTTAAAAAATTATAAATATATCATTATCCAAGACAGACATCCCATTTGGATGTTGAGTTCAGTTGAATTCTTTATTATTAGTAGTGAGTTGAGATATGAAGTGAGTTTTGTTGGACCCACCTAAAATGAGTTTAGATGTATTTGGATGTTAAGATGAGTTTTGATGTATTTATCATATGGTAGTAATTATACACGTTGAATTATGTGCAGCGATTGTTGAGCTTGCAGAGGATAGACACTGGAGGGTTCAACTCGCTATAATAGAATATATACCTTTGTTGGCAAGTCAATTGGGTGTTGACTTTTTTGATGACAAGCTTGGAGCTCTATGTTGTGAAATACTATGCAAAGTACACACACACCAACGATGACAAATAAAGTAAAAGCAACACAATCAAGAACACACGACACAATATTTACGTGGTTCGGCAAATTGCCTACGTCCACGGGAGTTGCAGAGGATTTTTATTTCTTGAGGAATCACAATACAACAGTGTAGAGCGGCTACTGTTCACTCAGCTACAGTACAAGACAAAACAAAACACTATTTATATGTTGTACGGCGGAAACCCTAATTCATCAGAATTAAGGATGTTCGCTCGAGCGGCGTGTCGAGCCCGCGTCGAGCGAACTTACTTCCCGCAGTTGCTTGAGCCGTGAGTCGAGCGGCACCTCAAGCGAAGCTCTCTGTCTTCCCTCCGCTCGAGCGGTGAGTCGAGCGGTCATCGAGCGAACCTCTCTGACTTGCAATTGCTCGAGCGGTCTGTCGAGCTTCCTTCGAGCGAGGCTCTCTGTCTTGCCTTCGCTCGAGCGGCTATACTCTTCGCTCGAGCGGCGTGAACCAGACTCCATAACTCAACAATTCTCCCACTTGGAGACTGGTACACCCACATTGTAGCCCTATGCTTCAAACATGATTTCCTCCACCTCTACAACTCACAGCTCCTGTCTTCATGTTAGAAGACGCACTGAAGTCAAGTCCGACTTCAGTCTTCCACATACATCGCCCTTAGGGCGACTCACAACTCCCACTGCACTAGGAGTATCCGGTCTCGAACCGATCTTGGCAACCTTAGCCAACTTTCCCAGACTTATATGAGGAACGACAAAGCTGACTCCCTTTGGCTTCCTCACATGTTTCGCGCGATCAAGTCTGCCTTTTTGCACTCTTGTATTTCCTTGCACATCACTGGATCTTGATGTCAAATACAAAGAGTTAGATCTCTTACCATGCGCTAAGACCAGCGCACCCTTAGTGATCTTCCAAGCACCTCCAGAGAATGCTACTGCAAAACCGCTGTCATCAAGCTGTCCCACAGAGATCAGGTTTTTCTTCAAATTTGAAACATGTCTGACTTGCTGTAAAGTCCACACGCTCCTGTTTGGAAGTGTGATATGCACATCACCCACTCCCACTACATCCAGTGCCTTTCCATCAGCCGTATACATCTTCCCAAAATCACCAGCAACATAATTCTGAATGATTTCTCGATGTGAAGTGCTATGGAACGAAGACCCTGAATCTAACACCCAATCATCAATCGGACTATGCACTGCAAGAAGTAAGGCATCATGAATTTCTTCTGCCACTACATTTACTGCATCATCATCAGAACTTTCTTGATTCCTGCAGTTTCTCTTGATATGGCCCGACTTGCCACAACTCCAGCATGTGATCTGCTGCCCAGATCTCATCTTGCTATTTTCCCTGCTCTTGGAGATTGATCTTCCATGTCCTCTACCCCTATTGTCAACAATCAGGGCAGATCCTGAACCCGAAGACTCACCCATGTCTCTCCTACGAACCTCTTCAGCAAGCACCATGTCACGTATGTCATCGTAGTTCAGTTTTGCCTTACCGGCTGAACTACTCACAGCCATCCTCATGGCCTCCCAACTGTTTGGCAACGATGCCAACAGAATCAACGCTCTGATCTCATCATCAAACTCAATCTCTACAGATGATAGTTGATTTGTGATCGTATTGAATTCATTCAAGTGTTGGGCTACAGACATACCCTCAGACATCTTCAGATTGAACAGTTTCTTCATCAAGTGCACCTTATTGTTCGCAGACGGCTTTTCATACATGCCTGACAAAGTCGCCATGAGATCCACCGTGGTTCTCTCCTTACTGACATTGTGTGCCACTGTTCTTGACAAAGTCAGCCGAACAAGACCTAGAACCTGTCGATCTAACAAGGTCCACTCAGCATCAGCCATGCTCTCCGGCGTCTTTCCCAACAGTGGAAGGTGAAGCCTCTTCCCATAGAGATAATCCTCAATCTGCATCTTCCAATACCCAAAATCAGTGCCGTCAAACTTCTCGATCCCGGGTGCGTTCACTCTATCTCCAGTCATCATTCTCTTTCAGATCCAACCTTGACTCTTGATACCAGTTGTTGTGAAATACTATGCAAAGTACACACACACCAACGATGACAAATAAAGTAAAAGCAACACAATCAAGAACACACGACACAATATTTACGTGGTTCGGCAAATTGCCTACGTCCACGGGAGTTGCAGAGGATTTTTATTTCTTGAGGAATCACAATACAACAGTGTAGAGCGGCTACTGTTCACTCAGCTACAGTACAAGACAAAACAAAACACTATTTATATGTTGTACGGCGGAAACCCTAATTCATCAGAATTAAGGATGTTCGCTCGAGCGGCGTGTCGAGCCCGCGTCGAGCGAACTTACTTCCCGCAGTTGCTTGAGCCGTGAGTCGAGCGGCACCTCAAGCGAAGCTCTCTGTCTTCCCTCCGCTCGAGCGGTGAGTCGAGCGGTCATCGAGCGAACCTCTTTGACTTGCAATTGCTCGAGCGGTCTGTCGAGCTTCCTTCGAGCGAGGCTCTCTGTCTTGCCTTCGCTCGAGCGGCTATACTCTTCGCTCGAGCGGCGTGAACCAGACTCCATAACTCAACACTCTATGCATGCAATGGTTAAAAGATAAGGTTTGTATAGATTTGGGTTATTCAGTCGTAATTATACTAAACATGGTGTGCTTATGCTTTTCATTCTATCTTTGTATTTGTTTTGATTTGCATGAGATTGACATAATTTCTTTTTTCTCTTTCAATTACTTGAAAAAAAAAAGTATCTGTTTTAATTTGCAATTTCTTCTTTTTGTTGTAAGTTCAACATTGAATGCCAATCCATTTTTGCAAAGCTGTCATCTCTTGCATTGTTGTATTCACTTCTGAACATTATTCTTCTTTTAATAGGTAGGGAATTTCTCCTTTGTAGAGTCATAAAGTACTATGTAGAGCTGGTACGTAGAGGTCATGGGATTTTCCTAACTACTATCCGTTAGGCATTGGGAGAGGTGTGTATGGATATTTTTAGATGGATTAAAAGGGGGAAGAAGTGATTTGGCCCCATGTAGATTTGATTTGGTGGGAAAACCTCATTTGGGATACCCTGCCTGGCCGAGAGTTTACTTGAAAGGCATTTCTTGCTGAAGGCGAGCGGAAGCTTTATGTGGTTTAACTTCTGATTTGTTACTATAATGAATTTTGAAGTATTCTCGTAACTGAGTTTTCAAATACTGGTTGGAAGATTCCTTGATATCCATTGTATGATCAATAACAAGCATGATTATGCAATTTGATTTGCTTGATCATAATGATATGTGGTTTATATGTTGCTAATTTTCATGGTATTGCCTGCAGGTTTACTCAATTCGTGATGCAGTTGCAAATAATGTGAAACGACTTGCAGAAGAATTTGGCCCAGAGTGGGCATTGCAGCACATAATTCCACAGGTTCTAGTTTTGTGTCACTGTGATTTATTTCTATCAATACATCACTATTACCTTTCCCCTTGAAAACAAAAAGGATTATCAGATAAATGCTGGTACATGACATGGTTTAATATTCATCAGTAACTTAACTTTATTAATCAATGCAACAGGCGCATCCCGTGATGGGCCCAGATAAATGCTAGTACAATGTGTTATTATTATTATTATTATTATTATTATTATTATTATTATAAGCTTTCTGAAAGGAGGTAGTAACTCATTCCAAATTTTATTTATTTATTTATTCTTTGGTGTAATTCTTTGAAACACTTGGAATTTCTCTTACAAATCTTGGACATGACTAACAACTCCCACTATCTATATTGGATGATCATTTTACATGCAATTTCTCTACTTGCTCCCGTGATGGGCCCAGAAATTACTTGTTCCAAACTTCTACCTGTGGTCATTAATGCATCAAAAGATAGGTAAAGTTGATGGGTTCTATGAGTGAATTGTGGTAATTCTGAATATCTTTCTAATTGTTTACCATAACTTGGACTGGGGTGTTGACATTTGTATCTTTCAGGGTTGCCAACATCAAGTTCAATGTGGCTAAAGTGTTGCAGTCTCTTATTGCCATAGTTGACCAGTCTGTAAGTAGCTAAATCTATTTTGATTTATTTAATGATTACAGATAACTGATGAAAATGATTTTGAGTGAGTCGTTATAGGGATAAAGGACATGTCTTGAATTTAGAACTGATGTTAGTAGGTAGTGCTACAATTATGCACAACATTATAGGTATTGAGTGGCAGTCTCATTTAATAAGTTTTTTCTTTTTATTATTCAAATTTTGAAATCTTCACCAGTTCAATAGTTGACTCGTCATGTATGATTATGCGTGTAAAATTGCAAGTTTAGATATCAATATTTTCCTTCTAACATTAGATAAAATTCACCTCTTTCTACTACACATAAAGCTTTTTAGACAATTGGTGATTTAACATGATACTAGAGACATGTTATGAGTATGTACCCTAACTTCAAATAAATTTTCTACGTGTTGGGCCCATTTATTAAGAGGGAATCTAGCCAACACATGAGGAACAATGTTACAATATTAGCCAAATGGTTAAATTCATCCCTTCCTTCTAGTTTAAGCTGTCGGGACAATTTGTAATTGAACATTTAGATTAATATATGATGCTTGTAGAAAATTCACTATCCTGCTCTAAGAGGGCCCAAAAGGATTAAAGGCGAATGTAAAAGGCACGATATGTTGTATCAAATGGTCAGATGCACCTGGAATCACAGAGTAGGTATGTCTTCTTTACCAATACTCCCCTATCCTTCCCCATTTGGCGATGGAGACGGGGATAACTAAGGCAGTCCACTGAAATGACTTCATTATCCTACTTGCCTTGTCTAATAAAGATTGAGTACTGATTGTGATATTTTTGAACAATGCAGGTTGTGGAGAAGACTATTCGTCCTTGTCTGGTCGAACTCAGTGAAGATCCAGATGTTGATGTTAGGTTCTTTGCCAACCAATTAAGCTCTGCAGTCAAGTGATCAGGTCATGATGTCTACCTAGATTTGACTTTGTCATTGATTTTTTCTTTACTTCTAATTTTCATTTTTGTTTTCCTGTCCTATTTGCGAGTTAGCTTACTCATTAATGAGTTAGCATACTTGAGGTACTAGCAGATTTTTTCCCCCTAGCCAAACAATTTTTTAACCTCAGATTCTCTAAGACCATTTTGTGCATAAAACTATGACTTGTTTCATGCAACAATATTTAGCTTGTGTGATCGTGCAATCATCCTTGTTGGACTGTACTCCAATTCTTCCATATTAGGGATCTTATTTGGTTGAATCATTTACAAATTAGAGAACTTGTTTAGTAAATTAGGAGTCGTTTGGATTCAGATATGAGTTGCGATGGTTTATGAATAGTAGAATAAAATATTATTTTTTAATATTATTATTGTTTTGAAATTTGAAAAAATTGAATTGTTTATTATATTTTATGTGAGAATTTGGAAAACTTGTAATGATGAGATGAGATGAATTGATGTGGTTTTTGAATTCAAATGAGGCTAAATATTACAAAAGCAGCAGCATTATTTCAACTTCGATTGGCATGCCTTGCACAACTTGCATCTTGCAGAAATAGTAGTTTTTCGCCCAATTGATCCATTCCATTGCCAATGGTTGTGATTTTTTAAATGAGAAATGCTACTATGTTGACCCAGTTATACTATTCACTTTGCCCGACATGGTGGTGCCATGTGGTTTATTAAAAAAATTATAATAATGAAAAACACAAACATAAAAGGGGTAGAGGGAACTTAGGGTTTTAGTGTTTTTTTTTTTTGTCGGAATGCTTTTTGTTTTGAATATATATATATACACCACGTGGTCCTGTGTCAATTGTAGAGCATCAAAGTCGAGCTTGTAATGAGGAGTTGAATTGTCCAACAATAGCCAGACACCTACCTTGTAATTTTTTTATATTGTAAAGTAGTCAATCTAAGATTTGTGTGTAGATAAACATTTAAAATGTACCACTCAACTAAATATGATTGCAAATGAAAAAATTATTATATAAATTAGGATAAACAATTGCTCGAATCCAAGAGCGAGCGAAAGATTTATTACTTATATGTACATTGAGATTTCAGTTCGACAACATAACAAGTACAACCTAAATTATCAGAAAGCAATACAATACTCGTGGAATTACAAAAGCTTCATTCCCAACTCTTCACCGAGATGAGAGCACATACAGTTTGTGTGACAGTGAGCAGCAACAAGAGAATGCCCCCTATGGTGGCAGCACCCCTCCAAGGGTTGCAAAAATAATCACGTTTCAAAATCATTATAATCGCATGACAAGTCGTTCTCACGCGGGCTGTATAGTCTTTGTTCAACTTTTCAGCCATCTTGTGATAATCAGAGTTCATTTGGAAATAGAAACTTCTTTCGGACAGCTTGTTGATCATTGAAGTTGCCACGACGCCATCCAGCCAATTATGGATGATCTGCTCTCGTATAAGTACATCCATATCTTTGACTGTTTTGATAAGCATACTCAACATGATATAGTAATCAGTAATATATGGATCTTCACGATAGTGACATTCCTCAAAGGCGACGAGATTCCGAGCATAAATCTCCGTGGTACTGTCTAACTGAAAGGGTGGGATTTCCAGCACTTTGTCTGCATATTTTAGTTCAAGAGGTGACCAATTAATATTATTGCTTGATTCTCTCTTCTTAAACTTCAATCCTACCTCAACCAGCTGTGCTGCACTGCACATTTCCTTCATATTTTGAGAACTTCTTTCCGGTAGCCTTTCGCGAGGAGGCATGCAAAATTTTCTAAGCAAGTCAGTGAAGTGCAATATAAACATTCCCGACGACCCTGAAGTCAGTGAACTTCTTAAAAAATTTTGAACGTTGTAATATTTAAACTGCTGAAAGCTAAGGTCAATGAAGGGGGGGTATAATCCGTATTTTGAGAGAGATGGAAATGCAGTTTCATATATTTTCTCAATAATAAAGAAAGGAAGCTGATTTTCAAGTAATATCAAGTCCAACTGCATCCTATTGCACAACCACGGCTTTAATATTTCCCACTCATACTCGGTCAAGTTCCCTTTCGTCATGTTTTTCCAGAAATACTCGATAATGAAGCTCGCATCAACCAGGATCATTTCCACAAATTCATCACTTTCAAGTGGTATATTCTCCGAATAACATTCCCGAACAGCTTTTTCTTCACGTTTTATAGTGCTCACTATATCTTCCAACTTTGTTTCGGCTCGGTCTGTGAAATTCTTTAGATAACTATATTTAAACGTTTCCATGGTTCGCAGTTTTGGGGTATTACGATGGAAAGGCCCAATTGATATTACCTGAGGAGTATAAGCTTCCCATTCGTTTGATTTGCCAATGTGATCTGAAACCTTGTAGATACAACAACGTTTACGAGATGATGCTGGGAGTGGATTTAAGCTTTCTAACGTACCTGCGATTTCTTCGGACAGTTTTTTAACCCCATGTTCCTGAATGTTTTCAAAACTTGCAGATTGATCTCCTGCCATCTATGTCAAGTTGCTATTCTGAAACTTCCTGCTGAGAAACACAAGATCCTCACTATATATATATATATATATATATATATGTATGTAGCTAGCTAGAACATGGATTGATGTGCATAAAAGAATAAAAGAAATTAATGAAATAAACCTCAGAATGAGAGGAAGAGATTTTTGGTTGAACCTGATACAACAGAAGTCCAGCAAGCTTTATGCGCATGCACTCAGATAAAGGACAAATTAAAAGGCTTTCCAAACTTCGGAAATGAAATGCAGATCTTTAATTCACTGTGCGACGCTTTAACATTAGAGGGCTAATATATATAGAGAAACAACTTCTCGGTCAAACCGTCTTGTTGCCATATTTCTTAAACGAGCTAGGTCGTCGATCAGTAATTGTTTTGAAAAAAGTGAATAAAATATAAGATCTATATAAAAAATAATAATTTTTTAATAGTAAATTTTACTATTTTTCAAAGTGATTACGCAGCGTTTACGTACTTTACGATTGTATGTAAAGTTACTCTTAAATATATTATATAAGCCACGTCTGGAAGATATTTTTGTAAATCAACTATTTTTCTATATATAATTTGGCTAACAAACTATAAACTTGGAGAAGTTCTAAATTTAAAACGTAATTTACAAACGAGAAGTTTACTGTTTACGGTATTATATGACATGTTTGGACACCGTGAGAAATATTTAAATTCTCAAAATTTTTAAACATTGTTATAATTTTTTTCTTAATATCACCTAAATACAAAAACTTATCAATTTCAAATTTTTTATTTTTTCATCTATTCAGTATGTGTTTCTAATCATGATATTCGAATACAACATTCAATATAACTTTTATAAACTTTAAAACAAAAATCAATACAACTTCTACAAATTTTAAAATAAAATTATATTCAAACCATTTTTTAACTTCATAATATAATTTTTATTTCAATTTTTTTTCTTTCATTTCTCAAAACCTAATATAAGTACATTTTCTCTGAATTAATTTCACTATTCTTAAAATTTTGAGATATTCCAAGTGTTGTCCACACAAAAGTCTTTGTTCAAAAGTAGATTTGTTTCTAGTATTTAACTTGACTAGAAACAAATTGTCTCTTAAACAAACACTTGAGAATTGACTATAATTAGGAGTGACAATTCATGTTTATGGTTGTGTTCGTATCGTGTCAAATCATGAAATTCGATTATATAAGTCAACCCAAATACGATCAATTTAGTTAAATAAATCAAATTTTTAAAACTTATCACAACCTATTTAAATAATGTGTGACATGATACGACTCAATTTGATCTGTTTAATAATTTATTAAAAATGAGTCCACACGACACGATTTATTTTAATCCGTTTTATGTAAATGGGTTGAATTCACGCTCACAACCCATTTAATTTTATTAATATAATTTTATATAAAAGTTAAAATTTATATTTACTTTTTAACGATCGATGAGTCTTTCCATTTTTTTAAAAAAGGCTTTACATGTGAACCGAGATGAAAAAGAAAGTCTTTCTATTAACGGGTTGTATTGATTACAAGTAGGAATCTAAAATTGCGTTGAGTAAACGAAGTCTTTCTATTAACATTCTTAATCATTATTTTTTTTTTAAAAATATACAACTTTACTAATAATCTTTTTTTAACTATTAAAAATAATAATAATAAAATGATAAGAATATAGTAAGTTTATCATTATCCTTATTTATTAGTTATATTAATTTTCACAACTTCTCACCAATAATTTGTTGTATTTATTAAAGAGAAATACTGATATTTATTGAGGAGTTCATAAATATTGTACAATTTTTTTTAAACTAACATTTTATTAATCGACCTCACTATTTTTTAAAAAATTTTATTTGCTTACTCTTAATTAATAAAAATTTGACATGTAAAAATCAGATGTTCAGCAAAAAATCAAAGCATATAATTTAAAACATGCTTATTGAATGAACTCGACTAGCGAACGTCCGTTCTTGATTAAAAAAATTATATAATCTTAGAGGGCATAAACTTCCACATTTTCTTAAAAAAATAAATAAATATGAGATTAATATAAAAAAAAATTGATTTCTTAATGATGGATTATCAAAATTATCCTTAGAAAAAACAACATGTAATACGTATCCCTATAACCTTGAAGAATGCAAGAAAGTAATTATCCCAACACATTGGTTATATTCATGATCCGTTGTAACCTTTGATTGAGAACTAATTCCTTGCCGAAATCCTGCAATGCAAATGGCGCATCCAAGTACTACAAGTGTTATTTTAATTGTTTATTATTATTACAAGCTGCTGATCTTTGAAAAAAGGATCAGGTGGTACGCAACTCATTCCAAATTTTTACTTATGGAATTTATTTATTTATTTACTTTTTCTTTGGTGTAATTCTTTCAAACTTTGGTTAAATAACTTAAAAATAATTTGTATTAGAATAGTCAAAACTCCGAAACTCTATTTTTGAACTATAGCAAAGTACTCATTCATCTCCAAAGTAATATTTTACTTTAAAATCATTCCCAATGGCTACTTAATTGGCACATACTTGAAATCTACCACATCACTACGTGTGATTGAAGATAACAAAACTTAAGATAAATAAGAAAATTACACAAAGAAATAAATTCCATTTAAAAGATATTGAAAATAACGTAGTTAAATATTGCGCATGACTTTTACCGTTAAAAATCTACATTTTAATCTAATTGCGGGTTTTACTATTTTTTAAAAGATATATACGTGATTTGTATATCCTAAAGTTATAAATAGCAATCCTGAAAAAAGACTTTGCATGCATGTGAGCCGATATGAAAATATCTTTTTTCTATTAAAACATGTATTGGCATTGCATTGAATTAAACAGAGTAATTCTATTAACTTTCCAGACTGATGGGTTGCAAACTTGCAAATGACCTCCAATGGTACCACGCAAGAGGTAGCACGTCATTGTAATGACGTCATCAACATTGATTTCATGCTAAACATTAAGACTTCGTTTGGTTATTGAAAGTTCAGCTCAGTTCAGTCTAATTTTAAACTGAGTCTAATATCTAAATATTCAACTATTAAACTACTAAATTTATCTCAACTCAAAACTTTCTTACACGTGAGATTCACAATATTTTCTAACTTAAAATATCTTTATACGTGAGATTCACAATTTTTTTAAATTTCTCATAAAAGTATTAAATTTATCTTAATATCTAAATATACTTTAAATTTAATTTAAATGAATCTTATATAATTTTCTTTATTACTCAATTCATTATTATTTATAAAAAATTTAAATCTATCAAATTTAATTCAACATTGAAACGCAACCTAACACCGAATGGACGATGGACATTGACACCACGTGTATACTACATTCTGACACTCAAAATTTTCATTGATTGTTATATTCATTTTCACAACTTCCCACCAATAATTTGTTGTATTCATTAAATATAAAATTCTGACAGATAGAAATTAAATATTTAACAAAATAAAAATGTATAAAATTAATCTCACACTTTCTTTGGAATAAAATAAGGTAAATAAATTTAAGATAATGGATTTTTTTTTTTTTTGAGATAACGGAGTTTATTGGTCTTTTATTACAAATTTTTGAGTTAGGTATTAAAATAGCTCTACTTTCACATATGAAAACAATATGTAATACATAACCCGATAACCCTAAAGAATGCAAGAAAGTAATTGTCCAAAAAATGACTTGACGACAGAAAATGTGCATGGGCCGAGGCACTCCCTGTCGTGCTATGGGCTTATTGCGTCACGGTGAAGACGCCAACTGGGGAAACTCCCTTCACTCTCACCTACGGACACGAGGGAATGTCGCCAGTAGAAATCGGACTTCCCACATATAGGATTCAACACTTCGAGCAAGAATCCAATAGCAAGCGATTTGAAGAACAGCTGGACCTGCTGGAAGAAGTTCGGCTAGGAGCAGAGATAAAGGTCGCGACCAACAAAAAAAGGGTCGAGAGGTGCTTCAACAAGAGTGTGCGGTCAAGAACATTCAAAATAGGAGAACTGGTACTCAAGGAAGCGGGAATGACAATGTGGGATGAAGGAAAACTAGGCCCTCGAAGGGAGGGCCCCTACATGGTTGTCGCCATGAATCGAACAAGCTCCTATCATCTCAAAGATTCCCAAAGAAACGAACTACAACACCCGTGGAACGCCGAGTATCTACGGAAATACCACTGCTAAGCCGGTTTACTAGTCATAACTTTTATATTTTCCCGTGTGTTAGTTATTGGCCATAATAAAAAAATATATGTTTTGTCTTGTCTCAATGATTGGTTTTAGGAGCTTAATATAACGACAAAATCAACTTCCATCAGCAAAGTCAACTTCGTTAAACGGGAACTCCATCAACAACTTACCTCCCCGTAAGGCAAAAAGGAAAAGGTAGGCTTAAAAGTTTGCCTTATCCCCCTCATAGAGGAGTGCGGGTTGGTCCTTGGCCACTCGAAGATAAAAATTTACCTTCCTCATAAACGTCAACAAGAGGGAAAGAATTCAATAACAGACTGCCCAAACAACTCCTACGGGATACCATAGGAAAAAGTAGGCCTAAAAGGTTGTTTTATCCCTCCCGTAGTGGAGAGTGGGGCCAGCCCCCATGGCTACCCGAATAACTTACCCCGATCTCTGTTGTGGCGAAGTGTAGGATAAGTGCCAGCTTGACCCAAATCTACCATTTCCTGTCCTGTGATGTCAACAGGAGGGAGTGGGTCCAGTAACAAACTGTCTGAACAACTTACCTCCCCGCGAAAGATGATAGGCAAGCAGGCGGCTCAGCCTCCTCATCCGGGAGAGCGGGACCAGCCTCGAGGCGATCCAAATAACTTACTTCGGCCCCCATCACGATGAAGGAGCGAATTAGCCATATCACTGTCCGAATTACCTCCCCACGGGGCAACAGAGGGAAATGTAGGCCTTAAAGGTTGCTTTATCCTTCCCGCAATGGAAAGAGGGTTAGTCCTCAGCTACTTGAAGAAAAATGTTTACCTTCCTTGTCATTTTCAATGGGCGAGACCGGGTTTAGTAATAAACCGCCCCAATGACTTACCTCCTTGCGGGATACCATAGGGAAATATAGACCTTAAAGTTGTCTTATCCCTCCCATAGTGGAGAGCGGGATTCACCTCACAGCTGCCTGAATACATAACTCGGCCCATACTACAACGAAGTATGGGATGAGCTCCTGCCTGACCCAAACTTACCCTTTCCTGCGATGTCAACAGGTGGGAGCGGGTCCAGTAACAGATTGCCCGAACGACTTACTTCCCTACGGGATATCATAGGGGAAGGTAGGCCTAAAAAGTTCACTTATCCCTCCCACAGTGGAGAGAGGGTACATCCTCTAGGTTGCTTGAATATTTACCCCTATCCTCATTGCCATGAAGGAGTAGACCAGCCACGTCGCTGTTCAAATTACCTCCCCGGGGGATAAAGAGGTGGGACGACATGAGACATTTTGACTTCTCCCCGACGGAGAGTGGGTCGAGTCTACAGACCGCCCAAATAATAAAGAGAAAGATACGGACATCATCAACGGAATCTACATCAACAACTTACCTCCCCGCGAGGCAAAAAGGGAAAGGTAAGCCTAAAATGTTGCCTTGTCCCTCTCATAGAGGAGTGTGGGTTGGTCCTTGGCCACCCAAAGACAAAAATCTCCATCAACAAAATCTTCAAACAAGAAAATCTCCATCAGTGGAATCTCCACTAACAAAATCTTCATTAGCGAGATCTCCATCGAAGGAATCTCTGCCAACAAAAACTAACACTTTGACAATGAAGGAATGAGTAAAAGAAAAGAAAAGGAGCAAACTGAAAGAAAAGCCAAAGAAAAGGCAGGTTAAAGGAAATTGGTTGGACAAAGTGATGACATGAAGGCTTGGCGGGGTAAAACCTCACCTAAAGACCAACAGGAGGGGTCGTCGACCGCAGCCGGACAAAGCGACGACATAAAGGCTGGGAGGGTAGATCCCATGGGATACCGGAAGGTAAATCCTCACGACCAAGCTCTACCCAGGCTGGCCCAAAAATAAAAAGAAAAACAACAACAACAAAGGGAAAGAGGGAAAGAGAAAGACACGACGAGAAGAATACGGAAACGATATAGCTGAGTACAACCAAATGAAGAATAATCTTTTTAACCAGCAGGATCACAAGAAGCAAGTTACATTACAAAGTCGCACGAAGTAGCGGAATTACAAAGAACAATGTACACTGGGAAGCTCATACATTCAACAGAACATGGTTCATCACCAAACCATAGCCCTAGACTGTAAAACGGCTGGGAATAACGTAAAAGGACAACAAGGTCACATCATCCTGGGATCGACATGACACGTGGAGAGTAAAAAATCTTCAGCAGCGATGCAAAAACCACTTGCAATACCATCTACTCCACACATACACGTATCAGTGGAAAGCGCTTACAAGGACCCTAGACCATAGACCTTGCCAAGTCCAACTCACCAACCATGAACCATGACCAGATAACCAAAGAACCTTATCGTAGCAACCAAGCCTGATCTAATCACTCTTCCACGCGAAGTAAAGGGCGAAGACCTCCACCATTATGTCGTGTCAATAACGCCAGAGGTTCCCTCCTAACATCAACGGGGATGTAATGAGGCAGCTAATGGTGTTGTATGGTGAACACGCAGCCCGAGACCCCAACAGTAAAGGGTTGGCAAGGAGATTTACCCGAAAAATTCGCCTTCATAAGGAAGATTCATCCCCCGCAGAAGTGCTACCAAGCCCCCTAGATAGCCTGCCAACCATGGAAGATGGCTTTGGAGTCAAGGCGCAGTAAGCAAAAGGGTGAGAAAGAGAACAAAGGGGCCCATGGACCCAACATCGGAAGGCTGGCAAAGAATCCCACCTAGAAAGTCAACCCTTATGGAGTGGGATCACTCCCTGCAGGTCTATCGCCAAGGCCGCTCGAAATCAGACCCTTTCCAAGAATGTCACGTCGCTGCAGGGACTCTTCATGCGGAGGGAGGTCGCCCATGTTTATAGCTCGGAGGTCGGACTAGGGGTTCTAAAGAATGTAGGTCTTTATCCGTTCCAGACCTTCATCATAACTGAACCTCCATGCATCATTGCGAACCCCCCACACATGAGATAGCTCATCCTGCAAACTTCGGAGGGCCACTTCCCGACCTTCAAGCACCAGCTTATTCATAGCCAGGTTGGCCTTCGCATCTTTTCTTTGCTGCCTTTCCTCCTCCAGGGCTTTCCTCTCACTACCGCTGAATCGTTAAACTCTGTGGCCTTGGTCTTGAGCCATTTGATTGAGCGACTATCAGTGTCCCGTTGCCAGCGAAGTTCTCGGACCTCGACCTACAGCCGCTCCAGCTCTAACTAGCACTGGGCAAGGGAATCTTGCAGCACGTCCGTCGCCTCGCAAGTAAGGGAGGCTTCAATGTGGAGTTGGCCGACTTCCCTCTGGGATTTGACCAGATCGGCCAGATCTTCTTCAGCTACCTCTTTCTGCTTCTACTCGGAGGCCACACGGTCCGAAGTTGCCTGAACTAAAGAGCGAAGGTCCTGGTTGTTGTTTCTCAGTGCCGTTTGGTTGTCCACAATAAAGTTCGCAAGATGCTTAACCCCTACAGCAAAAGATGAAGTCAAAATAAATAAAAAATAAAAAAAATAAAAAATAAAAAAAGGAAAAGAAAGGTGAAAGTTCGAGGAGTTGGCAAGTAAATCTTACCCCCGCAAATAGCCCCCAGATTCTCCCCTCAGCCTTGGGAAGGTGATTAGCATGGCTGTGTAGTGCGGTCACCTCAAGGTCCGCGGGAACTCCCTCAACGACCTTTGCGCCCATTCCCTTGCTTGGAGCATCCGCCTCCTTCTCCTCGGTGCTACTAGGTAAAAGGGCTTCGGTCACAGAGGCAGCATCAACCGCAACTCTCTGGGACGACAGCACAACACGAGGAAGATTGCCAATCGACATTGTCTCGTCAGGAACTTTTGGGGGTATGGGGATTCGAAATATCAAGACTGACGACCCCCTGGAAGGAATGGGAGCGTTGTTGGACTTGGCAGAAGCGGTTGAGATGGGACGAAGTCTTTTCCCTTTCCCCTCCAGGGGCGAGCTCCGGGAACAACTCTTAACAGGTGAAACAATCGGATTCATAGGAATACTTGCGTCAGAGCACAGGTTAGTAGGGGAGCCAAGTACAGATGAAGGCTATCCGTCGACAACATAGCCTCCGAATAAACCTCACCAGGGTGTGCCGTCACCCAGGCTCGAACAATCCCCATTCTTGCTAACTCGCGGGCCTTCGGTTTGGGGCGACTGATCAAGGTATCATCTACAGTGCCCCAGTTGGCACGAACAAAAAATGAACGCTTAAAAGTCTGCCCGGCCAGATACTCCCACCCCTCGCCCGAGAAGAAGAAAAACTTGCGGGTATACCCTTTCACCACCTTATGCCTCTCCTCTATCCTGGCCCATTCCTAAACCGGTTGGAAAGTGTAAACACGCCGGCCCTTCTGCACTAGATTGTAAGTAATAAAAAACTCACGAGCTGTGAGATCAGGGGAATCCGTCCCGATTTCCTTCAAAGCGCAGCACCAGATAATACAACATGAGACCAAAATCCTCCATGCAAAAGAAGGGAGTTGAGTGGGTGCCAGCTTAAAGAAACTCAGCACTTTGCGCACCAGCCGGGAAAATGGCAACCTCAGGCCATAGGAGAATATGGTAGGATACACCGCAACGTGGGTCCCGTAACCTTCCTCATCCACCGCTCTGCCATCAGGAGAAGGCACTACAAGCTCCACTTGTGAGGGGATCCCATAGGTCACCTTCAACTCCTCCAATTCACCGAAAGTGATCACCGACCACCATGAATATCCCACAAAGTCATCTGAAAGGGAGTCGGCATGGATGGCATCGGTTTGAATAGTGCCAGAAGGCACTGCCCGGCCTGCAAAGCACGAATGTTTCTTCAGGGCCATGAAAGGTTGGAAAGGTTGGAAAGGTTGGTGGGAAACTTCAAAAGGCAAGTAAGAAAAAGATATCGCAGAATGAAAA